>CM077438.1:47388767-47701803 GCA_039654765.1 Mylopharyngodon piceus
TTCAGCAAGAACCATTGAGGTTCATTCTCGTGTTACGCAGAACGTTTGAGCTTCAGCAAGAACCATTGAGGTTCATTCTCGTGTTACGCAGAACGTTTGAGCTTCAGCAAGAACCATTGAGGTTCATTCTCGTGTTACGCAGAACGTTTGAGCTTCAGCAAGAACCATTGAGGTTCATTCTCGTGTTACGCAGCACGTTTGAGCTTCAGCCAGAACCAATGAGGTTCATTCTCGTGTTACGCAGCACGTTTGAGCTTCAGCAAGAACCAATGAGGTTCATTCTCATGTTACGCAGCACGTTTGAGCTTCAGCAAGAACCAATGAGGTTCATTCTCGTGTTACGCAGCACGTTTGAGCTTCAGCAAGAACCAATGAGGTTCATTCTCGTGTGTTACGCAGACCGTCGGCTTGGTGTGTTCTGGGCTTAAGAGTGAAGATAAAGTGGTAAGATAAAATGTTTTGTAAATATGGCCCCTGTTGGAGAAGACCTCCAAAACAAAATTAGGAACCTCTAAAATAGCATAATAGGGGCATTTTAATAAAACAAGAAACACTAGATCCGGGGGTAGAGCAAAGTCAACTCCGTCAGCTCACCCATTCCAACCCCAGCTTATCTACAACGTGTGTCACCACATCCAATAACTCATTACAGGATGAGGAAGTGCATCTCTCCTGTTGACTTGGAGTGAGAGCACCACACAAATTGCCTACAAGCTCCTCGGAGTCAAGGCCGCTGTAGAAAGCATGTCATATTGGGTTTGCAACCGAAAGAATCAAATTGCAAGCTTCCAAATCAGGGTCCAGATCAGCTTTCAAATAAACCACCGGACTTGTGAAGAGCTCCTCTGTTGGATGGAAAGGGAAATTCCATTCAGTCACTCTCCAAACACTTAGGTTCATCATCGTCACCCCTAAAATCCAGCTCGTGCAGCGCTTCAGCAACCACAGTACTAGAATAGTGGAGGTTAAAAGAAGCGAGCCTAGAGCGCAACACTTTAAATCTGAGACCTTCAGAGTGACGACAATCAAACAGGCCATTAAGTACCGCTTGGACAAAGCGCTGGCTAATGAATCGAGTGGTGCAGGTACAATGTCAGAACCTGGAAGACTATGGTATACGTTTAACTTGACAATACTTTGACGTTTTGCTCTACAACGTAAACTGCACACACTCACACCCCAAACGTTCTTATCAACTTACTTATTAGAAACCTACATTTTCAAAAATAAACATAATTGCTTCACAATTTGCGTTTACTTTGTAGAACAAAATGTCAAAATATCGTCAAGTTATGTTTATTACAGACCTTATTTTACTCATGAATTGAAAAACCCGATTATAAAACCCCATAGGAAAATCTTGAAGGAACCAGCAAATTAGTCTTCCGTATTCTGATGTCATACCTGCACCACTATATCGACATGATGGTATTAGGGCTTCAGACAATCACACCGGAGGTGTTCCCATAGCGTCAGCGACGCAGTGTAGGGTGAAACTATGAAAGGGTTTGAAATTATAGTAGTCAACATTTGAAGTGGATCAAAAAAGTTAATCAAAGTTGTCCTAAGAAGAAGGTTTTAGGACAACTTTGATAAAAGGTTTTGATCCACTTCAAATGTTGACTACTGTAGTTTTAAAAACAATGAAGAAAAAATTAAAAATAAAACTTCTACTTTCATCAATAAAAGTGTAAACAAATTACAAGTGATACATATGCATAAGTCAAGTCACCTTTATTTATATAACGCTTTATACAATACAGATTGTTTCAAAGAAGCTTTACAGTGATAACAGGAAAATTATGCATTTCAGCTTGAAGTCAGTTCAGAGATTCAGTTCCAATGTAAAGATCATTAATTATTGAATTAGTTATTTTCATCTATAAACCAGTTCTGCAAAAAAATAAATTGATGTCATCATTCAGCTCAGTTCAAGAAAATTGAACATAAAATGAAAATTGTAATGAAGCATAATGATATAATTGATATCAAAATGATATACAAGAATAAAACATTTAGATGAGGTTCTTTGAGGAGGAACTCCATCTTTGAGTTGATCTGAATCTCACAGTTGAAACTGCTGGTATTGAAAATGAACTTTATTCACGGTGACAAATTTAAATGATTCTTTGTCCTGTCAATCATTGTGGCTGGTTAGGACAGATTTAGGGGCCTTTTACTTGACACCATTATCAACTAAAAACTGAATACTTTTTATGCATTTTGGCAGTTCATTTACATGGCGGCACAGTGGGTAGCACTGTTGCCTTACAACAAGAAGGTCACCAGTAGCCAGAGCCCTGGCTGAGCCAGGAGTCCTTTCTGTGTGGGGTTTGCATGTTTTTTTTTCCAGGTAGCTAACAGTAGTATCCAGGTAAGAAACTGAATAAAGAATCAAAGTTATCAAATTTAAAATAACACTGGATAATCATTGTAAAAATTAAATACAGAATAAACTATTTACACAAGTCAAAGGATTGGTTAGGAGGGCTTGAGGGTGAGTAAAGTTTGGGCTAAATTTCATATGAAAGTTAACTAATCCTTTAACAAGTCACACAAGTTAATCAGTCAAGAGCAGTAAATGATTTTCTCTTTATGTTGTTAATATTAATCAAACAACAAAAGACAAAGAGTGGCACGTTTATTAGGCTGCTGTCCCTTTAAGACCTGACGCACGCACACATTCTTCCTGAACTGTTTATGACTGTTTACCAAGAAGGGCATTGTGGCATTATTTTTGAGTGTATTTGACCATTAAAAAGCTGTGAAAAAGAGCTAGTTTTAACACTTGTATGTCAGAGGCAGTTTAATTTAGTGTATGCGCTCCGGATGTGAGTGCGAAATCTGAGGGAATGAGTATAATTATGCGCAATCCCACACCCAAATTCAGACCCGGTCACACCAACACTATTTAACTGGAGTGAATGAGATGACTGAATGAGAGGAGGTAGGTGCGTGTCAGAGAGGAGCGCAAGAAAGAAGCATCTGGTATTGGATGCAGAAAGAAGTATTGGAATCATTTCAGACATTTCAGTATCAATACATATCAAAATATCGATATTTTTGACAACACTAGTCCAAAGACATGCAGATTAGGGCTTACGTCAAATTGTCGTAGGAATGTGAGTGAGTGTGAATGTATACCAGCACTCTCTGTGCTGGGTTGTGTCAGGAAGGGCATCCGGCATAAACCAGTGCCAAATAAAATGTGTGTGAGAAATGGATCCTGCAAATGAGCGAGAATAACGCTAGGAAGATGAATGGCAGTTAATTCACGCAACAACAGTGTCCATCGCCAAGAATACAGTGTTTTTAATTGTTTTCAATGATCCGTGTGTGCGGGATCGTTCTGAGAAAGTTGTCATCTGTTCGCACAAAAACTCAAAGGAAAAAGTTTTCCATTTTTAGTACTGTGGCAAGCAGGACGAGGTAGAGGGCTGTGAGAACGGGGTGAAACCAGCGGCGCAAGCGTTAATGAGCATCAGCTGCGCGCCGCACCAGTCTTGGGTTTCTCACGGAGGAGCTCTGGGAGCATAAAAGGAGGAGTGACGGCAGTGAAGGACGAGAGAGAACCAGGCCTGGACTATTTATGTGAAGTTTTGTTTATGTGTGTGCTCACATTTTATTCACATTTTGTTATCTGTTTATTTTATATTATATTACAGTGTTGAAAGTTTGCTGGTTCCTGCCTCCTTCATTGAACAACATACCTTGTTACAAGTACATCTTTGTGTAGACATACCCTCATATTGAACAGATTTTATTGTTCGACGTTATTGTGTCATGTTTGGCGAGGATGCGGTTTCACACTTGAAAGTGCTGGATCTGAAGATCTACTTACTGTGATTTTTTTTTGTATGCCTGCGTAGAGAAAATGAACGAATGAAGCTCTTCCCACATACAGTGCAGTGAAATGGTTTCTCTCCAGTGTGGATCATCTCGTGTCTTTTCATATATACTGACTGAGTGAATCTCTTGTCGCAGTGTGAACACTTGTAAGGTTTATCTCCAGTGTGAATTCTCTGGTGCCGATTCAAACCTAAAGTGGTAATAAAACTCTTCCCACACTCAAAGCACACATGAACTTTTTCACCAGTATGTCTTTTCTGATGAACTTTTAAATTTTGCAGCAGTGAAAAACTCTTTCCACACAAAGAACATGAATGTGGTTTCTCCTGTGAATGAACCGTCAGGTGGATCTTCAGGCCTGAAGCCCTCAAAAATGTTTTGCCACATTGATCACATTCATGCGGTTTCTCTCCAGTGTGGATGTTCATGTGTTCCTTAAGGGTTCCTCGTTGTCTAAAACTCTCTCCACACCGATCACATGTGAACGGTTTCTCTCCAGTATGGATCCTCATGTGATCCTTGAGATTCTTTTTGAGTGTAAAACTCTTTCCACACTGATCACATGTGAACAGTTTCTCTCCAGTGTGGATCCTCATGTGTTCCTTAAGGTGTGATTGTTTACTAAAACTCTTCCAACACTGATCACATGTGAACGGTTTCTCTCCAGTGTGGGTCCTCATGTGAATCTTGAGACTCTGATTGTAAGTGAAACTCTTCCCACACTGATCACATGTAAACAGTTTCTCTCCAGTGTGGATCCTTATGTGTTCCTTAAGGTGTGATTGTAGTCTAAAACTCTTCCCACATTGATCACATGTGAACGGTTTCTCTCCAGTGTGGATCGTCATGTGAACCTTTAAAGTCTGTTTGTATGCGAAACTCTTTCCACACTGACGGCAAGTGAAACATTTCTTTTTCAGTAAAGAAATACTTTCAGTCTGTGAGTGAATTTTTTCTCCAGTTCTGACATGATGTTTCTCCTCCTCTTCACTCTCCTCATTCTTTAGCCTCACATCTGAAATTAAAGTATAAAACAAAAAAAGACATTTTAAATAAATTTTAAAAAAAAATCAGAGAAATGTGACATGAAAGTAGACAACAGCTACATGAAATTATGATCCTTTTGATGCAGTTTTATAAATCTCTTTCCATGAATGAGGTACATTGATCTTCCAGTTATTACTTTTAAAACATTCTCAGCACAAATCCCATGTTTCTGTAGCAAAAACTATTAAATGTTTGATTAACTCCATAATTATTTAGCATAATATTAACATTAAAAAAAATTATACAACAGTGTTAAGGCCCTTTCACACATGACGCGACAACGGCACCACTGCGTTATTAAACCCATTTATTTCAATGGTTTGCACCGCGCGAGGACGGTTTGTTGCTGCGTCGACCAAAGCGCATGCAAAGCGGAGCACACCATTGGCGAGCTTGTGCACATGCTGCGGTCAAATTTCAAAACAGTTCAACTTTCGCCGCTGCGCTATGTTACAATTACCCGTGCGGCCAATAGAAACTGGGCATCAGATGACTAGACGTATAGAACTCCCGCTAAAAGTTTTGAAAACTCCGCCTACTTTGCTCTGGCCAGTGTGGCGCAAATCACTTTCTTTGCTGATGTAATTCCTCCTTGGCACTGTTTTAATACACACCTGAATGCTGCAGACCAGCAAAATAGTTATGAATAAGGATATTTTCCTTACAAAAACGCATCGCTTCATTTCAGAAGACCTTTATTATCCCCCTGGAGCCGTATGGATTACTTTTATGATGGATCATCCATCCATCCTTTTTTGAACTTCAAAATATAAGTTACCTTTAATTCCCATTTCAAAGTTGGGAAGAGCCAGGATATTTTTTTTAATATAACTCCGATTGTGTTCAGCTGAAAGAAGAAAGTCATATATACCTAGGATGGCTTGAGGGTGAGTAAATTATGGGATAATTTTCATTTTTTTATGACCTGCCAAGGACCAGATGATTCTTTATTATACGTAAAACCATAGAATTCAAAAGGGTGTACTTTCTTTTTCACATGACGGTAGAAAGTGTCCCCTATTTCATTTACTGGTTTAAATATGTTTTTTTCTTACTAGAAACACTAAATCTGATGAACTGCTTTATATCCTTATTGTTCTTCAGCCTCATTAATGAAGAATCAGGAATAAACACCAACCTCTTTGTTCTTCAGTGTGTTTCATTCTGCAGTGTTCTGGATCTCTCATGTTCTCACTGTCCTTCAATAAACTCTTGTCTTTGCAGATTTCAGCTCTTCCTGATGGTTTGATGCTCGTCTTCACTTGTAGGCTGATGGGAATATTCCAGCATTTATTGGTGAATTGCAGTGGGAGGAGCTTCACTGAAGGAGGAGGAGCAGATCTGTAAAAAAAAAAAAAAAAAAATCAAGAAGAAATCACTTACTGAGTTTGTTTTGTGTATATCTAGTAAAATAAATTATTACATTGCAAAGTGTTTTATATTACTTCACAAATTCTATCGGTCTTTATTTTTAAGAATTCCATCCATATATTTTATTCCCACATTTTATCTCTTATTAACATATAGGCAAAGTATAGAAATAATTAAAGGGGACAACAATTACAGTTAAAAATACGGTAGGAGTAGTCGGTAGGAGCAACATGAGTGAGAGCAAGAGAACCAGTGTTCAGCCGTACATGTATGAACTGGAGTCAGACTCAGATGAAGGAGAGACTCCGGCAGAAGATACCAGGACATCTTGGAATGGTTATTTGTTTCATTTATGTACTTGTAGAGTTTACACATCCCATCTGCAACGATGTATGAGCAACACACACGCAAATACCATGATAACATTCACTATGTGCTTTAACAAAATGACATACGCACACAAATACGGATAACACGTTAACTATGCACTATAACGACACGACATTTATGTGAGGGGTACTGCTGTGTCATGTTCAATTACTTATTTGCTCTAATAAATTCATATGACAACTTGCATAATATAAATTTCTTTATTTGCATAATTTACAAAGCCAATAAACTTTACAAAAAAAAGATTACAAATAAATTAACTTAAAACTGATGTTTATCAAAAAATAATCTGTGCCAAGATGTATTAAATATCAAATACTAAAACTCCAGACGACGTGTATAGATGTACTATATTGCCAAAAGTTTTGGGATGCCTGCCTTTACGTGCACATGAACTTTAATGACATCCCATTCCTAATCCGTAGAGTTTAATATGGAGTTGGCCCACCCTTTGCAGCTATTACAGCTTCAACTCTTCTGGGAAGGCTTTCCACAAGGTTTAGGAGTGCGTTTATGGCAATTTTTGACCATTCTTCTAGAAGCGCATTTGTGAGGTCAGGCAGTGATGTTGGTGAGAAGGCCTGGCTCGCAGTCTCCGCTCTAATTCATCCCAAAGGTGTTCTATCGGGTTGAGGTCAGGACTCTGTGCAGGTCAGTCAAGTTCCTCCACACCAAACTCGCTCATCCATGTCTTTATGGACTTGCTTTGTGCACTGGTGCGCAGTCATGTTGGATCAGGAAGGGGCCATCCCCAAACTGTTCCCACAAAGTTGGGAGCATGAAATTTTCCAAAATGTCTTGGTATGCTGAAGCATTAAGAGTTCCTTTCACTGGAACTAAGGGGCCAAGCCCAACCCCTGAAAAACAACCCCACACCATAATCCCCCTCCACCAAACTTTACACTTGGCACAATGCAGTCAGGCAAGTACCGCTCTCCTGGCAACTGCCAAACCCAGACTCGTCCATCGGATTGCCAGACAGAGAAGCGTGATTCGTCACTCCAGAGAACACGTCTCCACTGCTCTAGAATCCAGTGGCGGCGTGCTTTACACCACTGCATCCGACGCTTTGTATTGCACTTGGTGATGTAAGGCATGGATGCAGCTGCTCAGCCAAGGAAACCCATTCCATGAAGCTCTGTACGCACTGTCGTTGAGCTAATCTGAAAGCCACACAAAGTTTGGAGGTCTGTAGCTATTGACTGCAGAAAGCTGGCAACTTCTGCGCACTGTGCGCCTCAGCATGTTTTAGCTTATTGGAGCTTTGTGAGCTGATGCTGGGGTTTCCTGGGATGGAGTGTACGACTCCATGAGGATTCCTGAGGATTCAAAGGGAGTTTCCCGATGCCCAGGGCAGCTATGTTGGTTTTCGACCACCTATAGATTAAAACGTGACGCCCTGCTGGAGATGGCGTCCTCCTTCTCAGGTCAGTCATACTCTACACACAATGGCGGTGGTATGGGGATCCTCAAGACCTCTTCCATATATGGTGCAGGATCCACAAAGACTTGATCAAATATGAGGTCCAGCAGGTCATCCACATATCCTGTGCAATATGAATTTTTTTTATTTGTAAATAGTTTTGACAGTCCTTGTAAGGAAAAGTGCAATAAAAGTAATGTACATTTCTATTATATTTTGTAAGTAAACTCCGGTTATACATACTGAAAGTTGCTTGTGTCTTCACTTCTCTGGCCCTGTATTCTCCCTTCTTGGCCTTTGGAAAGGTCACTTTGAATTGCGGTTGACCTGCTGCTGTTGTGGCTTGAGGATGCCCAACATTCTCATTGTAATGTAGTGCAGCCAGGTACAGTCTGAAAGCAAAAAATATATTTTCAACATACCATGACAACAGTGTATTCAAATGTGAATTTTATTTTACAACAATTACATTACCTGCACAACATTCCCAGAAATGGAAAGACCAAATTTTTGGGTGCAAACCGCAGTATGACTCTGTGGAAAACCTCAATGTTAGAGGTCTGGTGGTGAGGACTTAGCTTGGCTACATCCTTTAAAATTCTCTTGTTGGAGAGAACTTTCTCCAACTTGAAAAAGGCCAGAGATCCTAAATAATTGGAAATGTTATTCTATTGTACTAGTCAGAAAAAGGAATTGAATAAGCATTTAATTTTGAATTAAAAAAGACACGCTGTATGTTTTGCCAACAGTTTTTTATTAGTAACTTCATTGCTTCTTCAGACAACTTACCAGCAACAAGCCACTTGTTTTTGTCTCGACTTTGCCTTGGTGGATGTAGACATGCTGGAAAATTGGTGTCTTCATGTGTGTGCTTATCTTGGACATGGTTCAAGATAGACGTCCATTTAGCCACTCTTTCAGGCCCATTGCTTGATGATGCAGCAGTCCAATGGATGTGATTTTTAATACTACGTAACCACTTACGTAGTTTTTCACACTCCTTCAACTTGCAAATTACCTCCAGCTTTTTTGAAATTCCTGGAGATTACAATTTAATACAAGCTTAACAACACAGGTGGTGGACGGAAAAAAATAAACAACTACTTGTATTTTTATTGGTGATGTAGAAACATCCTCTATAACAATATTATCACATTTATTAGTCTGTAAAGCTCTTGAAAATGATTTGAATGGTAGTAAGGTTACATACCTTTCTCTATGTGCCAGACATCATATAATTGGTTGACATTGCGCTCCCTGAGGAATTTTTGTATTTGCAGATGCCGGTCAGTCACAATGTAGTCTAGAGTCACACCACGAGCGTCCAAAAAATCGAGACTTCTCTTCAAACCTTCCTTCACCATGTGATAACTTCCGGCAACTTCATTGCTCTGTCAAAGAAATGTAGTACAATGAGTTTTTGGGTAAAACAAATAAATAAAAACTCAAGTTTTCCCGCATGTTGCTACAAAGGTTTCTGCTCTCTTACCTGGACGAGTTGTACATCAACAACGGTGTTCGTCTCCAGGTCCATCATTGTGTAACTGCCATACTTTGCAGAGTGCCCTTCACAAACATTGATACATAATCCCTTATTATGAGATACAGATGTGCAAAAAGTCTATGAATTTTTTTTCTTCTCAATAACAGGTCTAACTTTTCCCACAATGTACCTGGTGAGTCAGCCCTCATTCCTCCTCCAACAATGACTTTTTCCCTTTGAGATATCTGCTGTAGCATCTCACCCTGCCAGTTTCCCCATTTGTGAACAATAGCAGGCTCAATGCACAATCTTGAATGGTGACGAAAGGTGTCGTACCTGAAAAGATGTAGCTTCATTGCTGCAAATATCTGACAACATAGAGAACAGTGAAGTTGCTAAACATAATAGAAATAAATCACTAAACGTAATAATCTTTGTCATTATAAATGTTCAGTATCTGTAACTGCAATGTGATTAATTATTTTATACTCAAGTACCTTTTCAATTGTGAAGAATGAAGCACCACAGAGATACACAGCAGCAGAAAGGTGAAGGTTGCCAGCTGGAGTACTGCCCATAATTGGCTGACTGTTCCATCTCCGTGAGAAATGACAGTGGTGGCAGAGTTGTTCCACACGTAGAAATGTCCCAAGCTTTTGTGATCGTACATGACAGTTTCGCTGACATACCGGGCACACCTCGAACAGTTCCATGATGCAGGTCTCGTAGACAATATATTTACTTATGTTTTGCACTGGACTGGATGCTTGAGCTCTGAAAAAATATACATACATATAAGCACAACGTAAAGATGAAACAAGCAATTTTAAACCACCTGCACATAATAAAAACTTACAAGTCTTTTGGCTCTGTTATGGATGTGTCTGCCTCTGCAGGGTCGAATGTGACATCAGTCTCTTGTGCTGTTAGTCTAGAAGAGCATTCCTGGAGTGTATCTTCATCATTTTCCACAAGGTCCAGACGAGGTCTCTTTGATGGAGTCTTGAGTTGTGTGGAAGTCATAACTGTTCCAACAGCTGCATGAGACACTGATGCTGTGCTAAGGTCAAAACTGGACACAGCTGTCTGGACACCTGGAATGTGTAATGCAGCAAAGATTTAGTGTTATGCCACGTCATTAATTAGGGAGATATGATGATATATGTTGATTGAATGCATTATCCACAGGCAAGCATCAAGCTATATTGTATTTATTATTTCATATAGCAGATATATCAAGGTCACATTTTAGTTATTGAAAGCTATGTATGATTTTTGGCAAATGTTAAGGCCCTTTCACACCAAAAGTGAAATAAGCCTCAGGCAGAAGGAAATGCATATTTACGCCTGTACAGTAGAGGGCGCAGCTCAAACAAACATTTCAGCTGTGCTGCCATTCTAATCTAAAGTATTTTTTGCTTATTAGTATGGTTAAATTAGATCATTGAAGGTCAGGGGCAAAGACAATGGTTAATAAAGTGAGATTAAATACCAAAAGTATATTTGTGTAATTTAATATAGTTAATTATTACAGGTTTGCATAAAATTCTGAGATTGCATTTCACTTTTTAATCATTTTGAGGAATACTGAATGTTTTCGTGCAAGTGAGATGAGTAAATGCCTGCTCACATTAGGTCTACTTGCGTTGCTTATTTGAAAAAGTAACATATTTTGTTGTAAATTGAAAAAGTAATCCGTTACTTTATAAGTTACTTGGAAAAGTAATCTGATTACATAACTAAAGTTACTTGTAATGCGTTACCCCCAACACTGACGGCTACTATGCAAAACAAATATGATTAAAACCATCAACATACCGATACTCATGTGGTGTGCTTGAGGCCTCCCCATTGAAACACTGTGTAGCTGTGATGGTTCTGTCTGGACACCAACATCCACCGTGCTACGACTCTGTGTCGATCTGCTGGCCTTTGCAAATAAACATAGCATTTTTAACGTCTTGTCTTTACAGAAAAAGTATACATTATTCCAAGACAATCACCCATAACACTGCTCTTTACAAACATTTGGTTATACAGTATATAAACAAGGTTTAAAATAGATGATAGACATATAACGTAGCTTTAACCGCATTTGTTGTGGAACTGGCTCAAAAAATTATAAAAAAATAAACAGTGTGACACTTACTTCTTCTGGAGGGTGACGAAGAGTTGGTACAGATCCATTCTTGATAAGTAACTTTTTAGCAAAGCCTGCCTTGTACTGCCCCTCATTCATAAAGCAGTCAGAAGTGAAATGATTTGCGCAGACAAAAACGTGTTTAGGTGTATTTTGAGGCGCTTTACCTTGAAAAATAAAACTAATCCACTGCGTCCTCAGTGGCTCAGATGCAGGGAGTAGATGAAGACTCTTGTGCTCACTCGTACATCCAAAAACAAAACACCGGGATTGCTGACGAGACATCGTTTATTATACAGCTATTGGAGCGCGGAGAAAATGGCGAACAACTCGCTGAGGACGGAAAATGCAGGACTGTCAGTTAGCGGCCGTGGACAGGGCGTGAAAACGCATGGATGAAAACACAGTGGGTGGATTTTTGTCATTGTAGGGTGATTGTGTTCACACACTGCCAACATACATTTATGTCCAAACACCATGTAAAAGAGGATTTTGCATAAAGGTGCCCTTTAAAGCTGATTTTAGGATGGTTAATATTAGCCTTCAATCACTTCCTTTCACTGCGCTCCGTTGTCACGTGACAGGGAGCTAACTTGCGCGCAAAATAGCTGAAGAGAGAAGGATTTTTTTAAGGGGCAAGCGGCAACTCTCGCCGATCGGTTACATCCAGCCGCAGCTAAAGTCGAACACACCTATTTGTAAACAACTGCCTCGTTCTTGAATGATTCAGCCGTGTGAATGAATCATTTGAATGAATGACTCAATGACTCACTCATTAAGATGGTGACTTGCCGCCACCTACTGTCGGTTTAGTTCCATGTTTAAAAATATTATTCTTCCCAACATTTCTTATTTTATATGATCGTCATAGTTTATTACCGTTTTCTTAAACTATAGTGAATAAACTGTATTCATGAATAAATGTTCAAGGTGTCTGAATAAATTTTGGTTTGACTGTGTATATTTTTTATATATATATATATATATATATTTTATGTAATATATAATATTATATATTCAAAATAAAACAATCTCACAACAATATTTAATGCAGTTGTAATTTGTCAATGTGAGGTTCTTATTATTTCTAACTGAATGCATTGATCAAATTTAAAATGAAAGATTAAGCATACATTTAATAAGATTAGGGGAAAATGCCCTTTATAAAAGGTAAAAAAAAAAAAAAAAATGCCCTCGGGGTAAATATCACAAATATGCAGATTTAAATATGTCAAAGCTGACAGAACACTGATGAGAATATTGCTTCAGAATAAATTATATTTACAACACAAAAATCCAGACAAGCAACTTTTTTTACTTGGAAAAGTGAACATGACAAGGCTTAATGTCGAGCGCTGATATATCTCAACCAAGTGAACAGTTTGCTAACATCGTACCGTTTTGTATGTGAAGAGAAACAGGCAAATTACGAATTCTTCTTAAAGATTAAGCGTTTAGTTAGCAGCAGACACGCAAACAGCACCGAACCAAATGCCTTTTAGAAATAAAAACCTTTTAGAAATGACCCCGTAAATGTTTAAACTTAAACAATGTTTAAATAAACTGTCTTACCACGAAATAGCGCGAACCGTTTACCTCAGAAGACTCCGGGGAACTGACTGAAAGAGCGCGCGAATGATGATGTCATCACCGCGAGACGAGATCGATAGCTTTTTTTTTCTTTTTTCAGCACCTCCACGTGTTTTTTATTTTATTTTATTTAGTTTTTTGTTTTTTTAGACATTAAGAACATAACATACAACATTTACAACTTTAACAAGACATCCAAAAAGATAACACAATTACAGGATTGGGATTACATTACATGAAAAAAAAGAAAGAGAAAGAAAAAAAGAAAAAATTAAAGGCTATATGTACATAATATTAGTGGTTTAAATAGAAACAAAGAGAAAAACAAATTATTAGTTCTTTAAAAAAGACAGCATATACCAGTTCAATTTTTAAGTAACTTCAGCTCTTTAGCAAATAAAATTGTATTTGTTATCAGTACACTGGAGAGACTCAATAAGAAAACCAATCATAAAGACCTTCAAACAGGGTTTAGAATTATTTCTTTTACTTTTATGAATATGAAATTTACCAAATAAAATCATAAGATTCATCATAAAATTGACAGATGCATTTTTTGATTCAAAAAATAAGATAACATCTTTGAATGTTAATTCACAATTATAACCAGATTTCTGTTTAACATGTATAGATAAATATTCCCAGAATTTTTTTGGAATGATAACATTAAATAAATAAATAATCTTTCTGACTGATCTGAACAAAATTAACAATTTTCATCAATTTCCATAAATTGATAAAGTATAGTTACTAACATAAATAATATGAAGTATCAAATGTATTTCTGAAGTTTGTAAGATATTCAAAACCAAAAGGGAAGCAGCCAAGCTTTTTTTCCAAATAATCTCTGGGAAACAAATGTTCCAGAAAAATTTCCCTGTATGGATCTATTTTCATAAAATACATTTCTAATAAATTAATTTGTGCATTTTTTACTGTTCATGTCCACCCAATTTAAATAAAGAACAGTTTCAATTCTACAACATATGGCTTCTCATTGACATCAATAAACCTGTGGGAATGGCTTTTATCACAGAATAATATTCTCTATATTTAATAAGAAATGCCCATTCATACATACAATTTTCATAAGAAAACAATAGAGTTGACTGATCAAAAAGGTCAGATAAAAAGTAAATTCCTTTATCCATCCAACTCTGTAAATAAAGAGATTTCCGGTTAACAGTAACAAAGCATTATTCCACAAGATTGCGTTATGTGGGGAAAAGTTATAACTTCCAGGCCTTAAGAGATTGTTTATAGAAACTGGGTAATGCCACAGGCAGTTTGCTAGTAGAGTAATCACACGTTAACAAAAAGTGTAAACCTCCAACCTTTTAAAAAATATTATATGGTATAAAAAAAACATATTGAGTCTGATTTAAGTAGCAATTTTACTTTAAAAGTATAATTTAAAAAGCTCAAAAGCACCCTCATTTCTTGGACCCAGAAGAACTTCCTTTCTTAAATGATCCTCCAAACAAATTCCAAATAAATTCATTAATTTTTTTACAGATTGAATCTTGAACAATGCCGGATAAACAAATCTAGATACCCTTCTGCTAGAAGGACTCTACCTATAATAGTCAAATCTCATTGAAGCCAGTTATTAAAGATGTTTTGAGCTTTTTTAAGTTTAAGGGAAAAAATTAATTTTCGTCTCTCCGCTATATCTTTTGTAACACTTATTCCTAAATACTTATCTTTTTTTTTTACTGTTACATAAGTTTTTCATTTGATTCATAAAGGCACATTATTTCATATTTCGTTACATTTAACGGTAACACTTTACAATAAGGTTCATTAGTTAAACATTAAAGTATTAACTAACATGAAATAACCATGAGCAATAAATTTGGTTTTTTAAAAATATCCATATTTAACAAGTTATGAAGTAAAATATCTAGCTTCCACCAGACCGCCTAACATATTCAACTTACAAAGAAAGTGTAAAACTCTCGCAGTTCAAAAAGCTTACGCTACATCCTACGCTTTCCCAATTCAATTTACGGAAAAAGCTTAACTGAAGCGACGCCAGTTCCATTTTTTTCTAAAGTTGAATACAGAAGGCAGTCTGGTGGAAGCTAGATATTTTACTTCATAACTTGTTAAATATGGATTTTTTTTTTTTTTACACAAATGCAAATCACAAATGCCTTTATTAACCCCCCGGACCCTTGTGGAATATGTTTATGATGGATGGATGTGGATGGAGGCAGTTTCTTCAGCTTCATACTCATTGGTCCCGTTCACTGCCATTATAAAGCTCGGATGCGTCAGGATATTTATTAATATATCTCCGATTGTGTTCATCAGAAAGAAGAAAGTCATATACACCTATGGCTTGAGGGTGAGTAAAACTTGGGCTAATTTTAATTTGAAAGTTAACTAATCCTTTAACTGTCTGTCCCATTTTTTGAGAAAAGACATGAAAATGACTTTTCCAACTTAAATTGTTAAAAATCTTGAATACTTCAGAGCACAGACTTAAGTTTGGTATCTTTTTACTAGGAATAAAACAAACAAACAAAAAAACATGATGCTTGTATCATAGTTTAACTATGTTTTGTTTTGTGTTTTTAAAAAGCAATAATCATGGTTTACAGCTTTCAGACATACTGTACCTAAAATTATGAGATGATTAATTCTTGAAGCAAGTTAAATAAAAAATAGACAATAAAGGTTATTGACGAAATGCGTAAAAAGTTTGATCCATGATTACTTGAAAATGAATAAAACAGATCTCTTTTTATTGATTTATTACCAGCCAAAGCATCCCAAGAGAAGAAGTGAAGAAGAGGCCTGTTGCAAAGCTGCATCTGGAAATTTTAAATACACTACAAATGGTCAAGCATTTATATGAAGCATGACGATTAAGAAAAGCTATGAATATCAGATCAATGTCTTTTTCTAAAGAAATTAATGTTTTATTCAGCAAGGATGCATTATAAAGACATGTTACAAAATTTTCTATTCATCAAAGAATCCTGGAAAAAAAATGTACACAACTGTTTTCAACAATGATAATCTGAACTGTTTCTTGAGCAGCAAATCATCATATTAGAATGATTTCTGAAGGATCATGTGACACTGAAGACTGGAGTAATGATGCTGAAAATTCAGCTTTGATCACAGGAATAAATTACAGTTTACTATATATTCACATAGAAAACAGCTATTTTAAACTGTAATAATACTATTTCCACAATATTACTGTTTTCATCAAAAGATGCAGCCTCGGTGAGCAGAAGATACTTCTTTCAAAAACATTAAAAAACTTACCGATCTAAAACCTTTGAACGGAAGTGTATAGCTACACCAACACATATTAAATATCAACTATTCAAAAAGAGGTCATAAAATTTGAAACTAAATGTTGTAGCAAACATGTAGGCCTATGCATGAATAAAAATGCATATTTTTCTAATAAAGAGAATAAGTTTGGGCTGCTTTTGGTGCTCAAGACTATTGGTCAATTTGTATAATGAGGTCCAAGGTTAAAGGGTTAGTTCACCCAAAAATGAAAATTCTGTCATTAATTACTCACCCTCATGTCGTTCCACACCCGTAAGACCTTCGTTCATCTTCAGAACACAAATTAAGATATTTCTGATGAAATCCGATGGCTCAGTGAGGCCTTCATAGACAGCAATGGTACTTCCTCTCTCAAGATCCATAAAGGTACTAAAAACATATTTAAAACAGTTCATGTGAGTTCAGTGGTTCTACCTTAATATTATAAAGCAACGAGAATATTTTTTGTGCGCCAAAAAAAACCAAAAACGACTTTTTAACAATATCTAATGATGGCCGATTTCAAAACACTGGGACATATTCTGCCATATTGTGCGTTGCAGTTTCTCCCATTCATAACTAATATGAGTGAATCATCTTTCTATAGTCTTTGGCACTATTTCATCAGATTTCTATTATGAAGGAAACACTTTTTCGCAAGGTCCCTTCCTTATCTTGTTCCCTATTCAGAAAACCAAGGTTACATACGTAACCAAGAAGTTCCCTTTCATAGGTTCACTTTCGCTGCTTAGCCATCACTATGGGAAAGGTATACCATAACGTCTTCACCTGAGGACTAAACGGAAGGCAGAGGAAAGAGATTACCTGGGAGCCAGGAGCCATCTCCACCTCCAGAGTGTAGAACCTGGTAAAGGGGGGTGGAGAGGACCGTCCAGCCGCAACACAAATGTTCTCTAAAAGAAGAACCCTTGAAAAGAGCCTGAGAAGAAGCTATTCCTTTGGTGGAATGAGCATGCACACCTAGATGCGAAGCCATGGCATGTTTCACATAGACCGCAGAAATAGAGAAAGCCCCGGAAGTGACAGTGGAAACACGACTGGCCCTGACCCGACAGTGGAAATGCAGCTAATGTAAGGTCACAGTATGCTCATACTATGGTCAATGTGAGGTCACAGCTCATACTATGAGCTCACCATGTGAGACCACCGTGATATCATTGTGTTAAACTCTCATTCTGTTAGTTTAGTGCGAGTTCACTGTGATCAAACATTTCTCTAATATCGGTCCGTTATATCATGAACATCATGTAGAACTTCATATTTTATTTGCATCAACAAAGTATTTCAAAAATTCAGTTTCCTTGTTTATTTTGAATTCTTTTCAGCCTGGTGTTGTTGGTGACTCCTTTTCACTTCTTAACCTCTATTTCTTTTTCCTGAAACACAGAGAGCAATATGTCAATGCAATCAGTTTGATTACTGGTGTGAATACTGAAGCCAGGTGATTCCACACCTGAGCTAGCAAGATGGCTGGTTCACATGTGCCAGTACTCTGCTAACACAGGCCACATATTGGCATTATAATATCGTAAGAGCGTATGTGAATAGCAGTTAAAGAGACCACTCACCATTTCTCCAGTGTAACAATCCCACACACTGAGTCCAGAACACAAGTGTACAGCATTCACATTGGAAACATGATGGCCGAATCTCTCATTCATTAATATGAGAGACTAACACTTGCTATGTGAAACATGCGCAATAGATGCTGTCATTTAGGAATAAGATCGGGTGTTTGAATCAAGATTACGATCTTTTAACGATTAACGGTGCAGCTCTAACGTGTGCAACAGGTGCCCTCTTGCAGTTACGGTCACACATGTAGTCATGTCATGGGCCATCACCAGCCAACGACATTGCCACGTTTGAATCACGTGCGTTCCTCAGTGTCCACTAGAGGCCGCTGTGCAAGTTCCCTTTCGTAACCCCTTATTTACAGTGCACGCATCTGCGGCGCGTTACAGCTCTGACTTTTAAAGGAACACTCCACTTTTTTTAAAAGATAGGCTCATTTTCCAACTCCCCTACAGTTAAACAGTTGAGTTTTACCGTTTTCGAATCCATTCAGCCGATCTCCGCGTCTGGCGGTAACACTTTTAACATAGCTTAGCATAGTTCATTGAATCTGATTAGACCGTTAGCATCTCGCTCAAAAGAGTTTAGATATTTTTCCTATTTAAAACTCGACTCTTCTGTAGTTACATCAAACATATCATATTTATTTATTATAAAGTAAAATATCTAGCTTCTGCCAGAAACCGTAACACCTCTCACTGTTCAAACGCTTACGCTACATCCTACGCCTTCCGTATTCAACTTACGAGTTTCTTACTAAGTTGAATACAGAAGGCGGTCTGGTGGAAGCTAGATATTTTAATTTATAACTTCTTAAATATGGATATTTTTCTTACACACGCATCACTTCACTTTATGATGGATGGATGCACTTTCTTCAGCTTCATACTCGTTGTTTCCTGTTCAATGCCATTATAAAGCTTGGATGCATCAGGATATTTATTAATAAATAATTGTGTTCATCAGTCATATACACCTAGGATGGCTTGAGGGAGAGTAAAGCTTGGAGTAATTTTCATTTGAAACTGAACTTTTTTTGTTTATTGTCTTAGTTTTGTGTTTTATATGAATCATGGTTTATCACAGAATGAATTTCACACAGACATAATGAGTTGTTCTGCAGTATTATCTGATTTTGCATGAGTTTGGGTGGGACCTTGATATCGCGGCTCCACTGCGCGCTCACTACTGCGCAGACTCGAGACTCAGCGCCATATTGACGCTGTAATAAACCCTTGTATGGTCCAGAAGAATGCAATGTCCAGCCTTTATTGTGTTCTTTGAACTTTTACTGAATCTTTAGTAAACTCATTTTAACAACTGTTTAGCAGCAACGCCACACACAAACATTACGTCAAACATTGTCTCTCCCAATGTACGTCACCCTGTTACATCATACCTGCAGACATAACTAATCATCATTCTATTACAGACGCACTGGCAGAATAGCCTATCAAATATTGGGACGCGTGTCCATCTCCATTTGTCAGCATAAACAGCATAATACACTACATTGCCAAAAGTTTTGGGACGCCTCCCTTTACGTGCACATGATCTTTAATGACATCCCATTCTTAAAGGGTTAGTTCACCCAAAAATGAAATTTCTGTCATTAATTACTCACCCTCCTGTCGTTCCACACCCGTAAGACCTTCGTTCATCTTCAGAACACAAATTAAGATATTTTTGATGAAATCCGATGGTTCAGTGACGCCTCCATAGACAGCAATAACACTCCCTTTTTCAATGCCCAGAAAGCTACTAAAAACATATTTAAAACAGTTCATGTGACTACAGTGTTTCAACCTTAATATTATAAAGCGACGAGAATACTTTTTGTGCGCCAAAAATAACAAAATAGCGATTTTATTCCACAATATCCAGTAAAGGGCAATTTCAAAAGAGACAGATAAAACATTAAACTAAATAAATGCATGATTATACTAATATATGAGTTGTCCACGTTGCTCAAGCTTTTTCTGGTATTTTCCATAAAGATGTGTATTTATTACCGTGATGATTTACGGTTTACTGTATTTTTAATATTTAAATGCATTGTTGAGCATAAGAGGCTTTCAAAAACATAAAAAATCTTACATTACAAACACAAAGATGGAGGGGGAGGCTTGGAATTTTTTTCTCAACCAAACGGGGCCCGGCAGAAAAAGTTTGGGAACCACTGCCATAGACTATCAATACTTATTAAACAAGCCATTCAGAAGCAGATCATCTCACTTTATTCTAAGTATTTGCTAGAGAAACAGACAAAACATAAAAGCATCTTCAAGTTAACAGACACACAAATAGTGCCAAACCCGATGAAAACCATTCAGAAATTATATTTAAACTGTGTAAAGTGTAATTTACAATTACATGAAATAGCATGAACGGCTCACCTCAAAGACTCGACACTGACTGAAGGGAACGCGCAAACGATGACGTCATGGTCGTGAGGCAAAATCAAATGTCAATTATCAAAAACACGCCAAATACTGTTTACAATGGCAAAACATCAATAAAACAAAAATAAGCGTATTGACATGGCTTTTAGATGTAACAAATCATGAATTTATTTATTCTTGACAAGAAGAATCAGTAGACAATAACAGTTTACTTAAAAAAGTAAGTAAAAGTAGAAACGAATGAGACAAATCTCTCTCTTTATTGACTAACAAGATAGCATAGCATCTCAAGAGAATAAAAGTGAAGGACCGTTCCGAAGCTACATGACAGTATATCTTACATCTGTGTTTTCTAACTAAACTATAAGTGGATGAATAACTAGTTTTAAAAACAACAATGAAGATAAAGTTAAAATTAAATCAGATTCTTCTTCAGTTTCTTGAACAAGAACAGTTTCCTTCATAAAAGTGTAAACAAACTACAAGCGATACATATTATAAGATAATTGAACATAAAATGAAACTCCTAATTATGCTTAATAATTGTTTTTAATATGTATACCATGAAGCAAAGTGATGTACAAAAATTAAACTTTTAGATATTGTCCATCTTTGAGTAGATCTAAAATCTCACAGTTGAAACTTCTGGTCTTGAAAATGAACTTTATTCACTGTGACAAATTAGTGACAAATACTTGGGTTGGACTCCAGTTCTGGAATTGAATATTTAAGGTCAGGAATCGGATACTTGTTATAAAAAATTATCAGCATTAGGGGGCGTATGATGGTCGAGGAGACAGAAGGAGCAAGAGGGAGATTTGAAGAAAGACTGTAGAAAAAGAGATGGCTAAGAGACAAAAAGAGAAAAGCTCCTAAGAATATCACTGGAAAATGAAGCGATATGATCAGGAAAGAGCTTTACGACCCACGTTAACAGAGTACCTCAGGGATGACGTGTTTTTGTAGGCAAAACCCGGAAGCGAGTTAGCATTTTAGGACTTCCGGTTCCATCGCCCCGAAGTCAATGGGTTTTTTGAATGGGTTTTTGCTAAATCGCCTGAAATAAGGTCTGTGGTTAACAAAGCCTCTAAATATTTTCACGTTTTGATCTATGACATAAAACACACCAGTTATAACCCGCTTGTGATTTTTTTAAACCTTTATTGTGTCTTAAAAATGGCGTTTGCTAACAAATTGCTAAAAGGGACTACTTCCTTTGGCGGGGACTTTAGACGTCATCATGATAAACAGGACATTTGGACAGCATTTCTCATGAAAAAGTGGATAAGTATTCATACACAGCGCAGATCATAATCAGCAAGCATGTTTTTAAATAAAGTTTGAGGAAGCTTGGTGGTGGTGACGTTGATCCGCGACCATGGTGTGCTGTAGTCCGTTTATAGCCTACTGTTAGCTTTTTATATCTGACGACTTTATTTAGGCTTCAAAATGTATAAATGTTGTGTTAAAGATTATCTTGATAGACAAAACGTGTAAGTGTCATAACCCTTTGTTAAACACAGAGCTTATTTTTTGCGATTTTCCATAAGTCTATGGGAAAAACGCATAGGCTTTCGATCGACGGAACCCGTGCGCCGCTAACTTCCGGATTGGCCTACAAAAACACTTCATCCCTGAGGTACTCTATATTAGAAATGCTTTTTTAGCGCTGGAGAGAACTAAGCGGGAAGACCTGAAAACAGACTCGAAGGCTGCTTTGATTCTGCTTCATACGTGAGTAACACGGGTTTGAGTGTCATTGTTTGTCTGGAACTGCTGTGCTGTTGGCGGTTAATAAACTATTGTTTGTATTTACTCTTGTGTACTGTACGTTCATTTTTTGTGCTTTCTTCTCATTCATTCATCATCTTCACTTTATTTTTAATGACTGTTTGTTGCGCTTCTGCTACGATAAATAGGTATCCACTTTTGCATTGCGTGTGACGGAGGCCAGCTAGTGAGAGTTGTGCAGGATGACGACTGCTAGAGAGTACGGTGTTACTGTTTAGTGTCCTTGTTAGTTTATCGGGGTTCGAGACCGACTCGGAGCAGTGTGATTAGGATTGAAGGGTGGGTTTTGGAGGCAGAGCAAAGAAGAGAGGGGTGCGTTTGTTTGTTCAGCAACAGGCTTGTTCGACTTGATGCTGCGCCGCACAGACCGATCGGCGACTGACTTGAAGCAGTGCAGAAATTTTGTCCGACTTGAGACAGCACCGACGCCATGTAACTGTGAAGTATGACTTCAAAGTACTGCGAAAGCGATTCGAGATCAAGCGATTCGAGATCACGAGCACGAGCACTGATGACGACTTTTTCACGATTGGCCGGATTCACCGCATGACAATGATCACGTGTGTTTCGTGTTGTCACACCTTCAGTTCCACTAATACTCACAAATCTGTATTTTTATAACAGGTAAAGCTCTTTTCAAGTAGTTGCGATGTTATAGTGTCATGTTTATCAAAATAAAACTGAGACAAAACGTTAGACCCCACTACATTAGTATTTAAATAATATGTGCTTATGTTGAACTTTATTCTTGTAAAAACAGACGCTGTACGCAGTACATAAAGTATTGAATGAAAATGTCTCTGAAACATCGGTGTATTAGTCAAATATTGCATTTATTTAACTTCAGCTGTGATAAAGTAAGCAAACGCAGCATGAGCGTCACTACGAGAAGCAGAAAGTGTCCGACTTCACGTCTCCGTTTTCAGCTCCTCCCCGCCTGCATGCGGCTACTCTCACCGATCGATTGCATCCAGCTGCAGCCGATGTCGAACACACCTAACGACTTTGAGAAATAACATACCCCAACATGTGCGTTTGCTAATTTTATATTTGTTCTTTTTAAATTACCGTTTACTTGTCTTTAATGCTTGACATTTATATTAGTTAGGCTGGTTGTTTTGCCATGTCATTTTTAAACCATAAAACACAAGGAAAAAAGTTCCTTGTGTTCTTACCTACTCTTCTTATTGTGTCAAGTTTGGTGCTGGATCTGAAGATGATCTACTTACTGTGATTGTATTTCATATGACTGCGTAGAGAAGATATTTGAGTGAAACTCTTCCCACATGCAGTGCAGTGATACGGTTTCTCTCCAGTGTGGATCATCTTGTGTGTTTTTAAATAATCTGACCGACTGAATCTCTTGTCGCAGTGTGAACACTTGTAAGGTTTCTCTCCAGTGTGAATCATCTGGTGCTGTTTCAAATGTCCAGCTCTAATAAACGTCTTCTCACACTCAAAGCACATATAATCTCTTACACCAGTATGTATTTTCTGATGAACTTTTAAATTCTGCACATGTGTAAAACTCTTTCCACACAAAGAACATGAATGTGGTTTCTCCTTTGAATGAACTTTCAGGTGGATCATCAGGCCTGAAGCCCTCAGAAATGTTTTACAACATTGATCACATTCATGTAGTTTCTCTCTAGTGTGGATGTTCATGTGACGCGTAAGGGTTCCTTTTTGTGCAAAACTCTTCCCACACTGATCACATGTGTGCCGTTTCTCTCCAGTGTGGATCCTCATGTGAACACTGAGATTCTGTTTGCGTCTAAAACTCACTCCACACTGGTCACATGTGAACGGTTTCTCTCCAGTGTGGATCCTCATGTGAACCTTGAGATTCTTTTTGCGTGTTAAACTCTTTCCACACTGATGGCAGGTGACACATTTCTTGTCTCTTCTATTCAGTACAGAAATACTTTCAGTCTGTGAGCGAGTTTTTCTTCTAGTTTTTACATGATGATGTTTCTCCTCCATCAGGCCTGAAATGATAGTAAAAGGTGTTTCTGTAGCAATAACATAATATTAACATTTTTAAAAACTATACAATAGTGATACAGTTCTGACAGTCTCTCAGATGGATATTTATTTTAATGAAAACTTTGTATTTGTACTAATTTTAAATTAACAATTACAACCCGAATTCCGGAAATGTTGGGACGTCTTTTAAATTTGAATAAAATGAAAACTAAAAGACTTTCAAACCACATGAGCACATATTTTATCAACAATAGAACATAGATAACATAAATGTTTAGAAGAAATTTTTACACTTTTATCCAATAAATGAGCTCATTTCAAATTTGATGACTGCTACAGGTCTCAAAAAAGTTGGCACGAGGGCAACAAATGGCTGAAAAAGCAAGAAATTTTGAAAAGATTCAGCTGGGACAACATCTAGCAACTAATTAAGTTAATTGATATCAGGTCTGTAACATGATTAGCTATAAAAGAGATGTCTTAGAGAGGCAGAGTCTCTCAGAAGTAAAGATAGGCAGAGCTGTGAAAGAGTGCGTAAAAAGATTGTGGAATACTTTAAAAACAATGTTCCTCAACATCAAATTGCAAAGGCTTTGCAAATCTCATCATCTACAGTGCATAACATCATCAAAAGATTCAAAGAAACTGAAGAAATCAGGCCAAATACCTTTATTGGATGCCCGTGGTCTTCGGGCCCTCAGACGACACTGCATCACTCATCGGCATGATTGTGTCAATGACATTACTAAATGAGCCCAGGAGCACGTCCAGAAACCACTGTCGGTAAACACAATCCGCCGTGCCATCTGCAGATGCTCTTTCATGCAAAAATGGACTGTTTCAAAGTGGAAAAGTGTTCTATGGTCAGACGAGTCCAAATTTGACATTCTTGTCAGAAATCACAGACGCCGTGTCCTCCGGGCTAAAGAGGAGGGAGACCTTCCAGCGTGTTATCAGCGTTCAGTTCAAAAGCCAGCATCTCTGATGGTATGGGGGTGCATAAGTGCATACGGTATGGGCAGCTTGCATGTTTTGGAAGGCACTATGAATGCTAAAAGGTATATAAAGGCTTTAGAGCAACATATGCTCCCCACCAGACGACGTCTATTCTCAGGGAAGGCCTTGTGTATTTCAGCAGGACAATGCAAAACCACATCCTGCAGCTATTACAACAGCATGGCTTCGTCGTAGAAGAGTCCGGGTGCTGAATTGGCCTGCCTGCAGTCCAGATCTTTCACCTATAGAGAACATTTGGCGCATCATTAAACGGAAAATACGTCAAAGACAACCACAAACTCTTCAGCAGCTGGAAATCAGGCAAGAATTGGGACCAAATTCCAACACCAAAACTCCAGAAACTCATAACCTCGATGCCCAGACGTCTTCAAACTGTTTTGAAAAGAAGAGGAGATGCTACACCATGGTAAACATGCTCCCGTCCCAAATATTTTGAGACCTGTAGCAGGCATCAAATTTGAAATGAGCTCATTTTGTGCATAAAATTGTAAGATTTCTCAGTTTAAACATTTATGTTATGTATGTTCTATTGTGAATAAAATATTGGCTCATGTGATTTGAAAGTCTTTTAGTTTTCATTTTATTCAAATTTAAAAAAAACGGCCCAATTTTTCTGGAATTCGGGTTGTAATTAGCCATTGTAAATTTTTCACACAACATTGTTATGACACAATATCCTCTCCTTTTAAAAAAGTGTTAAGTGTTACTTAAAATCATGACACCCAGGAAGTGACATCATTTGAACTCTTTCTAGAGTATGTTTTGGATATTGAAATTGCTACTTACCGTTAAAAATCTGTCAAAATTAAGAATAAATCAGTTCCTGGGTTTCTTTTATACTAATTCACACATTTTAAGTATTTATGTTCACCTATCCATCCACACTCTAAAAAATGGGTTGAGACTGCTGGGTAAGGATACTGGTTTTATTTAACCCAATTTGGGTTGAAAACTGTTCTTAGTCTGTAACCCAGCAGTGCAGCCCGAATTCTGTGTGTGTAAAAGTGATTTTGTAATGTCCGATATTTCTAGGTTTAATTTCAAACCCATTTTGGGGTCATTTTAATTTTAATCCAAATTGGGTTGTTTTTAACCCAGCATTTTTTAGAGTGTAGTAAAGTAACTTTTAAGTAAATTAATTGCAAAGTTAAGCGTTTTACACTAATCCACAAACTATATATCTTTTTATTTCTAAGAATTTTATCCACCTGTTTAAATTCTTACATTTATCTACTTTTCATTAATACACAGGCAAAGAAATTTAGGGGAAAAAAAACAATAGACGCCAAATTTAAGCAATGTAAGAATAAAAATTATAGAATAAACAAACAGAAAAATATAATTTTACAAATTTGAGAGGTACCACCAAATAAACCACCAACTGTGTTTAACGTAAAGGATTAGTTCACTTTAAAATGAAAATTAAAATGAAATTTCTTCTTTCTGATGAACACAATCTGAGTTATATTAAAAAATATCCTGATGCATCCAAGCTTTATAATGGCGATCGGGAAATGAGTATGAAGATGAAAAAAGCGCATCCATCCATCCATTATAAACACGGCTGCGGGGGGTTAATAAAGTTGAATACTTAAGGTGGTATGGTGGAAGCTAGATATTTTACTTTATAACTTGTTAAATATGATATTTTTCTTACACAAATGCAAAGCTTGGACGCGTCAGGATATTTATTAATAAAACTCTGATTGTGTTCATCAGAAAGAAGAAAGTCATATACACCGAAGATGGTTTGAGGGTGAGTAAAGCTTGGGGTAATTTTCATTTTAAAGTGAATTAATCCTTTAACAACTTAAGTCTTAGTTTTGTGTTTTATATGAAACGTATAAATGCCATTATGATACTTACCCATATCTTGTAGATGTCAAAATAGTTGATTGTGTAGTTTGTTGATCTCCTCAAGTCTGTTGACATCAATAAAATGATCTTAATGTGGCAATTTACAGATTTAAAGACATCAGCATAATGAATGAGGTGAAAACAGGATCTATTGACATGAAATAAAGAGGCTTTTCAGCTGATAATAGTGATGATCCATAGACTATCAATACTCATTAAACAAGCCATTCAGGATCAGCAGCAGATCATCTCACTTTATTCTAAGTGTTTGCTGCTAGAAAAAGATAGTTTGAGTCACAATATATGCTGAAAGCCTATATTGCTAATATTACTAATACTAAAAACAAAAGCAGCAGGATAAGACACACTAAGACAACTATCTTTATCAAACAATGTAATGTGTCCATGTGAATCTAAATAAACTTCGATTTCCTAATAACTACATTCATAACAATAAAGTAACTAGTTCGCTAGCATCTTACCGTTTTGTATGTGAAGAGAAGCAGACAAAGCAAAGCCCTTCTTCTTTAAGTGTTCTTTAGATAACAGACACACAAATAGCACCGAACCCGATGAAAACCATGAAGAAATTACCCTGTAAAATAATATTTAAACAGTGTAAAGGGGTAAATATTATGGAGTCTAACACGAAACAGCGTGAACTGCTCACCTCAGCATTGGGAGCGCGCGCTAGAGATGACGTCATCGGCGCGAGGCAAAAACTGTAGACTATGAAAAACGAAAATGTGTTTCTATTTGTAAACATTTTCATATTATTTAACTTCTATTTCTATCTTTTAAATTTGTCACTGGTTTATTTTATTTATGTATTTGTTTATTCAATGTACCCCCCGACTGTAATTGTAATTCTTTAAAACAATAAAAAAAAAGATTTTTTTAATTAAAAAAAAAAGAACAAGAAAAAAAATAGACGTGACAAATTCTGTTTAAAACGGTAAAACATATATAAAACAACATATCAAACTAAAATATTTTTTTGATATGTTTCATAGCTTTTAGATGTAACTAAGATTATTCAATTATTTATTGATGCAAGAATCAGTAGAAAATAATTAAATGGACAATGGTGAAGCAAATACAAAGCAAGTAAAAGTGTGAAACAATGAGACATATTTCTCTCTTTACTTACAAGATAGCAAAGCATCTCAAGAGAAGTGGCCCTATTAAGCAACGCGCATACCGTGCATCGCCTGAAAAGAGAGCTGAGATAGAGAGACAGGTGGCAGGCCTACTAGCCAATGGTATCATCAGATGCAAGCTGTCATGTGTATACAGATCCATCACAAGGGCTGTGCGAAGTGTGCGCGCTTTAGGGGGCCTCACAAAATTTGATGAAGATATCACAAATTGACCGTGCCCCATGATTTAAGGGAATTTAAGAGAATAAAATAGTAAAAGAACTAGAATTTATTGTAATGTATTACAATAATACTTTTTATTTTAAAATATGCACACATTCACTCAAATTATATGCCTAATGCCGAAAACGGCTCGTCACATTCAAA
Source organism: Mylopharyngodon piceus (assembly GCA_039654765.1). NCBI lineage: Eukaryota > Metazoa > Chordata > Actinopteri > Cypriniformes > Xenocyprididae > Mylopharyngodon > Mylopharyngodon piceus. Next base: position 47,417,530 of record CM077438.1, read on the forward strand.
CAAATCACGTAAATTATATATATTCATTTGAAAAACAAATTGGCAACATTTAACAAAAGTCTAGTAGATCACTAGTTTGCTGTCGGTCATTCAACATTACTATTGTAAAACACTTGACATTTATAATGTTTAGCTAGCTAGCCTTACCTTGAACTCTTGCACCATTAAAACCAAAGCATCACGCTGGAAATTCGCACTGTTTGACCGCCGAAGTGGACCGGCCAAAAAAATGTAACATTTTAAATTTTTTGTCATTCTAACAACATGCAGAGTGCACAGTGCAACAGAGCAGCATCAAGAATAGCCTATCAAATATTGGGACGCGTGTCCCCCTCAACGTCTATTGAGCTTATGCATTGGGTTCGCCTAAACACTTTTCAAATAAGAAAATAAAGAAAACGAAACTCAGGCGTTATATAAACAATGTCTTTTTATTCTACTTTACTCCACAACCCCACATGGCACACTGTCATTTTTCACGTGTGCCCCCCAACTTTGCTCACACCAGGTATGCACTGATCAGGTCCCTCCAGTGTCTCACTTAAATCTTTTTGAGGTTTACTGCACTGCTCGGCCACCTCTACCTGCCAGTATCCATTAGAAAAATCCAAGGTGCTGAACCATCTGGTGCCCGCTAATGCATCCAATGTGTCATCCATGCGTGGCAGAAGATGAGAGTCCTGGATATCTATACTGTTCAAGCATCTATAATCAAAACAAAACCGCAAGGCACCACATTTTAAGCATGACTGGACATGCCAAGGGAATACAGCTTTCTTCGATGATACCATTGGCTAGTAGGCCTGCCACCTGTCTCTCTATCTCAGCTCTCTTTTCAGGCGATGCACGGTATGCACGTTGCTTAATAGGGCCATGTTCCCCATTCCTGATATGATGCTGCACCAACGTGCATTTTCCTGTATTTTTCCCTGAGAAGTTAAAGATGTCACTGAACTCCTGCAACAGTGCCGAGAGTTTTTCCCTGTCAGATGTCAAAAATGGTGACTCACTTAAAGATATTGGAGGAGCTGTGTCCCGTGGGCTAGGAACAACACCTTCCCCTGCGTCCTGCTGAAAGAGATGAATATCAGAATCAACTACAGAAAACAACTCACCCAGATGAGTCCCCTGATTTATAAGAATATCTTGTTCAGTAGGGTTCAAAATTCATGCTTTAGTCAGTCCATTATGCACATTAGTGAGTGTGTGTGCCACAACTAGACCAGCAGACTCCAACACATTAGGTTCCAAATACCCATTAGACACCTGGGCCACACAAGGCAAACCAATTTTAACTGGAACAATTGACTCACTGAGGGGCGGAAGTGTCATGTCCGTGGCCAGAGACACATTGCAGCATGTTGGGACAAAATCTGCACTGGTAAGAAGTGGAATGGAAATGTCCCATAACTGTTATTTAGCATGACTAATATTCAGCAGGGCATGATTTTTTACTAAAAAGGAGACACCGCAGAGAACAGAGAGCGCCGTAGAAGGTAGAGGATTTTTTCCACATCTATAAATTTATTTGGAATGCCAGACCATCTGCCCATATCATTTGCCAAGCCATGCTAATTTTAATTTGCAGCTAATTTGCAGCCCTCAACTTTAAACAAACGGATACATGTGCAGTATGAGAAAATGCAACAATTATATTTTCTAAACATTAATTCATACTAAGTTGCAAAATCATATACAAGAATAAAACATGATGTTCGTTGATCGATGATCTGTGAGTTGATCTGAATCTCACAGTTGAAACTGCTGGTCTTGAGGTTGAACTTTATTCACTATTTCTTTTTCTTGTTGGTCGTTGTGGTTGGTTTGGACAAATTTATCGCTAGACACATTATTGTGAGGATGCGGCCTCAGAATGAATCTGAAGATGATCTACTATGTGATTGTATTTTTTATGACTGCGTAGAGCAGATGGTTGGCTAAAACTCTTCCCACATGCCGTGCAGTGATACGGTTTCTCTCCAGTGTGGATCCTCTCATGTGTTTTCAGAGAATCTGACCGGCTGAATCTCTTTTCGCAGTGTGAACACTTGTAAGGTTTCTCTCCAGTGTGAATCCTCTCATGCGTTTGCAGATGTCCTGACCGTCTGAATCTCTTGTCGCAGTGTGAACACTTGTAAGGTTTCTCTCCAGTGTGGATCTTCTCGTGTGTTTTCAGATGATCTAAACGATTAAATCTCTTGTTGCAGTGTGAACACATGTATGGTTTCTCTCCAGTGTGGATCCTCTCATGTTCATTCAGGTTTCCTGGCTGATTGAATCTCTTGTCGCAGTATGAACACTTGTAAGGTTTCTCTCCAGTATGGATCCTCTCATGTGTTTTCAGGGAAACTGACCATTTGAATGTCTTGTCGCAGTGTGAGCACTTGTAAGGTTTCTCTGCAGTGTGAATTATCTGGTGCTGTTTTAATTGTTCAGTTGTGATAAAAGTCTTCCCACACTCAAAGCACATATGATCTCTTACACCAGTATGTACTTTCTGATGTACTTTTAAACTATGCCGATGTGAAAAACTCTTTCCACACAAAGAACATGAATGTGGTTTCTCCTGTGAATGAACTTTTAGGTGGCTCTTCAGGTCTGAAGCCCTCAAAAATGTTTTGCCACATTGATCACATTCATGCAGTTTCTCTCCAGTGTGGATGATCATGTGTTCCTTAAGGGTTACTTGATGTGTGAAACTCTTCCCACACTGATCACATGTGAACGGTTTCTCTCCAGTGTGGATCCTCATGTGTATCTTGAGACTATGTTTGCGTGTGAAACTCTTTCCACACTGACGGCAGGCGACACATTTCTTGTTTCTTCTTTTCTTCATACTTTCAGTCTGTGAGCGAATTTTTTCTCCAGTTTTGACATGATGATGTTCCTCCTCCTCTTCACTCTCCTCATTCTCCTCCACTAGGTCTGAAATGACAGAAAAAAGTTACATTTTATATAATCATTAAAAAAAACAAGATATGTGAAGTGAAAGTAGACAACAGCTACATGAAATGCCTCAGGTTACAACTGTAACCATGGTTCCCTGAGAAAGGGGACGAGACACTGAGGTGTGAGAATGTGTCCTAAATGCCAATCTTGATTGGCTACTGCAGTCAGGTGAAGTCATAGGTCCCTAGAGAACATGTCATCAGCTTCATATTGTCTGAAGGAAGACGAGAAGGTGTGCCGGAAGTATGGCAACACAGACGCAGTGTATCATTCCCCTTCTCAGGGAACCTTATTTACAATCATAACCTGAGACAAGGTCAAGGTCTCTTTATTAGTACCTGAAGGTAAATTTGTTGTGCAGACAGGAGATTCAGCAATCCATCCTTAAGACAATCCATAAGACATCAAAACATACAATAACTTTAAAATATTGAAAAATAAAAAGTCATGACAATGGGCTTCTACACACAACCTCGACGCCCACCTAAAATACAAGTAACGATGCATAGCAAAGAGTGTCATCTGCTTTTTTCATTTAATAGTTCTATAGCTGCAGATACAAACGTATTTCTATATCGTCTAGTTCTCCACCTAGGGGCCACGAACCGACATCCAGAGGGAAGGAGCTTAAACTCAGCATGTAAAGGGTGGGAACAATCTCTAATTATAAAACTCGCCTTACGCTGTAAATAGTTGGAGTAAAGACCTGCTAAGTTCAGTTGTGGTTCACCTCTAATCTTACTTGCCCACCTAACAATTTGATTTAAAGAATTTTTGTTCTTCAAAAACAAATTACCAAACCATGCCACAAGGGAGAACAACAGGACTGATTCAATAAAAGCCCGATAGAAAAGGGTCATCATAGATTTATCAATGTAAAATCTGGACAGCTTTCTGAGGCAAAACAGACGCTGATGTCCCTTTTTACATACAGTCTCACAGTTCATTTCAAAAGTCAATTTAGAATCTATGACTGTCCCAAGATATTTGTAGCTTTCTACGCAATCCACCACCTGGAGACATTCCCTTTCGAAGTGGAACTCACACTGAATCATAGTGTTGCCATACAACGCACCTAATGATCAAGAGCCTAACGGCCCCGGTGCGAGTAGATATCAATTACTACTCCGCTAGAGGGAGAGGAGGGGGAACCCTTATGGCTCACTCATATTACTGAACCTTTGGCGCCAACCCTAAAGGCTTACTACACCAGGGAAGCTTAGCAAAAAAAAAAATCCAGCTTCCCTCCACAAGGCCGAGAGAGAGTCACACTCACTCAACGATCAGTGCTTCCAGGAGATATTATGGAGTGCCTCCGTAACTTCAACATCCTCTCTATCACTATCACCATCTACCTACCTGAACACTTGCTACAAGTTACCCATTTGTTGCCTCCAGAACCAGAAGAGAGAAAGGGATGCAGAGCTACAGTTCTGACAGTCTCTCAGATATTTAATTTATTTTACTAAAAACTTTGCAATTAACTAATTTAAAAAAAAATGTAGCTATTGCAGATTTTTAATTAACTGTTACAACACAATTTCCTCCTTCTAAAAAAATTGTGCTTCTTAAAATGGCGACACCCAGGAAGTAATAAGAGAAATAACTTTATATTTTGAAATACAATTTTATCAGAAACTGTAAATCAATTTTGCTTAATTAATGCTAAATCTGCCATTCTTACTTTTGGAATATTTAATAATTATTGATAAAAAATTATGAACAAAATATAAAATAAAATAGCTCAGATCATATGTAGTTTGGCCTTCTAATGTTAACAATCAATGTGAATGTTTATCAAATCTTGTTTGACTGACCATTTGATCAAAACAAGACGAAAGAGTTTCAGGCCTAATTTTGTACCCTGCACATAGAAAGTGTCTCCTATATTATTTTTTAGTTTAACTGTTTTTTCACAACTTTAAAGGTTTTTTCCTTCAACAACAGATAAAATTCTGATGAACTGCTTTATAACCTTAATGTTCTTCAGGTTCATTAATGAAGGATCAGGAATAAACACCAACCTCTTTGTTCTTCAGTGTGTTTCATTCTGCAGTGTTCTGGATCTCTCATGTTCTCACTGTCCTTCAATAAACTCTGTCTTTGCAGATTTCAGCTCTTCCTGATGGTTTGATGCTCGTCTTCACTTGTAGGCTGATGGGAATATTCCAGCATTTATTGGTGAATTGCAGTGGGAGGAGCTTCACTGAAGGAGGAGGAGCAGATCTGACAAAATCAAGAAATCAGTTTCAGAGTTAGTTTTTATACTAATTTTTAGTACACATTTTAAGTATTTATATTCACCTACCTGTCTAGTAAAGTAACTTTTAAGTAAATTAATCAGTGTTTTACATGAATTCACAAATTCGACCTCTTTTTATTTCTAAAAATTTAATCTCCATACTATATTCCTATATTTATCTTACCTCTCATTACCATATTGGCAAAGATAAGATAGAAAAAAATAAGTACAACAATTAACCGATATCAAATATAAACAATGTAACAATAAAATTGAGAAAATAAACAAACTTAGAAACTTACAAATTTGCAAGAAACAAATAACCCATCAATTGAGTTTGACTTAACCACTTGTTTTTGTTTTTTTGTTCTGTTTTATATGGAACATGGTTTATCAGATTACTGAAATAAATGCAGATACTTACCTATATCTTGTAATGTCAAAATAACTGATCTGTTGACAACAATAAAATCAGCTTAATGTTGCAATTTACGGATCTGAATACATCAGCATAATGAATGAGGTGAAAATAGGATCTATTGACATGAAATAAAGAGGCTTTTCAGCTGCTCTGATAATAGTCATGATCCATAGACTATCAATACTCATTAAACAAGACATTCAGGATCAGCAGCAGATCATCTCACTTTATTCTAAGTATCTGCTGATAGAAACAGATTAAGTCAGAATATATGCTTAAAGTTTATAAAAGTGCTCTATTATTGTAATTTCTCAAATGATACAGAATATATCAGACAGACCTAATATAAAGACAGACCTTGACACCCATCTTTATGAAACATTGTTATTTGTCGATATGAATTTAAATATAGTTACATTTCCTAATAACCTTCATAACCTTACCGTTTTGTATGTGAAGAAAAACGAACAAATCATAAAACTTACTTAAAATAACTGGTTTAGTTAGCAGACACACAAATAGCGCCGAACCAGTTGAAAACCTTTCAGAAATGATCCTGCATTTATCATCAACGTAAAATGTTGATGAAACAAACGGTATAAAGTTTATTTTACAACAACGCGAAATGGCGTTAAATGTTTACCTCAGAAGACTATACTGGCTGGCGGGAGCGCGCGTTGGAGATGACGTCATTACCGCGAGGCGAAATCAACGATTCAACAATTATCAAAAACACGCCAAATACTGTATAAAACGGCAAAACATCTATAAAACAATATATCAAACAAAAATAAGGGTAAAACAGTTACTGATGTAGACAGACTGCCATCTGATTCAATCGCAGTCATGTGTGGGATGAAATATATTTTATTAGGCATTTAAAACCATAGAGAAATTTAAAATATGGAAAATCACAAAAGCAATCATAATATATGGATTTTAGATTCAACTATAATTATGAATTTATTATTGATGTAAGAAGTAGCAAAGAATAAAAATGGACAACAAAAGTTTTAATACTTGGTGAAGCAAATACAAAAAGTAAAAGTGGATACAAACGACACAGATCTATATTGACTAACAAGATAGCAAAGCATCTCAAGGCGTAATTTGAAGGTGGGACATGTCCCCACCACTTTTTGCCAGGGTCGATATTGTCCCCTTTTTGAAACATCTCGTGGCACGAATGTATACTAATACAAAAGAAACATCTCTAGTACAATAGCGAAAATGGCAGATGGATCGATAATAACTGTTCAAGATCCATGATATCATGATATATAGCAACAGACTAACAAAACATTTAGAAAGACAATTTACAAATGTCACTAATATTTGTAAATTGTCTTTCTAAATGTTTTGTTAGCATGTTGCTAATGTACTGTTAAATGTGGTTAAAGTTACCATTGTTTCTTATTGTATTCACGGAGATCAGAGCCATGTCGTTATTTTAATTTTTAACCAGAAAACGCTTGCAGTCTGTATAATTCATAAATGCATCTTCATTCTTATTTAGTCTCTTCAACAGTGGGTAGCTTTAACCCCGTTAGCCGTGCAGCACACTATCAAACTCATTCACAAAATACATGCCATACTTACGTGATCTGATATGCTGCATCACGAACAGTTTGTAAAGGTCCATTTTTAGAGCTGTGTGAACTTCTGTATTATTTATGCAATGTTTAATGGAGTCGCGAGCTTGGGGGCGGGGAGCACGAGCATTTAAAGGTGTACACACCAAATCAGAGCATTTTCCTTCCCACCCCAAAATACACAGTTAAAACATGGTATAATAATAAATCTATTGAGCTGAAACTTCACAAACACATTCTGGGGACACCTTAGACTTATATTACATCTTGTGAAATGGATGTTCTATGGCACCTTTAACACTGTTGCGGAGATGGTGAAATCACAAAATAAAATGCACATAAACGTGTCCCTGCTCTTGATATACAATCACAGATGAACATATTTGGTTTTAATGAGAAAAAAAATAAATAAATTACACGAGGGCGGATTACAACCCAGAACCTCTGGCACGCTGAGCAAAAATTCTACCTCTAGTTCATCAGGACAATCTAATACTACACGCGGGTCAACGTATTTATTGGCTAATGTGAATACTCTCGAGACTAACAATATATTGTATTGTAGTAGACGAAAGGACAAAACTATCATATTAAACATGAGGTCTATGTCAATAACTTTTGTGAATTTATTATTGTAATGATACAATTACAATACACCCCCCACACACACACATATATATTTCTGTCCCACCCACTTTTTAAAAAACAAAGTTACACCACTGATCTCAAGACAATAAGTAAAGGACAGTTGAAAGCTACATGACAATATACCCTACATCTGCATTTTCTAAATACACTATAACAGGAAGAATAACTAGTTGATTTACAAACAGCAAAAAATGTTAAAAAGTAAATTAGCCTCTTCTTCAGCTTCCTGAACAAGAACAGTTTGAACCTTGTAAAAACCTTCTACTTTCCTTCATAAAAGTGTAAACAAAGACTATACAAGAATAAAGCTTTGAGTTTTTCTGAATCTCACAGTTGAAGCTGCTGGTATAGAAGAAGAACTTTATATCACGTTCGGTGAGGATGCGGCTTCACACTTGAAAGTGCTGGATCTGAAGATGATCTACTTACTGTGATTGTTTTTTGTATGACTGCGTAGAGCAGATGATTGGTTGAAACTCTTCCCACATGCAGTGCAGTGATACGGTTTCTCTCCAGTGTGGATCCTCTCGTGTGCTTTCAAGGTTCCTGACTGATTGAATCTCTTGTTGCAGTGTGAACACTTGTAAGGTTTCTCTCCAGTGTGAATTCTCTGATGCAGTTTCAACTGTCCAGCTCTTATAAAACTCTTCCCGCATTCAAAGCACACATACGTTTTTTCACCAGTATGTATTTTCTGATGTAGTTTTAAACAGTGCAGTAATGAAAAACTCTTTCCACACAAAGAACATGAATGTGGTTTCTCCTGTGAATGAACCGTCAGGTGGATCTTCAGGCCTGAAGCCCTCACAAATGTTTTGCCACATTGATCACACTGATGCAGTTTTTCTCCAGTGTGGATTTTCATGTGTTCCTTAAGGGTTCCTTGTTGTCTAAAACTCATTCCACACTGATCACATGTGAACGGTTTCTCTCCAGTGTGGATCCTCATGTGATCCCTGAGACACTTTTTGTATGTAAAACTCTTTCCACACTGACGGCAGGTGAAACGTTTCTTGTCTCTTTTTTTCAGTAAAGAAATACTTTCAGTCTGTGAGTGAGTTTTTTCTCTAGTTTTGACATGATATTTCTCCTCCTCTTCACTCTCCTCATTCTCCAGCATCACATCTGAGATGAAAGAAAGAAAGTTATATTTTAATAAATCCTTAAAAAGTGAAATTAGACAATGGCTACATGAAATTATAATCATTTTTATGCTTTTTATAAATCTCTTTCCATGAACAAAGTGCATCGATCTTCCGGTTATTACTTTTAAAACATTAAAGGGCACAAATCCCATGTTTCTGTAGCGAGATCTATTAAATATTTAATCAACTCCACAATGTAACATAATATTAACATTAAAAAAACTAGGGGTGAGCACGAATATTCAATTTGTAATTATTATTCGAAAAATAAAAATACTATTCAAATTTTACTACGTTGCTTTGATGGCTGTAAATGCAGTGAATCCATGATAAATCCCAAACACTAAAACTAGCAACTATAATAAATGCACTGGGTGGCGCTGTGGAGTGTGTTTAACAAGTTTATTGTATTTTATCACATAATGTCATCGTCTGCCTCACAAAGTTTGGAATTACTTAGACGAAAATGATCTTACAAAATGGAATTACTTTTGATCAGATGAATTAATGAAACTGTTCATCTTCAGAACACACATTAAGATATTTTTGATGACAGAATGCTGTCAGATTTCCTTCCATAGACTGCCTTTTTAACTTCAAAAACTTCAGAAAGATATCAGAAAACTAATCCATATGAATCGAGTAGTTTAGTTTAAATTTTCTGAAGAGAATCGATCGCTTCTCATGATGGACATATTTGATTTAGGCTTTTACTCGCAGGTAAACATTGATCAGCAAACGTAAGCAGAAGCTCAACCGAACCTGAATAACACACAAGATCAAACCTCTTCTGGAAACTCAAACATGCTGCGTAACACACGAGAATGAACCTCATTGGTTACGCAGCACTCACGCAGGGCACATTCACAGCATCGTCAAGCTACGCCTGCTTTGAATAAGCGACTTCTAGTGGCGAAACTTACATAATGTGCCTTTGATGAAGAATCAGGAATGAACACCAACCTCTTTGTTCTTCAGTGTGTTTCATTCTGCAGTGTTCTGGATCTCTCATGTTCTCACTGTCCTTCAATAAACTCTGACTTTGCAGATTTCAGCTCTTCCTGATGGTTTGATGCTCATCTTCACTTGTAGGCTGATGGGAATATTCCAGCATTTATTGGTGAATTGCAGTGGGAGGAGCTTCACTGAAGGAGGAGGAGCAGATCTGACAAAATCACAAATAAATCACTTACTAAGTTTATGTTTTTATATTTATTCACATGTTTTAAGTATTTATGTTCACCTATCCATCTGGTAAAGTAACTTTTAAGTAAATTAATCTCAAATTGTTTTATAAGAATTCACAAATTCTACCTCTTTTTATTTAAGAATTCTGTCCACATACATTTTCCTACTCTCACCTCTCTTTAACATATTGGAAAAGAAGAGAAAAAAAAAAACATGTACAACAATAAGCCTATATCAAATATAATGTAAGAATAAAAATGAGAAAACAAACTTAGAAAAATGAATATACAAATTTGCAAGAAACAAATAACCCACCAATGAAGCTTTACTAACTACTTGTTTTGTGTGTTATTGAACATGGTTCATCGCGTTTTAATGAATTAGTGAAATAAATGTGGTTATGATACTTACCTATATCTTGTAGATGTCACAAAAATTGATGGTGTATTTTGCTTAAGTATAAAATGATCCTAATGTGGCAATTTGCGGATCTGAATACATCAGCATAACGAATGAGGTGAAAACAGGATCTATTGACATGAAATAAAGAGGCTTTTCAGCTGCTCTGATAATAGTGATGATCCATAGACTATCAATACTCATTAAACAAGACATTCAGGATCAGCAGCAGATCACTTTAATGCTTGATACTACTAAACAAATGACACGGATACATTTGCAGAAATGTAAATATGGCACCCATCTTTATCAAACATTGTAATTTGTAGATAAGAAACTAAATATAGTTCGATTTCCTAATAACTATCGTTATACTCATAACAATAAATTGGTTCGCTAGCATCTTACCGTTTTGTATGCGAGAAACAGACATATTCTGAACTTAACCCTAAGTGTTTTAGTTAGCACACACCAATGGCGCCGAACTCGATGAAAACTATGAATAAATGACCGCGTAAAATATTATTAAAACTATGTAGTGTATTTTACAATAACGCGAAATAGCTAAATAGTTACCTCAGAAGACTCCACATACTGAAGGAAGGAGCGCGCTAGTGATGATGACGTCATCCTCGCGAGACTAGATCAACGGTAGATTATCAAAAACATGCCAAATACTGTTTAAAACGGCAAAACATCTAAAAACAACATATCAAACAAAAATAAAACAGTTTCTGATGTAGACAGACTGCCATCTCATTCTCTCTGTCATGTGTGGGGTGAAGTATAGGCATTTTAAGCTTTATGTCGAGAAATTTAAAGCCCAAAGCAATCACAATACTTCAATGGATTTAAAATATTTTTACTTAGCAACTAAAATGATTAAATTATTTATTTTTGATGTAAGAAGAATAAACAATAAAAATTGACAATAAAAATGTAAACAAATGAGATGGATCGCTCTAGAAAAAAATAAATGAAAGACAACAAAAACAGTTTGAACCTGTAAGAATTTTCTTCATTGAAGTATAAACATGATACATATGCATCATAAAAATTTAACATAATATTTAACTCTAAGCATAATGATATCATTTATACCATGAAGCAAAATGATATACAAGAATAATTAACGTCTAGATATTGTCCATCTTTGAGTTGATCTGAATCTCACAGTTGAAACTGCTGGTCTTGAAGATGAACTTTATTCAATGTGACAAATTTAGGCAACATTTCTTTGTCATGTCGCTCGTTTTGGCTGGTTAAGGCAGATTTATACTGAAGACATCTTATTGCTTGATGGTATTACTGCGTCACGTTTGGCGAGGATGTGGCTTCACGCTTGAAGGTGCTGGATCTGAAGATGATCTACTTACTGTGATTGTATTTTTTATGACTGAGTAGAGAAGATATTTGAGTGAAACGTTTCCCACATGCAGTGCAGTGATACGGTTTCTCTCCAGTGTGGATCATCTCGTGTGTTTTCAGGTGTCCTGACCGTCTGAATCTCTTGTCACAGTGTGAACACTTGTAAGGTTTCTCTCCAGTGTGAGACCTCCAGTGTAGTTTCAAACGATCAGTTGTAAAAAAAGTCTTCCCACACTCAAAGCACTTATGATCTCTTACACCAGTATGTCTTTTCTCATGAAGTTTTAAATTGTGCATATATGAAAAACTCTTCCCACACAAAGAACATGAATGTGGCTTCTCCTGGGAATGAACTTTCATGTGATCCTTCAGGCCTGAAGTCCTCGAAAATGTTTTGCCACATTGATCACATTTGTGCGGTTTCTCTCCAGTGTGGATCATCATGTGTATCTTAAGGTATGATGATTGTCTAAAACTCTTCCCACACTGATCACATGTGAATGGTTTCTCTTCAGTGTGGATACTCATGTGAACCTTCAAACTCAGTTTGTGTGTGAAACTCTTTCCACACTGATCACATGTAAATGGTTTCTCTCCAGTATGGATCATCATGTGAAGCTCGAGACTATGTTTGTATTTTAAACGTTTTCCACACAAAGAACATGAATGTGGTTTCTCCTGTGAATGAACTTTCAGGTGGTTCTTCAGGGCTGAAGTAAACAAAAATGTTTTGCCACATTGATGACATGTGAACGGTTTCTCTCTAGTGTGGATGTTCATGTGTCTCTTAAGGTTTCCTTGTAGTGTAAAACTCGTTCCACACTGATCACACGTGAACAGTTTCTCTCCAGTGTGGATCCTCATGTGAGTCTCAAGATTCTTTTTGTATGTGAAACTCTTTCCACACCGACGGCAGGTGAAACATTTCTTGTCTCTTCTTTTCAGTAAAGGATCACTTTCAGTCTGTGAGCGAGTTTTTTCTCCAGTTTTGGCATGTTTCTCCTCCTCTTCACTCTCCTCAATCTCCACCATCACGACTGAGATTAAAGTAAGAAAGTTACATTTTAATAAATCCTTAAAAAGTAAAAGTAGACAATTCTTACATGAAATTATGATCATTTTATTATGCATTTTTATAAATCTCTTTCCATGAACAAAGTACACCGATCTTCCTGTTATTACTTTTAAAACATTATAGGCACAAATCCCATGTTTCTGTAGTGAGATCTATTAAATATTTCATCAAATCCACAATCTAAAAAAATATTAACATTAAAAAACAAATGCTACAGTTCTGACAGTCTCAGATGGATATTTAATTTATTTTAATATAAATTTTCTAATTATGAACCAATGTTGAATGAACAATTGATTAGCTGCCCTACATTTTTCACTCAACACCATTTCAACGCAATTCCCTTCTTTTTAAAAAAGAAAACAAAAACAAATTATTAAATTTATTAAAATTTATTCAAATGCAGACACCCAGGAAGTGACATCATTTGAACTCTTTCTAGAATATGATGGGAAAATAATCTCAATTCATTCTAGTCTTGACTGCATTCATCAACCCTGTTACCAAAGTAATAGGAAAAGTAACTTTATGAAATACAAGTTTATCAGAAACTATAAAACAGGTTTTGATTAATTTATGCTAAATCTGCCATTCCCAACAGTTTAATTTTGGTGTGTTTAAAGGGTCATGAAACCCCAAAACACATTTTTTGAGATGTGAACAGATATGTACAGGCTGCACATCACTGAGTTTATCATAAAGGTACTCATTAAGTTTATCCATAAGTGGAAGTAAGTTATTTTTGCATTTTTTAGAGCAAATTCTGTCTTCTGGTTTGAAAAGCCCGATCAGTAACGTTAATAAAGCTTTAATACATTGGCTCATCCATGAACATGATTTCTGCAGGAGTCCCGTCGGATTGTTTTTCATCAACTGTGTAGGTGAAGACAACAACTCCCATGATTCCAAGCTCATTCACAGCATCATCAAGCTACGCCTTTGTTTTAAATAAGTGACTTCTAGTGGCGAAACTTACATACTGTGCCTCTGATGAAGGATCAGGAATAAACACCAACCTCTTTGTTCTTCAGTGTGTTTCATTCTGCAGTGTTCTGGATCTCTCATGTTCTCACTGTCCTTCAATAAACTCTGTCTTTGCAGATTTCAGCTCTTCCTGATGGTTTGATGCTCGTCTTCACTTGTAGGCTGATGGAAATATTCCAGCATTTATTGGAGAATTGCAGTGGGAGGAGCTTCACTGAAGGAGGAGGAGCAGATCTGACAAAAATCAAGAATAAATCACTGTTTGATTTTATTTCACACATTTTAAGTATTTATGTTCACCCATCCATCTGGGAAAGTAATTTTTAAGTAAATTAATCTCAAATTGTTTTATAAGAATTCACAAATTCTACCTCTTTTTATTTAAGAATTTCATCCACATAATTCTTACCGTCTTACGTCTTATTAACATATTGGCAAAGAATTATAGAAAAAAAAAATGTGTACAATTAGCCTAACATATACCAAATATAAACAATGTAAGAGAAAATAAACTTTAATATACAATTACTAAATTAATATACAAATTTGCAAGAAATAACCCAACAATGCAGTTTTACTTAACTACTTGTTTTGTGTTATTGAACATGGATTATCGTGTTTTAATGAATTAATGAAATAAATGCGGTTATGAAACTTACCTACATCTTGTAGATGTCTCAATAGCTGATCGTGTCGTTTGCTTAAGTCTGCTGACACCAATAAAATTATCTTAATGTGGCAATTTACAGATCTGAAGACATCAGCATAATGAATGAGGTGAAAACAGGATCTATTGACATGAAATAAACGTAAATTATTATTTAAACTGTGTAGTGTATTTTATAACAACGCGAAACAGCTAAATAGTTACCTCAGAAGACTCGACAGACTGAAGGAAGGAGCGCGCTAGTGATGCTGACGTCATCATCGCGAGACGAGATCAACGGTAGATTATCAAAAACATAAAACGGGAAAACATCTATAAAACAACTTGTCAAAAGAAAATAACGGTAAAACAGTTACTGATGTAGACAAATAGCCGTCTCATTCCCTCTGTCATGTGTGGGGTGAAATATTAGGCATTTAAATTATTTATTTTTGATGTAAGAAGAATAAGTAGACAATAAAAATGGACAATAAAACTGGTGAAACAAATACAAAGTGTAAACAAATGAGATGGATCTCTCTACAAAAAATAAATTAATGAAAGATAACAAGAATAGCTTGAACATGTAAAACATTTCTTCATAAAAGTATAAACAAACTATAATATATAGCCATTACGTCATAATAATATTTAACTCATAATAAAGCATAATGATATTTATACCATGAAGCAAAATGATATACAAGAATAAAACATATTGTCCAGTTGATCTGAATCTCACAGCTGGTTTTGAAGAAAAACTTTATTCAATGTGACAAATTTAGACAACGTTTCTTTGTCCTGTCGCTTGTTGTGGCTGGTTAAGACAGATTTACATTGAAGACATCTTGTTCGATGGTATTGCGGCTTCACGCTGGATCTGAAGATGATCTACTTACTGTGATTGTATTTTGTATGACTGCGTAGAGAAGATAATTGAGTGAAACTCTTCCCACATGCAGTGCAGTGATACGGTTTCTCTCCAGTGTGGATCATCTCGTGTGTTTTCAGATGTCCTGACCGTCTGAATCTCTTGTCACAGTGTGAACACTTGTAAGGTTTCTCTCCAGTGTGAGACCTCCAGTGTAGTTTCAAACGTTCAGTTGTAAAAAACGTCTTCCCACACTCGAAGCACTTATGATCTCTTACACCAGTATGTATTTTCTCATGAAGTTTTAAATTGTGCAGATGTGAAAAACTCTTCCCACACAAAGAACATGAATGTGGCTTCTCCTGTGAATGAACTTTCAGGTGAGACTTCAGGCCTGAACCCCTCAAAAATGTTTTGCCACATTGATCACATTCGTGCAGTTTCTCTCTAGTGTGGATGTTCATGTGTTCCTTAAGGTTTGATGATTGTCTAAAACTCTTCCCACACTGATCACATGTGAACGGTTTCTCTCCAGAGTGGATCCTCATGTGAAGCTCAAGACTCTGTTTGTATTTTAAACTTTTTCCACACAAAGAACATGAATGTGGTTTCTCCTGTGAATGAACTGTCAGGTGGCTCTTCAGGGCTGAAGTAAACAAAAATGTTTTCCCACATTGATGACATGTGAACGGTTTCTCTCCAGTGTGGATGATCATGTGTTCCTTAAGGGTTTCTTGTTGTGTGAAACTCATTCCACACTGATCACATGTGAACGGTTTCTCTCCAGTGTGGATCCTCATGTGTTCTTCGAGATTCGGTTTGCGTGTGAAACTCGTTCCACACTGACAGCAGGTGAAACATTTCTTGTCTCTTCTTTTCAGTAAAGAAATACTTTCAGTCTGTAAGCAAGTTTTTTCTACAGTTGTGACATGATGTTTCTCCTCCTCTTCACTCTCCTCCATCAGGCCTGAAATGAAAATAAAAAAATCATAATTTTAATGCATTTTTATAAATTGATTTCTACAAATGAGATATATTGTAGGCTGATGAGAATATACATCATTTATTTTAGAGGTGTGCATGAATAGTCGAAAAACTATTCGAAAAATAAATGTTTTTTCCTGTTCACCCCAGCTAACAAAAAGACGTGACTGTTACATAACTGCAAACTTTTGCCGTGGTGACGTAACTAGTTAAACAACCGGAAAAGTGCAATTCCTGGATTCGTTGCCAGTTAGTAACTGCGACGTTGTGGATCAATAGTTCTGTGTTATTAATCAGTTGATAATTTTTATATTTATTTATTTTTCTATGGGCGGACAGTAGTAGTTTAACCTATAATAATAAACACATGCTATTCTAGCATAACATTTTGCTAGCAGACATTTCAGATTAAAAATAGATACCATATATTAAGACAAGTTCTTAAAGTAGACTGTGGATAATATTACTTAACCAATCTGACGCAGTTGTTTGCTGATACTTTTTTGATATAACTGACCAGAAATGGAGGGAAATGTCGACACCTTCCTCTCCAGCAGCATGAATGTGTTCCCGGTTGCGATGGAAATTCAACTAGAGGTCAACCAATAGTGGATTTTACCTATAACTAGTTTGGGCCGTACTTGCCGATAACCGATTAATTCAACTACTTTATTTTATACATTTTTATAAAAGCTATTTATTCGTTGTAAAGTCTAAGACTCGCCTCTGAAAAATAAATGCTTCTGTCAGACGCAGATGAAGTAAACGTGCCCTATGTCATGTCACCTTATGTAAAAAGCAATCATCTATATTCTGACTTGATGAAAAGAAACACATTTTTTCTTTAGGGAAATTTCAATATTGTGTCTGACGTTTAATTGCACATTTTAAAAATCAAATTCTGGTAATCAAACATGAACATGTAAATGATGGTAATGAAATTACAACGTTGCAGTTACGTTGCCAGTAAGTCATGTTATTACCAATATATTACTTATAGAGTGCTTATCCGGAACGTCCTTGGCTATCTTATAACGTTAGGAGATTGTACTGACGACGTTGTGAGTTGGTAATTTAATTATAGGCATAATGATATTACGCATGCAATGTTGTAGTTACGTTACCTATAAGTCATGAAATTACCAATATACACCGATCAGGCATAACACGAGCACTGACAGGTGAAGTGAATAACACTGATTCTCTCTTCATCACGGCACCTGTTAGTGGGTGGATATATTAGGCCGCAAGGGAACATTTTGTCCTCAAAGTTGATGTGTTAGAAGCAGGAAAAATGGGCAAGCGTAAGGATTTGAGCGAGTTTGACAAGGGCCAAATTGTGATGGCTAGACGACTGGGTCAGAGCATCTCCAAAACTGTTCCCGGTCTGCAGTGGTCAGTATCTATCAAAAGTGCTCCAAGGAAGGAACAGTGGTGAACTGGGCGGCCAAGACTCATTGATGGGGAGCGAAGGCTGGCCCGTGTGGTCCGATCCAGCAGACGAGTTACTGTAGCTCAAATTGCTCAAGAAGTGAATGCTGGTTCTGATAGAAAGGTGTCAGAATACACAGAATACACAGCCGGGTGCGTCGCTTACCTGGGGAACACATGGCACCAGGATGCACTATGGGAAAAAGGTAAGCTGGCGGGGGCAGTGTGATGCTTTGGGCAATGTTCTGCTGGAAAACCTTGGGTCCTGCCATCCATGTGGATGTTACTTTGACACGTACCACCTACCTAAGCATTGTTCGGACCATGTGCACCCTTTCATGGAAACGGTATTCCCCGGTGGCCTCTTTCAGCAGGATAATGCGCCCTGCCACAAAGCAAAAATGGTTCAGGAATGGTTTGAGGAGTTTGAGGTGTTGACTTGGCCTTCAAATTCCCCAGATCTCAATCCAATCGAGCATCTGTGGGATGTGCTGAACAAACAAGTCCGATCCATGGAGGCTCCACCTCGCAACTTACAGGACTTAAAGGATCTGCTGCTAACATCTTGGTGCCAGATACCACAGCACACCTTCAGGGGTCTAGTGGAGTCCATGCCTCGACGGGTCAGGGCTGTTTTGGCAGCAAAAGGGGGACCAACACAATATTAGGAAGGTGGTCATAATTTTATGCCTGATCGGTGTATTACGTACAGAGTATGTATCTGGAGCGTTATTAGTAATCTTATAACGTTTGGAGATAATACTGACGATGTTGTGAGATGGTAATTTGAAGGTAATGAAATTACAAGCATGCGGCGTCGTAGTTGCGTTGTCAGTTTTTAAGTCATGAAATTACCAAAAAGTAAGAATTACGTAACCGTTACGTTGTGTGTTAGCTGGGACACTGTTTGAGCTTAAGATATAACGTAAGCTTGTTGTGTATATTGCCTAATCGTAAGCTTGTTCAGAAATGTTGACAACTTGATGAAAAAAAACGTCATTTAAATAAATTAAAATATGATTATTAGGTTTATTCTGAGGCCAAAATATTCAAATACAATATTTTTGAAAAATGCCTATCCCCAATTTATTTGTGAACTGATGTGAGCATTAGGAAAAGAACGATAATTCTGTTTAAAAACGTGGGATGCGGCATTAAATTTCATTCTCATGTTGACATTAGAGTGTTTCCAATGTAAACCTTTGGCATAGTTATTCTGTAGTAATTTTGGTGTCTGTGGTAAAAAGAAAACACACAGGTGCTTGAAAAGAGCGTTTGAGTCCAGACTGAGTTAGGATATACCCTTAAATATTATAAGACATCTCTATTTAACTCTGTCATATGGATTGGTGTTCTGCTCACTTCACCCATAGATCTAACTGCCAATTACATCCTGACTCTGTTTGGTTAGATTTGTATTGGATTCTTTTTAGCTTTTATAAAGAAAGCTTATACTGTACGTCTCAGGCATATTGAACATTCTGAACATTATTTACATTAAAAAGACACTGAATTACTAATCATTACTAATGACACCCATCTTAGAGTTTGGTTTTTCTACTTCTTGTCATTAACCATACATATCTATATGAATCCAAATACAGTCCAATTTTCTAACAACTACATTCATAGCAATAAATTATTTTGATCATTAAATTATTGCCACATTAAAGAGCATGACGAAGCGATGTTTCCATTCTTATGTAATCCCTTCAGAGATAAAAAACTAACGTTTGAGATATCACATTCAGTAACACTAACATTATCACTCTCAAAATTAAAACCAAACTTTAAAAAAAATAAACAAAATCGTCAATGTCTGAATTACTTAAACATTTTCCTCGGATGCTCGTTTCGTGCTGAACTAAATCAGTCTGCAGGCGACAGAGAGGACAAATATATAGCGCTCTATCCAATGAAAACAATTCAGAAATAACCTTGTAAATGTTGCTTAAACAAACTGTGTAAAGTGTATTTTATATATGTGTAAACACGCGAAATATCTGAACTGCTGAACTCACCTCAGAAGACACAACAAACGCGCTGACTGAACGAGGAAGGAAACTAGTGATGACGTCAGAGCGGCGATGCGAAATAAACGTTTACTCACCTAGTTTATCAAAACGCGCCAAATATTGCTAACGACAACAAAACATTTATAACACAAAAAATAAAGCCAAAAGTTAATGTAAACAAAAATTCGATCTCAGTTGTGTGTAGAGTGAAAAGTAATTTATTAGACAGTTAAAGAATTTATTTAAAGGCTTTATTTATTATGAAATTTAAAACATGGAAAGACCAATAAGCAATCATAATAGTTAATGGCTTTCAGATATAACGAAAATTATGAATTGATTATTTCTTGACACAAGTAGAATCAACAGACAGTAAAAAGTTTCTAAGTGTCCAACTTTTGGAGCTATACGTATTATAAAATTAACAGTCACAGAAAAAAAAAAATCTTCACAAGTCATGAAGAATGACATGCAATATTATTCGCATGTCTACAACTGTGGATTTTTAGCCAAAAGAAATCGTATTATATAAAAGCACAAGCTATCTTTACTGTGGTCTGTCACCTAGTTAGCTAACATTGCGTAAGATAAACAAAGACTAGCTAAAACATCATCCTAGACTTCGATTCTAAGATAAACACTTATTCAGTCTCAGTAAATCAGGTGTACCAAACAATCATAAAACAAAGAAGAATTATATTATATGTTGAGTCATGAGTTAAGAAGTTCCAGACTTTATTGCTCCAGTCAACAAAGCTGAGATGCTGAACATCTAACGTGTCTATTTGAAAAAAAGAAAAAAGTTTCTAGTACTCTAGTTTTAATGAAAAATCCCAAGTTCATTTTTGGGTCTTACTTGAACACTGATAATAGTATTACTTCTCACAATGTAACAAATAAAATATACAAAATACAACAAAACAAATACCATTTTTTCAAGTTTTTTTTCCTTATGTGTTTTGCTCCAAAAATCGTGTAGACGTACAAAAAAAACAATTTACTAATAATTAAAAACACAAATATTGTTTTTGTAGTATAAAAAGAATGAGCTTAATTAGCATGTTTACTTAAATGAAATAAATGAGATTTAAAATAATGTTTTAGTAATTGATTAAAGGATTAGTTCACTTTCAAATAAACTTTTCCTGATAAATTCACTCACCCCCATGTCATCCAAGATGTTCATGTCTTTCTTTCTTCAGTCGAAAAGAAATGAAGGTTTTTGATGAAAACATTCCAGGATTATTCTCCTTATAGTGGACTTCAATGGACTCCACTGTTGAAGGTCAAAATTACAGTTTCAGTGCAGCTTCAAAGGGCTTTAAACGATACCAGACGAGGAATAAGGGTCTTATCTAGCGAAACGATCGGTCATTTTCGAAAAAAATGTAACTGGCACTGCATTCATTCCGTAAGTAGAATAGGGAAGGCGTAGGACATACAGCGTAAACTTTTTGGAGAATACGGAAATGCGGTTTTGGCGGAAGCACTTAGAAGGTGAACATTTGTTTATATAAAGCATATACATTTACATTTTTCTTCGAAAATGATCAATCGTTTCGCTAGATAAGACCCTTATTCCTCGTCTGGTATCGTTTAAAGCCCTTTGAAGCTGCACTGAAACTGTAATTTTGACCTTCAACCGTCTGGAGGCCATTGAAGTCCATTATAAGGAGAATAATCCTGGAATGTTTTCATCAAAAACCTTCATTTCTTTTCGACTGAAGAAAGAAAGACATGAACATCTTGGATGACATGGGGGTGAGTAAATTATCAGGAAAAGTTTATTTGAAAGTGGACTAATCCTTTAAAATATACATGAAGTTAGTATTCCTCCAGGGGGCGCTCAACATAATAAATGTAATTAAACATGGAGAGACTCTTGAATGTAAAAAATGAGAAAACTTTAGCACATGGACAGACGTCCCACGCTCAAAGAACATACAGTCTCTTACACTAGTATTTCTGATGTTCAGATTTGAAAACTTTTTCCACACAAAGAAATGTTTGCCGCATTGATGTCATTTGCGCATCTTCTTTCCAGTGTGGGTTTTCATGTGTCGCTTTAGTGTAGGTTTTCGTGCAAAACTCTTCCCGCATTGATCACATGAGTACGGTTTCTCTCCAGTGTGGATCCTCTCGTGTGTTTTCAGATGTTCTGACTGAATGAATCTCTTGTCGCAGTGTGAACACTTGTAAGGTTTCTCTCCAGTGTGGCTCCTCTCATGAACTTTCAGATTTACTGACTGAATGAATCTCTTGTCGCAGTGTGAACACTTGTAAGGTTTCTCTTGAGTGTGAATTCTCTGGTGCCGATTCAAACCTACAGCTGTAATAAAAGTCTTCTCACACTCAAAGCACATATGATTTCTTACACCAGTATGTCTTTTCTGATGTTCTTTTAAACTGTGCAGATGTGAAAAACTCTTTCCACACAAAGAACATGAATGTGGTTTCTCCTGTGAATGAACTTTCAGGTGGCTCTTCAGGCCTGAAGCCCTCAAAAATGTTTCGCCACATTGATCACATTTGTGCAGTTTCTCTCCAGTGTGGATGTTCATGTGTTCCTTAAGGGACCACTGTTGTCTAAAACTCTTCCCACACTGATCACATGTGAACGGTTTCTCTCCAGTGTGGATCCTCATGTGAACCTTGAGACTCTTTTTGTATGTGAAACTCTTCCCACACTGATCACATGTGTAAGGTTTTTCTCCAGTGTGGATCCTCTCGTGTGTTTTCAGATGTCCTGACTGACTGAATCTCTTTTCGCAGTGTGAACACTTGTAAGGTTTCTCTCCAGTGTGAATCTTCTGATGCAGTTTTAAAACATCAGATCTAATAAAAGTCTTCTCACACTCAAAGCACTTATGATCTCTTACACCAGTATGTATTTTCTGATGTACTTTTAATTTTTGTGGATTTGAAAAACTCTTTCCACATAAAGAACATGAATGTGGTTTCTCCTGTAAATGAATGTTCAGGTGGGTCTTCAGGGTTGAAGCCCACAAAAATGTTTTGCCATATTGATCACATTCATGCAACTTCTCTCCAGTGTGGATGTTCATGATTGGTGGATGTTCTCTTTCCACACTGACGGCAGGTGAAACATTTCTTTTCTCTTCTTTTCAGTAAAGAAACACTTTCAGTCTGTGAGTGAGTTTTTTCTCCAGTTTTGACATGTTGTTTCTCCTCCATCAGGCCTGAAATTAAAGTAAATAAAGTTACATTACACATAAATCATAATGTGAACAAAGTAGACAACAGCTACACAAAATGATGATCATTATTTCATTTTTTATAAATCTCTTTACATGAACAAGGTACATTGATAAAACAATTATTTTTAAAAAATTATAGGCACAAATCCCATGTTTCTGTACTGAGAACTATTAAATGTTTCATCATCTCAACAATTATGTAACATAATATTACTGATAATAACCATACAGCAGTATGGTTATTATCAGTAATAGGTTAAAGACACTTAAGTTGTTACTCTTTTCATTGACACGGATAAAACATACAATCTTAGAGTTTGGTTTTTCTACTTCCTGACATTAACCATACATATCCATATGAATCCAAATACAGTTCAATTTTCTAAAAACTACATTCATAGCAATAAATTATCCTTAATTTATTGCCACCTTAAAGAGCATGACGAATCGATAAATGTTTCTATTCTTATAAAATCCCCTCAGAGATCAAAACTTAACGTTCGAGATAACATCACTTTCAATTACACTAACATTATCACTCTAAAAATGAAAAACAAACGAAAAAGATTATACAAAATCGTCAATGTCTGAATGACTTCAACATTTTCCTCATGTTCGTTTCAGGCGACAGAAATGACAAATATATCGCTCTATCCAATGAAAGCAATTCAGAAATAACCTTGTAAATGTTTCTTAAACTGTGTAAAGTGTATTTTATATGTGTGTAAATATCTGAACTGCTGAACTCACCTCAGAAGACACAACAAACGCGCTGACTGAACGAGGAAGGAAACTAGTGATGACGTCAGAGCGGCGATGCGAAATAAACGTATACTCACATAGCTTATTAAAACGCGCCAAAAAATGCTAACAACGACAAAACATTTATAACACACAAAAATAAAGCTAAAAGTTAATGTAAACAAAAAATCGATCTCAGTTGTGTGTAGAGTGAAATAATTTTAGACAGTTAAAGGATTTATTTAAAGGCTTTATTTATCATGAAATTTAAAACATGGAAAGACCAATGAACGATCATAATAGTTAATGGCTTTCAGATATAACCAAAATTAAGAATTGATTATTTCTTGACACAAGTAGAATCAACAGACAATAAAACTTTTAGAGCTATATGCTTTATAAAATTAAGAGTCACTGAAAAAAAACACTGATTTCAGACTGGAGGAAAGAAAAAAAAATTCTCCACAAATCATGAATAATGACATGCAATATGATTTGCATGTCTACAACTGTGGATTTATATCCAAAAGAAATCTGAATATCAAAGCGCAAGCTATCTTTACTGCGGTCTGTCACCTAGTTAGCTAACATTGCGTAAGATAAACAAAGACTAGCTAAAACATTATAACACCATAGACTTCGATTCTAAAGCCCGGGATACACTGCACGATTTTTGGCTGTCCCAGACGAAAGATTGCCATCTTGAAACAATCGTGGCGATTTCTGTGAGCGTGGCTCTTAATCGGTGGTCCTATGTCGTACAGTGAGAGTGGTACAAAGACGGCCGTTTTTCTGGTCTTGCGACCAAAGATAGCCTACGATCATTTTCTGACAGTGTCAGAAATTCAGCATGATCAACGCACAGTGTGTTTGCTGCTACGACCTACGTCTACTGACCAGCCAATAAAAATGCGACATGAAATCAACGCGACATGACGCTAAAACTTAAAACTGCTTACCTCAAGCTCTTTTTTCCTTCTTCTTTCGCCGCTTCCTTTTTTTTCAGCACACATACAAACTACAGCTGCCAAAGTGTGATTCAACATGGTCTTTTTGGTAACCACTAGCGCATGCTGATGATGTTTTATTCTTCTATAGAAACTTGCATCGTAGCTCACGAGTCAATGGGTGTCATCATCGTACAGTCTACATGCTTGTCGTACCCAAGTTTAATACATCCATGTCGCACAGTGTGATTTGTAATGATCTTATAGGATTGCTAAAATCGTGCAGTGTATCCAGGGCTTAAGAAAAACACTTATTCAGTCTCAGTAAATCAGGTGTACCAAACAATCATAGAACAAAGAAGAATTATACACTAGGCTATATTGCCAAAAGTATTGGGGCACCCCTCCAAATCATTGAATTCAGGCGTTCCAATCACTTCCAATGGGTCGCTCTCAGGAGCTCAGTGGTATAAACAAATACCAAAATGAGCTTAATGTGGCAATTTACAGATCTGAAGACATCAGCATAATGAATATGAAGCATATGAAGACATCAGCATAATACTCATTAAACAAGCCATTAAGGATCAGCAGCAGATCATCTCACTTTATTCTAAGTAAATCTTTGTTTTGAGTCAGAATATATGCTAAAAGCCTATAAAAGTGCTCTAATATTACTATTATTTCTCAAATTATACAGGAAAAAAAGCAGTAAAGACAGACACTAATAACACATCTTTATCAACCATTGTAATTTGTCGATAAGAATCTAAATACAGTTTGATATCCTAACAACTAGACTCACGACAATCAACTAGTTAGCTCGCTAACATCTTACCGTTTTGTATGTGAAGAGTTAAATCATAAAACCTTCTTCTTTAAAATTGCTTTAGTTAGCAGACACAAGAATAGCGCCGAACCGGTTGAAAACCATTCAGAAATGACCCTGGAAAAATGTCACAGTGTAAAGTTTTACAGGTTTGCGAAAAAGCTTGAACTGTTTACCTCAGAAGAAGACGATTCTGTGTGAACGGAGCGCGCTATAAAGTTACTGAGGGAACAGACTTTTGAGATTGAAACTTTAACTTGTTCATTACTGTTTATTTCACAGTGACATGAGTTGTGCTGCAGTAAACTGTTAGCTTACTAACCCACCACCTGAGGAATCTAATAGATCATTAATTTTTTTTGGTAAGTAAATTGTTATATCAAGGAATTTGGCTTCATAATTTATAATCTGATTAGTAAATAAATGTTATTTGCTAGCTAGCTAAGATGGTAGTAGTAGTAGTAGTGGTCAACACATTTTACACATGGGGAAAAACATTTTCAATATGTGTTCTTGACTGTATGGACTTGTGAAACAAAGTTCAAAGTTTGCATCTAACCAAAGGACAGTTCAAATCCCCTTTTATCATGGATGCTTCAAGAAGTGACTTGAGCAGACTTGAGATTGCCATAAAACCCAGAATGCATCATGCTCCAACCAGTGAGCGGCAATGGTAGACATTAAAACATGAATAATTTTCAAAATATTACAATTGTGTCATGAAATGTAGTTTTAGGAGTTCGTCAGGTGAGAATGTAGTTGTGCAAACTTCAAATTTGTGGTCTATTTATAAAGATAGTGCTTATTTGAGGATTTGGTCCGCCGTTTGCGGATATGTAAGACCAGGAGGTCACGGGGCGCTCAGCGCTCATGTACCCGCCGAGAGCAGGCAAGTCCTTCTGACACTTGCTGCTGGCTCTGTTTTGTAGTGGTTAAACATGAGATGTATATCTAACGGACAATCTTTGTTCTCATAAATCTATTTGTTCTTGGGCAAAACATTTTGGCTGCGGGCAAATTTAAGTTTTTATAATTTGAGCCACTTCAGTCTCAGTCATGTGTGGGGTGAAATATATTTTATTAGGCATTTAAAAGCTTAATTTAAAACATTGAAAGCCCCCAAAACAATCAAACTATTTCTTTTAGATGGAACTAAAATTATAAAAAAAAAGATTATTCTTGACGCAAGAAGAATAGACAATAAAAATGGACAAATAAAGTTATTGACAGAATGAGTAACAAGTTTGATAATTGGTGAATCAAAAACAAAAAGTAAAACTGGAAACGAATGAGACAGATCTCTCTCTTTAGGATAGCAAAACATCTCAAGAGAATAAAAGTGAAGGACAGTTGAAAATCTACATGACAGTATATCTTACATCTGTGTTTTCTAAATACACAATAAGAGGAAGAATAACTAGATGTTTTAAAAACAACAATGAAGATCAAGTTAAAAGTAAATCAGCCTCTTCTTCAGCTTCCTGAACAAGAACAGTTTGAACCTGTAAAAACCTTCTACTTTCCTTCATAAAAGTGTAAACAAACTACAAATGATACATATTATAAGATAATTGAACATAAAATGAAACTTGAAAAATTAAATTATCATAAGTATTATACAAAAATAAAACTTTGTCCATCTTTGAGTTGATCTGAATCTCACAGTTGAAACTGCTCGTTTTAAAGATGAACTTTATTCACTGTGACAAATTTAGATGATGTTTCTTTGTCTTGTTGATTGTTGTGGCTGGTTAGGACAGATTTTATTGCTCAATGGTTTTATTGTGTCACGGTTGATGAAGATGTGGCGTCAGACCTGAAAGTGCTGGATCTGAAGATGATCTGCTTACTGTGATTGTGTTTTGTATGACTGTGTAGAGAAGATGAATGATTTAAATGCTTCCCACATGCAGTGCTGTGATGCGATTTCTCTCCAGTGTGAATCCTCTCATGATTTCTCAGAGTTGCTAAATGACTGAATCTCTTGTCACAGTATGAACACTTGTAAGGTTCCTCTCCAGTGTGGATCCTCTGGTGCTGTTTCAAATCTCCAGCTGTAATAAAAGTCTTCTCACACTCAAAGCACATATTATTTCTTACACCAGTATGTCTTTTCTGATGTACTTTTAAATTGTGCAGATGTAAAAATCTCTTTCCACACAAAGAACATGAATGTGGTTTCTCCTGTGAATGAACTTTCAGGTGGATCTTCAGGGTTGAAGCCCTCAAAAATGTTTTGCCACATTGATCACATTCATGCAGTTTCTCTCCAGTGTGGATGTTCATGTGTTCCTTAAGGGATTCTTTATGTCTAAAACTCTTCCCACACTGATCACATGTGAACGGTTTCTCTCCAGTGTGGATCCTCATGTGAACCTCGAGTCTTTGTTTGCGTGTGAAACTCTTTCCACACTGACGGCAGGTGAAACATTTCTTTTCTCTTCTTTTCAGTAAAGAAATACTTTTAGTTTTTTCTCTAGATTTTACATAATGATGTTTCTGCTCCTCTTCACTCTCCTCATTCTCCTCCATCAGGCCTGAAATTACAGGAAAAAAACTCCAACATAATATTAACATTTAAAAACTACACAATAGTGCTACATTTCTGACAGTCTCACAGATGGATATTACATTTATTTTAATAGAAAATTTTTAATTAGTACTTTTAAATGAACATTTAATTAGCCATTGTACATTTTTCACTCAACATAGATCTCTGATGAGTTAGAGAGGGTTCAAAAACTTTGCTGTCGGATAATAGATATTCCAACATGTCATCACCACTGCATTGTTTCCTGTCTGGCTCCCACACCAACTTCCCAGTCACGCAGTGATCTCACCATGCAGTTACAATGTAAGGTCACAGTGATCTGAAAGCGTACCCCTGCTAGACATTTTATTGGATGTGGACTCCAACATCGCTCAGATGTCAAATTCTGGTTGAAAATGAAAATTGGGTTGACGTCTAAACATTTGTTTGATGTCAGGATCCAATGTCATTAAACAACTCCAAAAACAACATTACCAGCTTCACTTAATACAAACCAGACTGACTTTATTTCTGTCAAATGTGTACAAAAGTATTGAGATTAACAGAGGTTTAGATGTTGATGATTAATTGAAAATAATAGTTTGGTTTGATGTCACCATTATGGAGATCAGTGTTTGCTTTAGTTGGGCAGTTTGACTCATGATGTTTTTCTGTGGTTGTTGTAACTGTTTGTTATGGCAAGAGCTTTTTTTAAATTATTGTGAACAGTTGTTTTTTTAATGAATCCTCCAAATCTTCGGATTAAAACACTGCTGGATCCCAGGCTGTAGAATCCCAGGATTGGTATGATCATGTAAAATTGGTACAAGAGATTAGACTCAAATCACTACATAATGACAATACCTTTATTATCAACAAGTTGCCATCATACTTGATCACATTTTCTCTTGCTGTTCTTGCCATAACAAACAGTCACAGCAGACAGAGAAAAACTGACATTAAAAAGTCAAGGCCAAAGAGCCCAACTAAAACAAACACTGACCTCCACAATGGTGACCAAACCAAAGAATTACTTTCGAACAAACGTCAACATCTAAACCCTTTTAATCTCAATAAGGACTTCTGTACACATATGACAAAAATAAAGTCCATCATGTTTGTAACTGAAGCTGCTAATGCTGTTTTTGGAGTAGTTTAATGGCGATGGAGCTTCACTTCAACCCGATTTTCACTTTCAAACAAAATTTGACATCTGAATGACGTTGCCAGCTGGGAAACTTCCTGCTAAAACTTTATAAGAGAGTGTTAGGAGATAATGTTCTATCATACTACTAAACATGTTTATAATGCTTTTAGAGAATGTTATCCTACCTTTTAGGAGAACATTCTGGTAACAAAAATAAAACTAGCTACTGAAAACAAGAATGTTCTCAAAACATTCTTAAAACAATAACATTTCTAGCTGGGGTGACCTCACATTGTGACAACATGGTTAGATTATTGTGAGTTAACTGGGTTATCTACTACGGCAGCGCAGGAAATTTGCCATGCCAAGAAGTAAAACAAAAAGACATGAACTTTCTTTTATTCCACGTGCTCTTAAATTGCTGTACAAATAACTTTTGTGCTATATTACCTCACAGAAATTAATTATACTATTATTATGTCTGAATTATTTTATTTGCTTTTTAATTTGTTTTAAACCAGGTATATAATGGTTGTTTCTGAGTATGTGTTATGTTTGACACATTTCAGGGTTTTGTGCTGCAATATCCTGCCTTGTCAAACCTTAAATAAAGCTAAACTAAACTTAATCACTTAATTATATAATTAACTTCAACACTGATTCAGTGTTACCTTTTCACACTCTGAGTGTGGACTCATATAAACCCCAGCAGTGTTAATTTAACACTGAGGATTTTGCTGTGATGACAGTATATCTTACATCTGTGTTTTCTAAATACACTATAAGAGGAAGAATAACTAGTTTTAAAAACTATGTTCTACTTACTGTGATTGTTTTTTGTATGCCTCTGTAGAGCAGATGATTGAGTGAAACTCTTCCCACATGCAGTGCAGTGATACAGTTTCTCTCCAGTGTGGATCCTCTCGTGTGTTTTCAGAGATACTGACCGACTGAATCTCTTGTCGCAGTGTGAACACTTGTAAGGTTTCTCTCCAGTGTGGATCCTCTGGTGCTGTTTCAAATCTGCAGCTGTAATAAAAGTCTTCTCACACTCAAAGCACATATTATTTCTTACACCAGTATGTCTTTTCTGATGTTCTTTTAAATTCTGCAGATGTGAAAAACTCTTTCCACACAAAGAACATGAATGTGGTTTCTCCTGTGAATGAACTGTCAGGTGATCCTTCAGGGCTGAAGCCCACAAAAATGTTTTGCCACATTGATCACATTCATGCAGTTTCTCTCTAGTGTGGATGATCATGTGTTTCTTAAGGGACCATTGTTGTCTAAAACTCTTCCCACACTGATCACA
Organism: Mylopharyngodon piceus; assembly: GCA_039654765.1. Classification (NCBI taxonomy): domain Eukaryota; kingdom Metazoa; phylum Chordata; class Actinopteri; order Cypriniformes; family Xenocyprididae; genus Mylopharyngodon; species Mylopharyngodon piceus. The sequence continues at coordinate 47,448,212 of CM077438.1, forward strand.
TGTGAACGGTTTCTCTCCAGTGTGGATCATCATGTGAATCTTGCGATTCTGTTTGCGTGTGAAACTCTTTCCACACTGACGGCAGGAGAAACATTTCTTGTCTCTTCTTTTAAGTAAAGAAACACTTTCAGTCTGTAAGTGAGTTTTTTCTCTAGTTTTGACATGATGGTGTTTCCCCTCTTCACTCTCCTCATTCTCCTCCATCAGGCCTGAAATTACAGAAAGAAAAAACTCCACAATTATCTAATATAATATTAATAATTAAAAACTACACAATAGTGCTACAGTTCTGACAGTCTCTCACATGGATATTAAATTTATTTTAATAAAAAAATTGTAATCCCTACTTTTAAATGAACAATTAATTAGCCATTGAACATTTTTCACTCAACACTGTTACAACACAATTTCCTCCTTTAAAAATTAGAGTGTTTCTTAAAATGGTGACACCCAGGAAGTGACATCATCTGAACTCTTTCTAGAGTAAGATGGGAAAATATTCTCAATCCATTGTAGCGTTGACTGCATTCATCAACCCTGTTACCAAAGTTATAAGAGAAATGACTTTATATTATGGAATACAAGCAGACGTGTGTTTGTATCCGGTAATACGATATATCACAATATTGTTATCATGAGCACTTCAAAATACTATGAATAATAATTTATTATGAATTATACAGATTTATGCATTTTAAGAATACTTTTCCCATCAACTGTTTAAAATGCACAACACCGCTGTATGCTGGTCAAAGAGGCATCTGCTCTCTGATGTGAACAAGCCCAACACACACGAGAAGCACATGGTCGGACGAGTGAAGGAGATGCGCTGAATGAAAATACTCATTCACTCTCTGACAGCAGCTGTGCTACTTTCTGTTTCTGAAGAGTATTTGAATGTTTTAAGCATCCATTCATATTTTTGTATTCACAATTGTTCATCACAGCACCAAATACTTAAAGGGTTAGTTCACCCAAAAATAAAAATTCTGTCATCATTTACTCAACCTCATGTCGTTTTTAAACCTTTAAGACTTTTGTTCAGAACACAAATAAGGATGTTCTGAGAGCTTTCTGTCTCTCCATTGACAATTTCTGTCCTTCCATTGGAGTTTTCCCACCTCGCTTTTTAATCGCTTGTGGCGTAGAGCAAACGTTTTCAATTAAAGGCACACTATGTAAGTTTACACCACCAGAGGTCGCATTTTTAAAACAATAACAAAGGCAAAGCTTGATGACGCTATGAAGAAGAGAGGAATGATGGGAAATGTTGTTTTCACCATGCAGAGTATGGAATTCACGAATCATGTTCACGGATGAAGTAATGAGTTATTGTTTAATCACAATATTTTATGTCATCGTAATGAATTTACTGCAAGGAACGTGAAATTTAATGCTATATTAACCTGTTACTGATATGTGACTATTTGTCAAATGATTTGGTGGGTTAATGCTGCGCAGTTTTATGTGTTTAAAAAAGATGCACCAATCACAGCCCAAGGTCCTCATCCAAAATCAAAAATTTACCCTCTCCAAACCCCTCCAATTGTCCTCAGTCAATCCATCAAGTGAAAAATCTGTGTTGGCTAAACAAGTCCCAAACACAAAACACTGACATTTTTTGCTTTTGGGACAGTGAGAATCCAATTCATTGAAATTCAATTAGGCCAAATGAAAAATACAGACCAATCACCAGAAACCTCTGACTTGGAGAGGTCCCAAACTCCCTACATTGAATGAAGTTAAGTTTTTCATACACGACTCAGGAGTTGCTCTTTTATGTACTTTCCTCATTTGATAATTGTTTTCTCTACATCTTTTCCCTAATTCTCCTATCCAGTATACATTAGCTCATGTTAGGCTCTTTGGTGGTCTTGCCTTGTATTTTAACCTTTGATTGTCTGTCTGTTGCTTTCTCGTTTCCAGCTCTTTTCTCAGGGCTTACTTCCCTTGCTTTATCCATTCATCAGTCCTCCCTATGACTCACTCTAACTCCATTATATCTGCCAAACTTTAATTAGATATCTCTATTTTCTTTAGACTATCGTCAGATGGCCTTGATGTCTCTATTCTTGACTCCCCCTTTTGGCTTGATGCCTCCATTTCCCTTTCATCCTCACATCTGCTACCTTGTAACTTGATGTTCTTATCTCTCTTTCTTCATTATCCTGCATTACAGCTTGTGACATCTGAATGATTTTAATAGGCTACTTTTTGGCTCAACGTTTTAGGCCAATGCATACAGCAGGGAATATAGCATGTGACTTCTTACTTATGTGTGACCAGCTCAACATTAAAAAGAGTTAAGCACAATAAGCCACAGAAAACAACCCATTGCGGTACTCGCGCCACACATTGAAGCGTGTGCACAGAAAAGCCGCCTCTCAGACAGCACACAATACCGAATCCAGTTCTCTTTCACGTTATGTCAAAATACCTGTCTTGACGAGCGTTCATTTAAGCACATTAGATTGTCATTTTAGTTTTTAAATATATCTAAATTAGTGCCGTCAAAATAACGTATGCGATTAATTTTTTTCAGGTTAATCACGTCATATATTCAAATATTTAACGCAATTAACGCAGCATCCATTTTTTCTGTCATAATTTGGCTAGCATTACATTATATGATCACGCTCTTATTCACGCAAATCCTTTCAAACCATTCAAGCGCCACAAGACCAACAAGAATGCTCTGTGAATGTCATGTCATGTGACACACACGACTCGACAGAAAGACGCACACCAGTATAGAGTTCTCTTTTGCGCTTGAACAAACAATAACACACAGAATTATGACAAAATGCCTATTTTGTCAAGTATCCTCATAAGAGCAGTCTTAATAACATCTTAAATTAACTTAAAGAGTTGTGAGAAAATGAGATTTAAGCTCTTAAAGTGACAGCAGCCTAATAAACCAGTTGCTGTGATGTCTGTCATTAATGTTCATCAAAGAACAAAGGTAACAGAGAAAATTGTAGCTTTAATAAGGATTAATATATATTTCATTCATCATTTATGCAGTGAAGACTGTAAAGTGTTTGGCAACTTTGACAATTTCTGCATATTTCCTACCTGTTAGACAGGGAGGAAGGCCACAGGTAAGACATTTATTATAATGGATTTATGTAAAGATTGTTTTAAGTTCACTTAAATAAAAGTTATTCTTTAAAGACTAATAAATGTTGAAATTGATAACTGTAATATTGGATGTCTATAATTAATTAAAGAGGTGGTATAATGCCACTTTTACAAGATGTAAAATAAGATGTCCCCAGAGTGTGTATGTGAAGTTTTAGCTCAAAATACACTACAGATCATTTTTTATCGTTTTTTTATCGTTTTTGTGTGTGTCCCTTTAAATGCAAATGAGCTGCTGCTCTCAAAAGGGGGCGGGGTTTCAGGAGCTCGCGTTAGCACTTAGCAGCGACTCACATTACCTCACGCAGACTCACTGAAAATGTCAGAAACTGTTCAGCCTTTTATGTTCAAAATGGAGTCGGACAATGATGGAGAGACTCAAGAAGAAGTGACAACATGTAGAATGCAACAGGACGCTTCTGAATGGTTAGTTGATGAATTTATGTAGCTGATGTAAAGTCATTGATTAGCATATTCTGTCATGATAATCTATAAATCGCTCGTGTGGGAACTGTTGTAAGATCCTACAGAGCCAGAGAATATATGCTGCATGAAGACAGAACAGGTATTGTTTAGTTTAATTACGGTTATAACTTGTCATCTTGCTTTTATGACATGCTATTGCATTTGTGTTACGTACTGTAATGCAGTAACATGGCCTCACCCCCTTTGTTGTGTGTTCTCGGGGGCGGGGTTTATGTAAATTCTAGGGTTAGTGATGTCACCAACCCAGGAAGAAGCTCGTTGTAGTCCCTACCAGCCGTTTGTTGTAGTCCTTAAACAGAGAATTCTTTAAAAGACAATATCTCCGTTTGCATTGAACTTGCAGCGCTGTAACTTTGCAGATACTGTTTATGCATTACACACTAACTAAAGTTAAAAAAGTGAAATCGCAATGAACCACCCCTTTAAAAAAATACATTTCATAGAGACATCAGTAGCAGTATTGGTATCAGTGATTTTGGCCTTCATTCATAAAAATATGCAATTAAACATATTTAAAATATACTGTCTTCTGTTGTTTCTATATTAATTTAGAGAGTAACTGAAATATGATTACAATATAAAAATATTAAAAACTCTGTTTTTAATCACGATTAATCGTGATTACTGAAAAAAAATGTGATTAATTTGTTACTTTTTTAATCGATTGACAGCACTAATTTAAATATAGCTTAAATTTATTTTACACCCTTAAATCTATATTGTATGGCATATCTAATATTGCATTATTTAACAGGTTATCGCATATTGCATTTTTCTTCTTTCTTTATCATGCAGCCCTACCTCTTACTTCTCTTGTTCCTGTTATGACATAAGGTGGTGCATGAGGAGGTGATCTTTCTTTTTTCTTTTCAGTGTTGTCATTATATCTCCCTTTGACCCGTCTCCTAATTTTTTAAATAATTTTTCTCCCTCTTTTCTTTAAATAAAGTCAGTACTTGTTCTTTTTCCCTTTTTATCAATGATTCAGTTTCTCTGCACATAACCACATCAAATGTTCCCTCAGCTGGCCATTTTGTATTTAAGCTTTTTGTCCTTTTTCCCCATTTTTGGAGGCTGTCCTATAGTATCTCTGCATAATTGATGTCTTGATCTTGGCATCTCTTGATGCTACTATATTATTATCACTGTATCCTGGCTTGCTTATATTCTTAACTAGTTATCACCAGGATGATCAGACAATATTAAGATATTTGATTAGTCTTTCTCAGGTATTTTAAACTGTCAGTTCCTCTATTTCAGGTCCACTGGTGGGAATGATGTTCAATAATCAAAATGTTGTTCAGAAGTATATGTTGAAATTGGTTGTGCACTTTCGGGTTTATAAAATAGCCAGAACTAGAAAGGGTGAACTCTTTCTCTCTGTCTTGCTTCAGGTACTTCTTATTTTCTCATTAACAGATGTGTTTCTGTTTGGATCACAGCGTCTGCAATCTGGAAAATGTCCAAATAAACGGCAAAGCCAATATCTGGGATTGTTCTTAGTTCTTACAGCAGTTCTTGTACAATTCTTTACATCCCCTTTATTATTTTGAATTTTAGTGTCCATTAACACTCTGGTCTTTCCATTTCATAAAACCTGCAGGAATATCCACATGTTTCTGAACAACACTCTCATATGCTGCAGCCTTTATGTACACAAAGCAACTTAAAGCAGCGTGGTTCATTTTTAAGCGAGATAAGCAATGCATCTTAATTCTTTAAACTTGACACTACGCTACATACAATACTTTATGCCCCAACCACTCCTTTTAAACTAGTTTTTCATTCTCGGGCTGTCCCTTTTTTTCCTGAAACTGACAGCCCTTGTCTGTTGATGATCAGATAGGGGTCTCCGTTCTTTTGAGATAAGCTCAGCGCCGGACCCTCCTGCTTGCTTTGACCATCATACAAACAAGTGCAGTCACTTCTCTGCTGTCAAATCTCTGCTTCAATTCATTTATTACGCATGTGACACTCCCGGGACCTGGAAATTGCTTCTCTCTCTTTACTTTAATCAATTAAATTTAATTCAGTTATCTTTAATTTAATTTTGGTTCATTTTGTTGAAGTCTTAGGCAGTTACCATCCAGGCACTAGCTCACAAGGGGCCACACAAAACAAATATGAGCAAAATTGCTTACCTTATTTGTACAGCGGCTTTGTTTCGTGATGTCTCGTGCCCACCGTGGTCCTATCCCGTCCGCTTTCTGGCAGTCTCGCCAATTATGTCGCGGCAAATTCGATGTCTCAGTGTCCCTTCAGTTCTGGTTTCAAAGAAAGCTCACAGAGTCGAAGTTTTAACTTTATTTTCAAGCAACAAAGTGAGATGCCAGCTGATCATCTGAATTTGTCTCAACAGTTTCTTATCTGTTATTTCGCCCCTCCTGTTTTCGTTTTTTCTTTTGCCTTTCTCTCTAATTGTGGAATTCTGCCAATTGTTGGGCAACCCTTTCTCAAAGACAAAATATACCATTCTCCAAGGACAATCAACTCTTCCCAGAGGCAAGAAGCCTCCACGTGACAGCTTTTATCATTAGTATTATTCTTTTCAGAGCCACCGTTTATTTACTGGAAAAATCCCTGACCAAGCAAAATATGCTCAGTGACCAAGCTAACTTCTCAGATACATTTGATCCTTGTAATGACAGCCACGTGAGGCCTCAAAAGAGCATGCGAAATAGTATACTATTGTACCATACTATTGTAATCAGGTTTATCGCTTTTTGTTAGAAAGTTATGAGAAAATTATGTCTAACTTACATGTTCCTCCTCCTCCAGCTGCACTGTTACCTCATCATCCTTCTCTGGCAGCTAAAACAGAGGATCACCTTGTTAAAGGTGCAGTAGGTGATCTGAGAAAATGCTAACATTAGCCTGCTAGCACTGAAAGCATACGATCCCACCCTCATAGCAAATCGCCGTCCTAAGCCACGCCTCCTCCAAAACACATGAACACACACACAGCTGCTCTCGGCAAAGTGTTACAACAGACGGCTTTAAACTCTCTCATGTCTCAAAGCACATAACATTACAATAATAATGACGCAAACAATTTAGAGAGCTTGTACCTGACTGCTGCAGATTTATTTCGGTGTTGACACTGTTGACATGGAAACGCTCCGAGTCTGAGGATGTGAACAGCTCCGGTTAGAACAGGTTAGAGTTGACAGGCAGGTAAGACATCGTATTATTTCATTCGGACAGAATAAAGATTGGATGAACTTTTTATGGTTCTACGCCTTCCACAGATGATATATATTTATAAAAATACATTTAGACTGTTTAACATAGTGATTGCTATCAGGATATGAGACTTTCAACCAGTAGCTATAACAAAAAAAAATTTTCTGTAGAAAATAACCTATTGCACCTTTAATGTTTCTATTCTGTGTTTTGAAGATGCTGGAAAATAAAAGAAATTGCAGGACATGGGGGATTTTTCTGAAGAAACAGAGCTCAGTTTACCTGCTCAGGACAAATAAGGGACTCATGAACAACCATCAAAAAACATAAAAACAGTCGTAGATCATCCAGGTAGCCACACACAGTCCACTGAAGTCAAGCTTGCAGAAGAACCCAAGTGCAGTTTATTGACTTAATCAATCAAACATAAAACAAACAAAGACTTTGCATGGCTTGGCCTCTTGACTTGAAAACATGAACTCACCAACAGTGGTACACAGACAATGCTAGACAAGAGAACAGTTAAACATGAGGGTTATTTATACAGAGAGACTAATGACAAACAAGGAACACCTGTGTACAATTAACTAATGAACTAATCACAAAACAGAACTGAGAAACCAAACCACATGACTAAAACAACCAATGACAACAAGACACGTTAGGTGTGTTCGACATCGGCTGCGGCTGGATGCAACCGATCAGCGAGAGTAGCCGCGTGCAGTCGACGAGGAGCTGAAAACGGAGACGTGAAGTCAGACACTTTCTGCTTCCCGCAGTGGTGCTCACGTGGTGTTTGCACACTTTATCACAGCTGAAGTGAAATAAATGCAATATTTGACTAATACACTGATGTTTCAAAGATATTTTCATTCAATACTTTATGTACTGCTTACAGCGTCTGTTTTTACATGAATAAAGTTCAGAACAGAATGAACCAGCTGGCTGATCTTGAATCACTCTCGCGGTACTTTGATGCCGTACGTCACAGTCACGTGGCGTTGGTACTGTCTCAAGCGCTGTATAAAGTCAAGCAAGCCTATTCACAATGGGAGCACATGGCAAGATCACATGAGGAGCAAGGAAAGCACATGACATGATTACATGGGGACAAAGGAAAACATGGTAACATGGAGCACATGGCAAACATAACAAACAAAGCAATGAAACATGAACCTGAACTTGAAAATAAAACATGAACATGAACCATAACACCAAAACATGACACTCACTATCTATCTATCTATCTATCTAGTCACTTTTATATGGAATTGTTTTATACTAATTCACAAATGTTATCTCATTTTATTTCTAAGAATACCCCATCCACATACTTTGTTTATGAATACCATCCACATATGTTTGTTTTATATGAAATTTGTCCTTTCAGGAGCTTGACAACTGTCATTTTATGGAATGATCCAATTGTGGAAAAGAGTGTAAAAATTCTTATGTTTATAAAAAATACAACATATTAGAATGAGTTCTGAAGGATCACGTGACTGAGGGCTGGAGTAATGATGCTGAAAATACTACTTGAAAATGAAAGTTGCCGGTTTTACCATGTTCTAATATAAGTTTGAGAATGATATTTTGAGATTTGTGAATAATTTTCAAATGAATCATTGAAGAAAGCCTGACAACAGACAGGCTACATGTAACAGACGTAGGCTGGTAAGAGCTGTGTAAACCTCACTCCCTGATCTCAAGAGATGCTCTAGCGACTGACGGTAGGGGTTGCAGCCTTTAGCCTCCTTGTTAGAGCGTCCGACTCCCATGCGGACGAGGAATTAAATGCGGAATTAGGTGCGAACCGGAGGGGCCACATACACAAACATTCACTCTTATCTGACTGCTACGCTAATGTTTCTTTGTCCATTGTGAGATGAATAATGTAAATGGCATTAAAATATAAAAAAATTCAAAAAGGTCAGAAGTTGCATCCCTGAAAATGAATGACTGTAGTTTAACAGGTTTTTTTTTTTTATTTATTGAAGACAGTTAGCAAATATTGCTGTATTGTCTCGTTATGTTCAGCTGTTTACATCTTTCCTCAGCTTGCATTCTTCAAGCATCAAAAAGTTCCTGTGGACAGTAAATCCCGCCTCCTCCGATTTGATTGGATATCTCAAACATTTTGAGAGCTTTTAGACAAACTGAGCATGCTAAACTGATTAGAGTTTTTGCCTCAAGTGGGCTGCACCCGCATGAGCAATTCATCTGGGCTGACGACGGAAGGATATATACTAAGTAAATTTCCAACAGACGAACTACTGTAGCTCAAATTGCTCAAGTTAATGCTGGTTCTGATAGAAAGGTGTCAGAATACACAGTGCATTGCAGTTTGAGGCATATGGAGCTGCATAGCTGCAGTCCATCGCCGAAAGAGCCAACAGTGGACACGTGAACATCAGAACTGGACCAAGGAGCAATGGAAGAAGGTGGCCTGGTCTGATGAATCACGTTTTCTTTTACATCACGTGGATGGCCGGGTGCGTGTGCGTCGCTTACCTGGGGAACACATGGCACCAGGATGCACTATGGGAAGAAGGCAAGCCGGCGGAGGCAGTGTGATGCTTTGGGCAATGTTCTGCTGGGAAACCTTGGGTCCTGCCATCCATGTGGATGTTACTTTGACACGTACCACCTACCTAAGCATTGTTGCAGACCATGTACACCCTTTCATGGAAACGGTATTCCCTGGTGGCTGTGGCCTCTTTCAGCAGGATAATGCGCCCTGCCACAAAGCAAAAATGGTTCAGGAATGGTTTGAGGAGTTTGAGGTGTTGACTTGGCCTCCAAATTCCCCAGATCTCAATCCAATCGGGATGTGTTGAACAAACAAGTCCGATCCATGGAGGCTCCACCTCAACTTACAGGACTTAACGGATCTGCTGCTAACATCTTGGTGCAGATACCACAGCACACCTTCAGGGGTCTAGAGGAGTCCATGCCTCGACGGGTCAGGGCTGTTTTGGCAGCAAAAGGGGGACCAACACAATATTAGAAAAGTGGTCAAAATGTTATGCCTGATTGGTGTCTATTTACGTTGCAACAGCTGGCCCACATTATCCAGTGGCCCACTGGGAAAACTCCCAGTACTCCAGGTGGCCTGTCCGCCCCCGCTTTCAACAGACACTCCTTGTTTTGAGTCTCGGGCCTGTGAGGAAAGCGACGTTAATAAACACTACGTTCTACGCAAGACAGTAACAACTACAGTACATCCCGAATCTCTATGCCAGAGAGACAAAAGCAGATTGATCAAGTTCTGAGTGTCTGGCCCAGAGAGGTAGATAGTGACAATCAACCCTTCCCAGAGGCAAGAAGCCTCCACGTGACAGTTTAGCCAAATAAAACGTTTTCTTTTACAGGCAAAATGAGCCAAAAAGAGATTTAACTCAGACTGAAAAGTCAAAAATTATTAAATGCCCATGAGAAGGATGCAATACTAGAAATTGCAAAGTTAAGGCATGACCAATGGACAGTGAAACGCTCATTGGGTCAGCTGGGTCGGACAAAAACAGGTAGAGAAGAAAATACATATTAACTGCAAACGAATTAAGGTGAAGAATTTAGTGTGAAACCATCAGGAACCCTTCAGTCTCCAGCACCACCATTTTCCAGAACTACAACCTACCTGGAGTCTCCAGAAGTGCAAGGTGTCAGGATCTCTTAGGTTAGATAAAGAATCCTGAAATATGACCCTCACTTAATAAGCATCACAAGCTGAAGTATTGTAAAATACATGGAGACTGTTTTTTTTTATATAAACTTACTGCCAGATTTTGGAAGATAAATTCTTCAAACAGTGGTACAAGAGGATGTGGGGCTGGTCCTTCAAGAGTCACTCTCAATCTGTCTGTCTATAAAGCCTATAAAAAAAACACTCTGTAAAAGAAAACCTGCTTAATAATTATGCACACCTGAGTATAAGGTGTTTTTCACCTGAAGTATAATTGTTCCGCCTTCATGAACAATTATACTTCACTTAAATAAATGATTAAATACAAAATTAATAGTAGTTATTAAGATAGATGTGGTTTGGAATTGGTAAAATGTGCTTGGAAAAAAATATGATCAGAAAATCCTAATAATTATGCATGCAGTGTGTGTATATATTAGTAAATAGAATTATGTTAAATTATTAGAATATATACTTTAATTATTAAATTGATGTATTTAATATTTTAAATATAACGTAATTTTTTATCATTTGAAAAAAAAATAGTAATTAACTGCTCATAGGCAGGAGGGAAAAGCAAGAAATGAGTAAAAGAATGTGAATATTTAGATGGAAACTTTAATAGATCACCTTATAAAAAATAGGTAAATAATCAAAATATTTTACAGAGAAGTTCAGTGAAATCATTTGTGGATTTGCTGGTAGGCACATTTACAACACATATCTGGTTTTCTCAAAGTAAAAATCTTTTCCAAAGTTTATATCGAAGACAAACATATTATATTGATAAATAAATCACATTCTACAGTTATAATAGACAAGACTGTATTTGTATTACACAATAAATCTCTTATTCACACTATGGCTTGTTGATTAAAAGGCAAGTGTTTTAGTTTAGTCACTTTGCATTACTAGTTTGTAGTGTATATTAAGTGTCACACCATCTACATTATAATAAATATCTAGTCAATTTAAAACAATTCAAATTATTTTTGGGGCCATTACCTATAAAACATGAACGTGATGTAAAGACTCATGACAGTGTGGTTGCTGTGGGTCTCTGTGAGCAAATTTCGATCGGAAGTGTACATCTCTATGCCTTACTCTGAAGGGCAGAGCCCTTGAAGTGGGGACTTTAGAGGGAGCAGGGCACTTGTGTGTCGTAATGAAGCCGTTTGGAATGCTCTTGGCGAAGGGAGAAACAAAATACAAAGTAATAACCTTATCTTCAGCTTAAAAGTTACCATTGCAATGCTAGGCAGCGACGACAGGAATATCTCATTGCTGTTACTACGTTGCAAATAAATATACATTTTATAATAAAGTGTTTAAAATATGCTTTACATGTGTGTGTGTTCATCTCTGCTTAACTTTATAAAACTTGTCATCTCTTCTTTGAACTCTGCAGGTATAGTCACATGTCCTAACATTTCTGCTTTTAAAAACAATTCTTACATATGGAACTTATTTAATTTAATGCATGACGAAAATGTGCGTAATATATAACAAATAAAACAACTTGAATTATTCTATTTATACGTTAACTAACTCTCTAACAATATCTAGCTTTAAAATGAATGACTATAAATGATGAAATTACTTCCTTAAAGTGACCATTGCACGCACCCTTTCGCTAATGGACGTGTGGAAGGGCTCTTCATGAAGGGATTCAGGTGTTCACTTTCATTGGATTGTCCCTACAAATGGAGTCCCCTTCACAAAGCGCCCTTCAAGGGTGTAAAAATGCTGTTTGAAATTTGCTCTGTCTTCAGTCTCTGTTGATTGTGTCTCTGTAGTGGCTTCTTATTCACCATCAGCTGATCCTGAGGAAACTGGACTGACATCTAAATACTGAGAGTCCTGAAATAAAACACAGTCACAGATGAGTATGAGACATTACTGATGTCACATCACATCAGCAGATCCATTTCAGAAAAAGCAGGTTTAATTAACTAATCAATTCTGTTTCCAATACAGACTGCAGAGCTTCAGCTTATGGGGATATAACATGACAAAAGAACAAGAGACTGCAGAGCTCGAAGCAATGAATTAATAATTTCTGTTTGTCATAATTTGGCCTTGGTTGCATTATATTTTTTTCTTATTTGAAACATGATCAATAAAGAAGTGAATTAATACAGATACTAATGTGGAGATAAATTATCTTATATTCTTCAATTACACACATATGAAGACTGTTACTAAACTTAACCCAAAGCTCTAAATAAAAATATACTCACAATAGTTTATTATCTCCAGTCTATAAACTGGATTAGTCTTCAAATCAGAGAGAACCTTCATTTTTAAATGTCCCAGATTATTCCCATTCAGATGCAGTTCTCTCAGGTGTGAGGGGTTTGATTCAAGAGCTGAAGCCAGATCAGCACAAACTTCATCTGTGATGCCACAATTACACAACCTGTAGAGAACAAGGACACAATTTGTCATTTAATTGTCTAGTTTGTCATTCATTCTGGTCTCAGAGCAGAAGAGGAGATTTAATGATAAGCATTGCCACATACTGCTGCTGATAGAATGAGATTTATGCATGTTGACGCTCAATGGTGCTGTTTGAAATTCTGAAATGTGCTTCAGGACTGAATAGACACAAAGTTGAATGTGAGATATTGTTTCATAGTGATATAAGGACAGATCTGTCTGGAGAAACAGCCACTTGCACCTCTAATAAACACATACAGGAGGACATCTGCTTCACAGGACCCACATTTTCCCTATTACATATCATTTATTAGCTCTTGTGATCAAACAGATAAGTGTGGTCTCATTTTAAATGCATGAGCCCTTAAATTGAAATGGATTCTAGTTGACTGTCAATGTTTTATCGTTCAACAGCTGGAAAAATCATTCTGAAAGTGATCCCAACTATATCGTTTCTCTATATCGTTATCACTGTGGTGTGGACAGTGCTATTCTTTTATATTTAGAACTATATCTTTATCGTTATCTTTATAGTTATCATTCTTGGTGTGAACGGGCGTGAAGGGTGTGAATTACACAGTGGCTTTCAGGGGGTCAGAGGGTGGGGACAAAAAACCTTCTGTCCATTGTTAATGTTAGTTCATAATGATGCTACATAACTTTATTCTTATAGCCTATAAAAATTGGCATTTGTGGAAATTTACACAAGCAAAAATTTAAAAATGCTTTAAAAGTATTGTAAGTTCATGTGTAGGATAGTGTTAGTGGCTACACAAATCTTATTAAAGTGTTCCAGGTACATTAAACATACAATGGCTCCATGGAGAGACTACTCTAGAATATCATGCACTTTCTCAACTAATCCTAAACTAACTTTTTCCACGAAATAGTAAGAAAAGCCCTCTTTGTTCTCTTTATATGGAACTTTATCTTTATATTGTCCTTATGATTCTGAAAGAAAACGTGCCGGGTGTCTACTGTTGCTATAGTAACGAACGCAACTTTGATGTGCATCTGATAGATAAACAGTGCACTCTTATTTCAGTGATGTTAATGTTGTAGTAATTTCAACAGTTCCCGTATCATTCATCATTCATTGGAACTGTGCGTATGCATTTTAGAAACTTACATAATGTGTTTCGTCCATGCAATAAATGCACGCCCTCGAACTGAACTGCTCAGGTAATGTGAATAGTATGACCCATTTCCATAAAACTTCAGTATTTCATTTTATAAAAATAACGGTGACGTTTCCACAATGAAAGCATTTTATTTCAGAAGTAGTGACCAGGCAATGACTTGGCAGATCAATGGCTTGAGTGGTTTGACTCAGGACTATTGCTGTCTCGATAGAGAGCTGTCATCTGCTCGTGAACAGCAGTGGCTGTCCTGAGGAGAACTCAAATGTGGGCTGCTCAAAAATGTGTCAATGAGAGCTACGGATGGAGCACAAGCGCAATCCAGTGAAAGGGGGTAAAGAGTGCAGCACGTATCAGTGACGCACAAGTTATATCTCCATTGATTCGGGCATGTCGTAATTTATTGTTTATAGTTTAAAGCACTGAATCAGTACTGAATCGCAATTAATTTGATTCTTGAAAGATTTGTGAAATCTGAGATATTGAGGACAACAGAGTGTTTATTAGATCCGATGCAGTTTGCCTACAGATCTAAAAGAGGCGTAAAGGATGCCACGATCACCCTGATAAATTTACTATTTTGAAGTACGCAGATGATACTGTAGTCAGTTTACTTAAGAAAAATGAGATTAGTCATGGACCAGTCATTAATGACTTTGTAGAGTGGTGTGAGGAGTCTCACCTTCATTTGAATGTATTGAAGACCAAGGATATGTTAATTAGGAAGAATGTTTCTATGCATGAAGTCACATCAATTCATGGTCAAACAGTGGAGTGTGTGCAATCTTATAAGTACTTGGGGACAATCATTGATTCAAAGTTGAGTTTTGAAGCCAACTGCGAAGCAGTGTGTAAAAAAGGGCATCAATGTCTGTTCTTTTTAAGGAAACTGTGCAAATTTCAAATCGATAAAACACTGTTAATTTCGTGCTTTTATTGAATCTATTCTGTCTTTCTCTATGGTGTCCTGGTATGGGAACTTATCTTTAAAGAGCTGGAACTCTATTAACCAAATTGTGAATTGGTCTACACTTAGACCTTGCCAGGCTTTTTTACAGTAAAATAAATTTACTGTTGATTGTACAGTTATTTACTGTAAAGATACCATGCACTAAATTAAAATTTGTGTTACCTTATTTCATTTGCAAAAACCGGCTGCCTAAAATTGTCCAACTGCCATTTAAATTTACAAACTAATATTTATTATATGCTAATAATGTGAGCATATTATTACTATGAACTTATTTCATTAGATTTCAATAAAAACATTTTAAATAAAGAGATTTTCACTGCACCAGCAACTACACAGTCACCATCTGTTAAATAAAACAACATGCAGCATATCATCAATGTTTCTTGATCTTCTCCTGAACCTAAGCACAGGCTCTACTCTTCAGCACAATGGTGACCCACAAAACTCAATTTTACAGTAAACTACTGGCAACAGTGTTGCCAGTATATACAGTGCTCAGCATAAATGAGTACACCCCCTTTGAAAAGTAACATTTTAAACAATATCTCAATGAACACAAAAACAATTTCCAAAATGTTGACAAGACAAGTTTAATATAACATCTGTTTAACTTATAACATGAAAGTAAGGTTAATAATATAACTTAGATTACACATTTTTCAGTTTTACTCAAATTAGGGTGATGCAAAAATGAGTACACCCCACAACAAAAACTACTACATCTAGTACTTTGTATGGCCTCCATGATTTTTAATGACAGCACCAAGTCTTTTAGGTATGGAATGAACAAGTTGGCGACATTTTGCAACATCTATCTTTTTCCATTCTTCAAGAATGAGCTCTTTTAGAGACTGGATGCTGGATGGAGAGTGATGCTCAACTTGTCTCTTCAGAATTCCCCATAGGTGTTCGATTGGGTTCAGATCAGGAGCCACTGAATCACTTTCACCCTGTTCTTCTTCAGAAATCCAACAGTGGCCTTAGATGTGTGTTTAGGATCATTGTCATGTTGGAAAAGTGCATGACGACCAAGGGCACGGAGTGATGGTAGCATCTTCTCTTTCAGTATAGAGCAGTACATCTGTGAATTCATGATGCCATCAATGAAATGCAGCTCCCCGACAACATAGCTCCACATAAGGACACTGCCACCACCATGTTTCACTGTAGGCACCATGCGTTTTTCTTTGTATTTCTCACCTTTGCGACGCCATACAGTTTTGAAGCCATCAGTTCCAAAAACATTTATCTTGGTCTCATCTCTCCAGAGTATAGAGTCCCAGTAGTCTTCATCTTTGTCAGCATGGGCCCTGGCAAACTCTAGGCGGGCTTTTTTGTGCCTGGGCTTTAGGAGAGGCTTCTTTCGTGGACGGCACCCATGCGTGCCATTCCTCTGCAGTGTATGCCGTATTGTGTCACGGGAAATAGTCACCCCAGTTTGGCTTTCTACTTCTTTAGATAACTGCAGTGAACTTGCATGCCGATTTTCTTCAACCCTTCTCATCAGAAGACGCTCCTGTCGAGGTGTCAACTTCCGTGGACGACCTGGACGTCTCTGTGAGATGGTTGCAGTTCCATCTTTTTTAAATTTTTGTACCATTTTTGCTACAGTATTCTGACTGATAAGTAAAGCTTTGCTGATCTTGTAGCTTTCACCTTTCTGGTATAAATAAATTATTTTCTTTCTCAGGTCTGACATTGCTGACAGCATGAAATGGGAAGGGGTTTTAACACCCCTTTATAGTCAACTGTCTGCTGGACACCTGTGTAATGAATAATTAGACTCACCTGTGGTTGAATTCTTGTTAAATTAGACATTTGTAGTCTAAAATTTAGCTTTGCTCCAGAGACTTTCAGTGGGGTGTACTCATTTTTGCATCACCCTAATTTGAGTAAAACTGAAAATTTTGCTCTCTAAGTTATGTTATTAACCTTACTTTCATGTTATAAGTTAAACAGATGTTATATAAAACGTACCAGACAGGTACAGCGATTGGGTGTTTCAATTTTAAGTGACAGGCAGCATCCCCTGTATTATGAGTTCCAGCACCTTCCCTCCAATCGACGGTTTAGAATACCGCAGTGTACAACAAGGCGATATAAGAACACCTTTGTCCCAGTGTTTGTTGTAAAGTCTATTGTATTGTTTTATATGTATAGGAAAAGCCCAAACTTGATCACTGAAATCTAATTTACCTACGGGTATAAAATAAAGGAACCTGAACTTGAACTCTTAGCATTTAAAATCAATTATTGACCGAAATCAATGATTCAAAAATACATGTTTCAAGATCAATGCATATGCATCGTCAGGATTTGTAATCAATGCATCAAAAAATGAGTGAATTGATACACCCATAGTCTGTACACATAAAGAGTGTTAGTGAGAGATATAAAGAGATTGCAAGAAAAGCTTGACGTGTGCCGTGTAACAATACATTATTTAAGACTATTTTCTATCCCTTAAGATATAGGAAGGAACTGTTGTTGCAAGTCTGTGCAGTGTGTACTCTTTAAACTGTTAATAACACTACATTATTAACATACCTTTAGAACATCTAACGATACTAATCGATTAAAAATTTTCATTTGAAGACAGAATCGCAATTCACACGCAAATCTTTTTTTTTGCGCACCCCTTAGTGCTGACATTTAGTGTGTTTACTGAATATTTATTTTAGATAATTTTAGTTTTAGAATTTACATTAAAGGTCACATCTTACTGAGGACAAAAACATATGAGACTATCAGAGAGATGATCTTACTCTAGTTTCTCCAGTTTGTAATACTTCAGTCCAGCAGAGAGCAGCTTCAAACCAGAATTCCCTAGTTCATTCCCAGACAGATTCAGATATCTCAGGTGTGAGGGGTTTGATCTCAGAGCTGAAGTCAAGGCAGCACAACCTTCCTCTGTGATACCACACTTCTTCAACCTGCAGACAACAATGATACACTCTTCACTCTCTCATTTTAGTTCACATAAGAATAGCAGTGAATCCATTATTAAAGGTGTCATGAAATGCATTTTTTAAATTATTTTATAATGTTTCCTATGGTGCAATTAGTATGCTTCTTTCATCAAAAATCGAAAATGGTCATAACTTCTATAAATGGCCATGACACTCACTGTGAGAAATGCTGCAAGCGGAGTGATACAAAGGGTAAAATGATTCCTAAGGTGATAATGGGTGAATATCTCATGCTTGGCCTCTCAGCCAATCAGAAAGAACTGATAAATTCACTCATTTTTTCATAAGTGAGTGTCAAATATGATCTTACCACAGATTCTCTAGTTTACAGTTAGGTTCCCTGAGTACAGCAGAGAGAGGAGTCACTGAATTTCCTAGTGTATTCTCAGACAGATTCAGTTCTCTCAGGTGTGAGGGGTTTGATCTCAGAGCTGAAGCCAGAGCAGTACAATCTTCATCTGTGAGACCACAATTCATCAACCTGTAGAGAACAATGACACATTTGAATTGTAGATCAAGTGTCTGTAGTTTGAGATATAATGACAAGCATTGCCACATACTGTACTGTTTACTGAGCATGTATATTACAAGATGATTTTAGTTTTAGAATTTACATCTTACTGAAGACAAAGACATGTGTGACTATCAAATAAACGATCTTACCCCAGTGTCTCCACTTTACAGCAAGGATTCTCCAGTACAGCAGAGAGTTGGTACACTGAAACTCTTAGTTCATTCCCAGACAGACTCAGTTGTTTCAGGTGTGAGGGGTTTGATCTCAGAGCTGAAACCAGAGCAGCACCACCTTCATCTGTGATGCCACAATTACACAACCTGTAGGAGACAATGACACACTCTTCACTCTCTCAGATCAGATTAGTTTAGCAGTGAATCCATTATTAGAGAAAGTACAAACATAAAAGCACAAATCAATGTGTAATGAATTCTTGGACTGAGATTTAAAATGTCACAATAAACAGTATTAGAATATTAGCAGACTGTCTGCTTAATATCTGCTAACACTTTATTTTGATGGTCCCTGAACAGACATTCTTCTGACTATAAGTAACTTTGCTCAAATATCAACTTAATCTATTAACCCTTACTAATACTCCACTGAGAGTTAGGTGACATGTAGGTGCAACATCACTTATAGTCAACAGAATGTCAAAAGGAGACCAACAAAGTAACCACAGATACTACTTACATTTCAGTGTATTTCAGTACATTACAAAACATTCTAAAATGACATTCTGTGTATATGAATTTATGAATATAGCCGCAAGTGACAATCATCGGAGTCTGAACAGTGATTAATGATCCAATTTAAATGCATTTTATTTTATGGTTTTTACAGCAAAGTCCATCTTCAATCTTCACTGAAAGTTAGAGTGTGATCACAATATATGTGGTGTATGTGTAAACTCAACGACTAAATTTATATGAATCGCATGTCATAGGATGCACAGAACAATTTCAAATGAATGTGATGATATCATTTACTGTTCAAAACCATATTTATTAGGGGTGGGGAAAAAAAAAAAAAAATCGATACAGCATAGTATCGTGATATTTTCTGTGGCAATACTGTATGGATACACGGACGCCAAGCATTGACCTTTTAAATTGCACATGAGAATTTAACTTTTTGGTAGAATAATAAAATCAATTTCTTTTTCAGTCCACTAGATGGTGGTGTTGAGTTTTTTTCTGGTGTAGCACAGCAGTGCATACCTGTTTGCATTACATCGCGGAGCAAAGAGGACACTGACAACGTGCCGACAGACAAGACAGAGGAGGTTACTTTTGGTATGAAACAAAGTCTTAGCTTTCAAATTTTGTTATTTTTTTTTTTTTTTAAGAAATTCAAACAAATACCGTTTTGTGGCTCTTTAATGTGTTGTTGGAAAAAAGGTAATAAATTGCAATATATTGCAGAATATCACAATATATTTAAAATCGCAATAATATTGTATCGTGACAAGGGTTGTAACGATATAGAGGTATGGCTGTATATCACGGTATGAACACGTACGATTATCATATCATGTACATTTGCTTACCTACGGTACTGAAGAAAAAAAATAAAAATAAAAAAATAAAAAAATAAAATCAACAACCTTCCGCTTGACTAGACACTAAACTTCTCCATCCACACACATACAGTAGAGACAATGTAAGAGACAGAGGCTGTTATCTCTAGTCTCTGTCCCACATCGAAATATAAGTTAAAATTTGCAGTATGGGAATACTTTGGATATAGAAAAAATGAATGCAGGTTGTCTTCGAGAATAGATATCCACACGTGGATGCAAAGTAGCTGCAAAAGGAGGAAACACATCGAACATGTTCGCCTATATTTGAGAACACCATCTGTGCAGATGTAGGCATTTCCCATTTATAATTTAAGGTGTATGATTTCTGTGATGCAGAGGGAATCCCAGAATCCAGTCATGAAGACGGAATTTACAGTATAACCCAAATGTAACGTAAAACGCGCGATTTGATTGATTGATTGATTGATTGATTGAATAAAACAAAAGCAGAGTTGTACTATAGATCAAATAGCGACATGGTCTAGGGTCTGTTAATATTAAAGTGCAAAAGATTTCTGTATAAATATATCTGTTTGTTTTGCGTGTCTCTGTGTGAATGAGCAGCGCCATTTTGTGTACTACATACTCAAGTATGCGCAACACTCGTGTTGTTTTCAGTAGGGATGCACCGATATGATTTTTTGGGGCCGATACCAATTTTAACAAACAATTATTGGCCGATACCGATATTTGTCACTTCCTCTCTTATTTGAAATTTTGTCATCAAAATAGATAGTATTTTGAACATGTTTTAAATAAGCAAAGTTCAAAAACACCTGCATTAAAATATACTATCAGGTTTATTGCTGCATCTTCAAATAACTTTTAATGAACATGGATTGGATCCATTTAACATTCAGCAGGCCTACATAAAGACAACAGAACAAAGATACATATGAAATAAACAGTGCTTTTTAGGCAGGTTTAATAGTTTTTAGGGACAGAAATAAACAAATGTAAAATAACACTACATATTCTTCACTGTATAAATTATATACATATTAATCATAAAAATGTCGTAAAGGAGACCCGAGTCCTGGGGGGACTCGATTTCTCACCACACCCAACTAATACAGCAGCGCTTCATTGTACTGATGATCATCTTTAGCTTCTAGTGAGCACTCAAACAGCAACACGAAACATTAATAACTGATTGTGGCTGTCATATTAAGAACATTATAATTGTATACACTATTGTAATAAAATGTTGTGAATTCTTTGGTCTTAGTTGCTGTGTTTCGGCGTGTTGTTACAGGAGGAACGCATCCACAACAGAAGCTACGTTTCTTAGTTCAAGTTCATGCGTGCATGATTTTGTGCAAATTTAAGTTATAATATTATGTTTATCTTGTATAAATATATCTGAATTATCCTATATAGAATGTGTTCTGTTGAGTTAATTAACCTTCTAGCAAAGCACTTCAGTTTACGGGTGTTCATCTCTTCAGCTTCAGCACGCATAGCTCAAACAGCAATGATGTTATCTAAATGAGACTATTTGGGAAAAATATCGATATTTGGAAAAAACATCTGTTATTGTTTGTGATCCTTATTTTATTACCTCCAACTGTGTTTTGTCCCTTAAAAACATTTCTACAGTAATGCACGAGAATAAGGTGGATATCTTGTACATATTCATCGCCATAAACCGGAGAAAGTGTTACCAAAAAATCTATTACCTAACAAAAATATAAAATAACATAAAATACCTAAATGCAAACAAGTCTTTTGACAACATTATTTAGACAATAAAGAAACAAAATGCATGTGCCATGGTGGAATAAATAATTGGAAATAAGGAAATGATTTTAATCAAACCATATGTTGAAAATAATACGAGAACAATACAAGTGCTAGTTATTAAAAATAATGCATTCATGTTTTTGAAAAAATATGAAACATTTTTAATATTACAGTAATAGTAAACATCTTTAATGACTGTTTGAAATATCATCATTGCTGTTTGGAACGGCGCGTGCTGAACCTGAAGAGAATCAAAACCCGTTAACTGAAGGTTAACGGGTTAATTAAGAAGGTTAATTAACTTAACGGAACACATCATATATAAGATAATTCAGATATTTATACAAAATAAAAATAATATTACAACTATGTGCACAAAATCACGCACAGATGAACTTGAACTAAGTAACGTAGTCAGAATAATGTAACTGTTGTGGATACGTTCTTCCTCCGAAACACAGCAACTAAGCCCAAAGAATTCACAACGTTTTATTACAATAGTGTATACAATTATAATGTTATGAATACGACAGCCCCCAATCATAGTTATTAATGTTTTGCGTTGCTGTTTGAGAGGAAGATGATCATCATCGGTATTGTACTGAATCAGTACAAACGAAACGCATCCTATATGAGATTAATCAGATATTTATAAGCTACATAAATTTAATATTACGACTTTTATCTGCACAAAATCACGCGAATGCACAAGTGAAGCTTGAACTAAGTTATGTGCTAATCAGAATGTTTAACTCCAGTAGACGCGCTCTTCCCACAACAACACACTGAAACAACAACACAGAGAATTCACGTTTTATTATAATAGTGTTCTCATTATAATGTTATTTAAATGAAAGTCCCAGCAGTTATTAATGTTGTGCATTGCTGTTTGGCTGCCAGTGGCGTGGTCCCTTCTGATTGAAGCCAACAATTCCGCCGATCTAACTCCTTTGGGATCGAATAAAATTGTAGTTCGGGGATTCTCTGACGACTGTTGTAACAGCTAACAGCACCACATTTGTTTTTTTTTTTTGGAGTGAAAATGGACACAATAAACTTCATAAAACATTAGTACATTAGAATGGTCATCATTTGGATGGGGTCCGCTACACTTATGAAATTTACAAAAGTTATTTAGTCAAGAATAGTGTGCGATCTTTTGTTATTTGATTAGCATTAAAGCGCAGACAGCAGCGCTAGGATTACGCAACAGACATTATACAGCTCAGTGCCTTAAAGCAGTTAATTAATAAACCGTCGGTTTGTTATATCGGCCTTTTTCCTGCTACAGCTGATATGCCAATGGTTGTAAATTGAGCAAAAATCGGCCGATAAATATCGGCGGCCGATACATCGGTGCAACCCGTAGTTTTCAGTGTTTGCCGTCGTAGTATCTGAGAACGTGAACACATAAACATATCTAAGGCTGCTCCGACAGAACGCTTAATGAGCATTTCATCATTTTATTTGAAAAAAATCACTGTCAGATACACTCTGAAACTCAAAGGTCTTCCCTAACAACCTGTCAAAATAAAAGTCCAGTTTTTAACTCGAAGAAATTGGCAGAAATATATTATGATTGTACAATAGAATGTACTTCTCATAATAATAATAATACAATTTATTGTGTTGTGCAGCACTTTGCCAAAACATAAAAAGATAAAAATGTAAATGTAATGTTTTGTTATTGGATCTGTTATTTTTGTTTTCAGAATTGTGATTTGTTTTGCACTTCACATACACTTTACATTGTGCCATATATGATCTTACCACAGCTTCTCCAGTTTACAGTGAGGATTCTTTAGTACATCAAAAAGCTGTTTCACTGATTTTCCTAGTTTATTCCTAGAAAGATCCAGTTGTCTCAGGTATGAGGGGTTTGATGTCAGAGCTGAAGCCAGAGCAGCACAACCTTCATCTGTGACACCACTGTCCCTAAACCTGCAGAAAACAATGACACACTCTTCACTCTCTTAGTTCAGATCAGATTTAGCTGTGAGTCTACTATTAAAAAGAAAGTATGAATTTAAAGCACAAATCAATGCTTGATGGATCATTGGTCCAAGATCTCAAATGTCACAGAGCACACAACAAAAAATAATACAAAGTCTCAGTCAAAAAATATATAGATATTTCTTAATTACACTGTCTGTTTTATGCAAAATGTCTTATTCAAAATCTGTTTTATTAATGACACTGTTCACTACATAGCTGAGATTTACTGTTATTTAGACACAGTATCTCACAGAAGTGAGTACACTCCTCACATTTTTGTAAATATTTTATTATATCTTTTCATGTGACAACACTGAAGAAATGACACTTTGCTACAACATAAAGTAGTGAGTGTACAGCTTGTATAACAGTGTAAATTTGCTGTCCCCTCAAAATAACTCAACACACAGCCATTAATGTCTAAACCGCTGGCCACAAAAGTGAGTACACCCCTAAGTAAAAATGTCCAAATTGGGCCCAATTAGCCATTTTCTCTCCCCGGTGTCATGTGACTCGTTAGTGTTACAAGGTCTCAGGTGTGAATGGGGAGCAGGTGTGTTAAGTTTGGTGTTATCGCTCTCACTCTCTCATACTGGTCACTGGAAGTTCAACATGGCACCTCATGGCAAAGAACTCTCTGAGGATCTGAAAAAAATAATTGTTGCTCTACATAAAGATGGCGTAGGCTATAAGAAGATTGCCAAGACCCTGAAACTGAGCTGCAGCACGGTGGCCAAGACCATACAGCGGTTTAACAGGACAGGTTCCACTCAGAACAGGCCTCGCCATGGTCGACCAAAGAAGGTGAGTGCACGTGCTCAGCGTCATATCCAGAGGTTGTGTTTGGGAAATAGACGTATGAGTGCTGCCAGCATTGCTGCAGAGGTTGAAGGGGTGGGGGTCAGCCTGTCAGTGCTCAGACCATACGCCGCACACTGCATCAAATTGGTCTGCATGGCTGTCGTCCCAGAAGGAAGCCTCTTCTAAAGATGATGCACAAGAAAGCCCGCAAACAGTTTGCTGAAGACAAGCAGACTAAGGACATGGATTACTGGAACCAAGTCTTGTGGTCTGATGAGACCAAGATAAACTTATTTGGTTCAGATGGTGTCAAGCGTGTGTGGCGGGAGTACAAAGACAAGTGTGTCTTGCCTACAGTCAAGCATGGTGGTGGGAGTGTCATGGTCTGGGGCTGCATGAGTGCTGCCGGCACTGGGGAGCTACAGTTCATTGAGGGAACCATGAATGCCAACATGTACTGTGACATACTGAAGCAGAGCATGATCCCCTCCCTTCGGAGACTGGGCCGCAGGGCAGTACTCCAACATGATAACGACCCCAAACACACCTCCAAGACGACCACTGCCTTGCTAAAGCATGTCTCCAGACCTAAACCCTATTGAGCATCTGTGGGGCATCCTCAAACGGAAGGTGGAGGAGCGCAAGGTCTCTGACATCCACCAGCTCCGTGATGTCGTCTTGGAGGAGTGGAAGAGGACTCCAGTGGCAACCTGTGAAGCTCTGGTGAACTCCATGCCCAAGAGGGTTAAGGCAGTGCTGGAAAATAATGGTGGCCACACAAAATATTGACACTTTGGGCCCAATTTGGACATTTTCACTTAGGGGTGTACTCACTTTTGTGGCCAGCGGTTTAGACATTAATGGCTGTGTGTTGAGTTATTTTGAGGGGACAGCAAATTCATACTGTTATACAAGCTGTACACTCACTACTTTACATTGTAGCAAAGTGTCATTTCTTCAGTGTTGTCACATGAAAAGATATAATAAAATATTTACAAAAATGTGAGGGGTGTACTCACTTCTGTGAGATACTGTATGTATGAGCATGTATGGAGTAGTGATTTATGTGTGTTTGTGTGTGCTAACACAATTAAGTCACTGCAAAAAATATGAATATTTTAGAAGCCTTTTGGCACTGAAGAAAATGAGGCATCGAGTTTTAGACGGGTGCTTTTGATTTATTCCACTTTGATGAAATAAACTCTAATGTTGAAGTATCTTTGTTGCAATTAATTCTTTCCAGGCACAGTACCATGTCTACACAATGATTAACGTCATAGAATAGCATCATCACATCATGCATCTTAGCACCGTAAAACTACAAAGAAAAACAAAAAAGCAAGCATAGATATCAAAGAGAAATAAACTCAAACAACATCCACAATGTGAAACGCTCACCACATTAGCATTTATCACTGTTTGAAATTAATCAACAATATCATAATGAAATAAGAAAAAAAGAAAAAAAGAAAAAAAATACAAAACAAGAAACATCATACCTAGATCTGTTAACCAAAGGGGTACTAAGCACTTAAAAACTAATCATTTTGTGTACTTTTTAACTTGTGACAAATGTGAACAACTACTTCCCTTTTCCCTTGTTCATAAAAGCTTGAGTCTGTTTAAAGTCAAGAGACTGAAATGTTGACAGTGATGTGAAAGTAAGGTTCCCACTCTTTCATGAACACCAGATTCAAGGACTTTTTAAAGCACCGTTTATTTTATATCAAGCACCTATCAAATTCAAATCCCAGCATATTGAGCGTCATGAAAGACCTCTTATTGCATTTGCATCCATTTTAACCCGGAAGAGGTACAGAATTTGTACATTAATTTTGGAAATATATTAAAACCGTTTGCAGCTTCCTTATCTCTAATGTTAACAATCGTTCCACACTAGTTTTGGTTTTAATTTTTTATGAATCATTACTTGAGTAAAAACATTATAATATAGAGAAAACATTGTAAAAATAAATTTTGCAATTGATAGAAAAAAATTGTATGGGTTATAAGGATTATATGGATCGTAATTGTGGCTTATAAAGTCAGAATCAGTATATTATAGATAAAAGCTTGCAATTCTGAGAAAAAAAAGTCAGAATTGCGATTTATATATCACAATTCTGACTTTTTAAACTCGCAATTGTGAATTTAGGGTAGAGTGGGGAACCCCCCACTCTTTTAATATTTTTCCAGTGACTGAGCAGTACAGTCAAACTAATTTCCCTATATATTAAAAAAGTAGCCTTACAAGGTAACAAAATATAAAAGAAAAAAAGAATGACAGACTTTCAGCCCAAATTGGATGAAGATAAAAATACTAATTTATAAGTTTCTTGTTAAAGCTACTGTATTAAAGAAATTAAAAAAAAACAAACAAAAAAAAAACGTAGAAGTTGTTTAAAACCTGAATAAATTTCTTCTGTTGAACATACAAGGTTTTTTTTGAAGAATGTGGGTAACCAAACAGTCGCTGGTCCCCAGTGAGTTCCACAGTAGGAAAGAAAATACTATGGATGTCAATGGGTACTAGCAAATGTTTGGTTACCCACGTTTTTCAAAATCTTTTGTGTTCAGTACAAGACAAATTAATACAGGTTTGGATCAACTTTAGAGTGACAGAATTTTCATTTTTGGTTGAACTATCCCTTTAAGGACAAGTCGCAGCATTTGTTGTCTGTCCCTTTAAGGCTCATGCGCGCATCTAATATATTGACACGCATTCAATTTTCTTTCAACTGCTTACTTTCACTTTACACTTAACCGATGGTGTAAACCTTGTGTGTATTTGACAGTATTAACAGAGTAAGATGCGAATGATAACTTTGTCCAGCAAATGCAGCGTTTGACAGGCTTTTAGAGTGTGCGCGCTTCGGGTGTATCCGCTCCGAAAAGCACGTGTCAGACCAGCACGCAGAGAAAATGTTTAACCGGCAATGCTTTAAAACTCATGCAAATAATCAACTTTTGTGATTGTGAATAACTGCAGTGTTCCGTGAGTATAACTCTACCGCTGTTTAACATGTGATGTGAATGTATGTTGCTTTGTACTACACAGTATGTTGAGACAGAGGCGCCAGGACTGCAACTGACAGAAAGCACTATAGCACAATGATATTTCTTCAAAAGCAGATTGTGGAGACCTTTTAATCGTCCACGATCAAAATCGCACACACCTATAAGAATGTTCATTTCGGACACAGCAAGTGTCACAGCTCAAATGTCAAAACCCCGCCTAATAACAAGCAAGGGGAAGTAACGCAATGGAAAACACTCGGAAACTGATTGTAAAATAATTCCAAAACAAATATACTAGGACTAATGTTATAATTTTCACAAAATTTATTTCAAGGTACTTTCAAGGTGTGTGGGAACCCTGTGAAAGTGTGTATTTCAGTGTGACTCTCAGTCTTGCAGCATCATGTTACTGAGGAGCAGCTTGTATGTTCAGTCATTTACAGCTCAAATGACTGAACAGTCAGCAGTGTTCAGCAGCAGAAAGAGGCTAAACACTTCAAATATACAGTAATTTACATTGTGTTTCATGTGTGAGAGTCAATTATTATCTTACCACAGTTTCTCCAGTTTACAGTGAGGATTCTCCAGTACAGCAGAGAGCTGTTTCACTGAATGTCCTAGTTTATTCTCAGACAAATTCAGTTCTCTCAGGTGTGAAGGGTTTGATATCAGAGCTGATCTCAGATCAGCACAACCTTCATCTGTGACACCACAATCATACATCCTGTAGAGAACAAGGACACTCTTCACTCTCTCAGATCAGATCAGATCAGGGCAGTGAATCCATTATTAAAGAGAAAGTACAAACTTAAAGCACATATCAGTCATTGGGTCATTAGATTACTGAAATGAGATCTAAAATATCACACAGCACAAAAGAAAACATTTTCTTAAAGACAATTAAGAAAAATAAATATTTCTTTACTGTACAATATCAATGGCTTAAATTCTATAATTCAAATACTAAAATACTTCTTCATTTGCAAGAACATTTGTAATGACTGCTAAACCTTATTCATATGCAATTTTTATTAGAAAACACTTCAAAATACTGACCTCTAAACTCGAATACTTACTGAACTGATCTGGATTCTTTAATCACAGGCAGCAGCTTCTTAAGAACCTTCTGCTTTTCAGCTTCATCGTTTCCTCTAACAAATTCATTAATATTAAACACATCCAGCTTCTCTGATGTCAGCAACACAAAAACTACAGCTGACCACTGAGATGAAGAGAGTTTGGCATCCTTTATTCTTGCATGTTTCAGATACGGTTGTATCTCCTCCACTAGTGAATGATCACCCAGTTCATTCAGACAGTGGAACAGATTGATGAATTTCTCTGGAGAGTCAATGGTCCTGATCTTCTTCTTGATGTACTCAACTGTTTTTTTAATTCTTCTTTTATTTCTTCTTGTCTGTTTCATTAGTCCTTGTAGGAGAATCTTATGAGACTCCACTGACAGACCCAGAAGAAACCGCAGGAAAAGATCCAGATGTCCATTTTTACTCTGTAGAGCCTCATCCACTGCTCTCTGATGCAGCTCAGATAAAACATTTTTAAACATGAGTTGAAACCATTTCTTAATTTTAGACAGCGAACTCTGTTTAGTGATTGGGTCAAACACATTCCTGTTGTTGTTTATGAAGGAGAGATGCACATAAAGAGCTGCTAGATGTTCCTGAACACTCAGATGAACAAAGCAGAAGACTTTCCCCTGATACAAGCCCAACTCCTCTCTGAAGATCTGAGTGCACAATCCTGAGCACACTAATGCTTCTGTCACATCAATGCCACACTCTCTCAGGTCTTCCTCATAGAAGATCAGGTTTCCTTTCACAAGCTGCTGAAAAGCCAGTTTCCCCAGTTTGACAATCATGTCTTCATCTTTCACTTTCTTCTCATAGTCCTTCTCATGTTTGATGTTGGTCTGAATGATCAGGAAGTGTGTGTACATTTGAGTGAGAGTCTTGGGAATCTCTTCACTCTCTGCTTCACTCAACATCTTCTCTAGAACAGCGGCTGAGATCCAGCAGAACACTGGGATGTGACACATAATAAAGAGGCTCCTTGATGACTTCAGGTGTGAGATGATCCTGTCGGCCAGACGCTGATCACTGACTCTCTTCCTGAAGTATTCCTCCTTCTGTGGCTCATTGAAGCCTCGTACCTCTGTCACTCGATGGACACGCTCAGAGGGGACGAGATCAGCTGCTGCTGGTCTGGAGGTGATCCAGATGAGAGCAGAGGGAAGCAGATTGCCCACAATGAGGTTCGTCAGCAGCACGTCCACTGAGGCTGATTCAGTCACATCGCACAACCTCACATCGCTCTGAAAATCCAGAGACAGACGACACTCATCCAGACCATCAAAGATGAACAACACTTTATATTTGTCACTGAATATTTCAATTTCTTTTGTTTCAGGGAAAAAGACATGAAGAAGATCTGAAAGACTGAGTGTTTTGTCCTTCATCAAGTTGAGCTCTCTGAAAGGAAGTGGAAATATGAGCTGGACGTCCTGATTCTCTTTCCCTTCAGCCCAGTCCAGGATGAACTTCTGCACAGAGACTGTTTTTCCAATGCCAGCGACTCCCTTTGTCAGCACAGTTCTGATGGGTTTGTCTTGTCCAGGTAAAGGTCTAAAGATGTCACTGCATTTGATCGGTTTGTCCTCTGTTTCTGCTCTCCTGGACTGTGTCTCAATCTGTCTCACCTCATGCTCATTACTGATCTCTCCACTTTCACTCTCTGTGATGTAGAGCTCTGTGTAGATCTCATTCAGGAGTGTTGGGTTTCCCTGCTTTGCTGTTCCCTCATACAAACACTCAAACTTCTTCCTCAGATTTGATCTAAACATGTTGAGGCTGTAAAATTAAAATACCACATTATTACATGGGTTAAAAAGTATGATGTTTTTTTTTGTATTCTATATCATCATCAAATCATATCTTTCATAGAAATGTTATACCTGAGATCAGGCTGTGTATCTCCACTCTTAAAATGTAGTGGCTTATTCATAGACGCGTCACTCCTCATAGACACACAGCTGGACTCTGGTTCTGATCTCTTCTGATGAACTGAACTATAAAAAGGGAGACAGAAGTTAATCCTTTGAATTACTATATTTAACAAATTACATATTCATTTATTAATAAAACCACACACTTTATGATCATTACATTTACACTGTTACTACAAAAACTGTAAGCTGAACTGAGCGCTTTCAGACATGTCTCTCTCTGTGTATGTAAAATATCAGATAAAGATAAAATAAAAACTATAAACAATGTATAAGATTTCTTATGTCTTGTATATAATTTAAAATACTACTGTCGAGTGTCTGTAGTAGAACACTCACAAAGGAATGAAGTATCCAGACAACAGTCTTTACTTAGAAACATTTCTTCAATGTTGTCACGTGAAAAGATATAATAAAATATTTACAAAAATGTGAAGGGTGCATTCACTTCTGTGAGATACTGTAATTAATGATGTAATAGGTAACAGAAATAACTAATTAAACAGACTAAGAACTAAGACAGGACAAACTAAGAACAAAGGAAACTGATAAAAGTCTATAATCATGACAACAACTGCTATACCTGAGATCAGGCTGTGTATCTCCACTCTTAAAATGTAGTGGCTTATTCATAGACGCGTCACTCCTCATAGACACACAGCTGGACTCTGGTTCTGATCTCTTCTGATGAACTGAACTATAAAAAGGGAGACAGAAGTTAATCCTTTGAATTACTATATTTAACAAATTACATATTCATTTATTAATAAAACCACACACTTTATGATCATTACATTTACACTGTTATTACAAAAACTGTAAGCTGAACTGAGTGCTTTCAGACATGTCTCTCTCTGTGTATGTAAAATATCAGATAAAGATAAAATAAAAACTATAAACAATGTATAAGATTTCTTATGTCTTGTATAAAATACTACTGATATCATTCTGATAATTTAAAATACTACTGTCGAGTGTCTGTAGTAGAACACTCACGAAGGAATGAAATATCCAGACAACAGTCTTTACTTAGAAACATGTAGAGATCAGAATAACGCAACCAACATAACACACACAATGACCAACATCAAACTGAACCAAACAGGAAGTATTTATACACAAGGCAACTGAGGGATATAATGACATACAGTATCTCACAGAAGTGAGTACACCCCTCACATTTTTGTAAATATTTTATTATATCTTTTCATGTGACAACACTGAAGAAATGACACTTTGCTACATTGTAGAGATCGACCGATATTTTCCCCGATATTTAAGCATTTTACCATAATCGGATATCGGTTTTGTAATATCGGATTTACCGATAAACGCTGAAGTACACTCACTACTTTACATTGTAGCAAAGTGTCATTTCTTCAGTGTTGTCACATGAAAAGATATAATAAAATATTTACAAAAATGTGAAGGGTGCATTCACTTCTGCGAGATACTGTAATTAATGATGTAATAGGTAACAGAAATAACTAATTAAACAGACTAAGAACTAAGACAGGACAAACTAAGAACAAAGGAAACTGATAAAAGTCTATAATCATGACAACTACTGCTATACCTGAGATCAGGCTGTGTATCTCCACTCTTAAAATGTAGTGGCTTATTCATAGACGCGTCACTCCTCATAGACACACAGCTGGACTCTGGTTCTGATCTCTTCTGATGAACTGAACTATAACAGAACATGTTAAATTCTTTATGATGATAATACTTTTGTTTTATGTTCTGATTAAGTGTTAATAATCAAAAAGCACTTTATGATGAGGCTTTATTGTCTTTTTTTACATTAATATTAATTTTTAACTTAAATGAAAGAAAAGAAAAAAACAAAAAACAAGATAGAGACTGCCATATTTTATCATTTAAAGGTGAGTTAATAAAGTGTTTATTCCAAGTACCTGCAGCCTGGAGAGAAATCTCTGGATGTTTGTGTGTCATCCATGATGAATCCGAACAGTTGAAACAGAATCTGATCTCCAATACTGACTCTGGGTGGAAATGACAAACAAACAATAATTCAGCTGAAATAAGTGTCGGAGAAACATGATCATGAGACGCGCGTTCACTCAAATACACAATGTTAGCTGTATGTTAACACAAATGCTAAAACAAACAACACCAATGAAACCACTTTAAATTGCTTTAAAACAAACCATTTTAAACACATATCCTTAGCCAAATCCAGAAAATTCACACGGCCTTCAGAGAAAACATTAAAGCGAAAGGGCGAAAAGCGTCTCGAGATCTCGAGAACTCACCTTAAATAACATTCACTTCATACAGAAATTCTCCACCTTTTCTTATAAGTAACTACACGTACATTCATTATAAAGCTTCATGTTAAGCACATTGATACTCGGTGTTGTAAAGAATCCATTCTTGCTGTTAAAATGGCGAAACATACTTCCTGATTTTTAGGGATTCTTCAACTTTCCTTTCAATTTGTAACGCGAGCGATGACGACGTTGCCACTTTTTCAATTTCAAGCATCATAAGCGCTGCGGTGCATGTTTTGGTAGTCTTCCCTGGCTTAATGATTACACAGGCACTTACTTCGTATAATGTTAAAAAATATATATAACACGAAAAACTTAAAACTAGTGACCGGCGCTTGGGTCTGTTTACTGTCAAAAGTTTGGAAACTCCAACGGCTCACCGTTAGAGGGCGTTGATGCTTATTGTGCTTACAGTCCATCCATAAACACTTCCTACACAATAATGAGTTTTAATGCATTAAATGAAGTCATGCATCCTCAGAAACAGCAACTGTTAACTATATTAAGAATCCTCTCCAACTCTCTTAATTGGAGAGCTGAGATCAAGTCTAAAACTCATGAACATTTAGTAGTGACTACATGTAGCCTATTATTTATCGCGGGCTTTTTGCGACCTCTTCGGGAGAGAGCCTGCACTGGGTAAAATTAACCCATGTATTCTGTCCTATATTTACCCAGCCCTTGGGTTGAAAACAACCCAAATTGTGTTGTTTTCAACTCAGAGTGTACTGTCAAAATAAGACAATTCACCAAAGAGTACCAAAACATTGACATCTTCCACATAAACAAAAACACTTTGCTGATCACATCTTCAGGCTGCATTTGATCATCAATACTGTAAAAACATTAATATTGTGAAATATTAATACAACAAAAATAACTTTTCTATATGAATACATTGTAAAATGTAATTTATTCCTGTGATCAAAGCTGAATTTTCAGCATCATTACTCCAGTCTTGTGTCACATGATCCTTCAGAAATCATTCTAATATGATTTGCTGCTCAAGAAACAGTTCAGATTATTGAGTATTGAAAACTGTTTTAAATCCAATTAATCCATCTTTTCTGTGTAAAATTTTTTCTCAAAACAATAAATCGAAAATGTATATAAAACAGAACAATGACCAATTATAACCACATTAGAACACATTAAAGGGTTAGTTCACCCAAAAATGAAAATTCTGTCATTAATTACTTACCCTCACATCGCTCCAAAACCACAAGACTTTTGTGCAGAACACAAATGAAGATAGAACAGATGGCTTGTGTGCACAAAACAACAAAACAATTACGTCTTTATTCACAAATTATGTATCTCCGACGCATGTTCACGAGAGCACCATGAGATGGCCAGCTCTCATTCCAACACAACACGGATGCACGAGCATGTGGTGTTTTAGTGAACGTGTCAGATATACACTTTGTGAATAAAGATGCAATTTTTTTTTTTTTTTGCACACACAAAGCATTCACATCACTTCATAGAATTGAGGTTAAACCACTTGAGTCATATGGATTACTTAGATGATGTCTTCACTACCTTTCTGAGGCTTGAAAGTGGTAGTTACATAAACTGTGAAATGGAGGGACAGTTTTCCCTACTGTTTTCCCCCCTACTGCATTTCTACCTCAGAGCACAAAAGAGTAGGAACTAACTGACAGCATGAGAACAGTTTACTAAAATTTTCAACATAGTTTTATGTCACTTCCTATACATGCATTGCAAACCTTTATTTGAGGACGGCCGCCTCAGTGTTGGCTGTTCCGTTTGTTTTCCTGTTTTTTGTTTTTCCCATACAATAAGGTTCACTAGGGCTGAACTGCTAAACATTCGGCAGTACACACCACCCGGTCTTCTACCAGTTTTTGATTATTCAGATGTTTTGCTGAACATTGTAGTTGGAGCCTTTTGCTGTGTGGGTCCAAGGAGGCTGCTTTAATGGCTGGATACTGCTTGACAAATCTTTCGACCATGTCCTCAAATCTAGGACAACAGAATGGTCAGGCAGGCCCGAAACATATTGAAACACACATTGAAATCAATTTAAATCTATTTAGTCTTACCTAAATGACCCAGGACACGCAACCTCATGCATGGTCTTCATGATAAATGATCTCTTGATCCTGGATCTTTCCCATCCCCTTGGAGATGGTTTAGATGATATGTGATTATGTGGTTGTGTCTACAGGGAAATGAATCAACTTTACATACATACTGTACCAATAGCAGCATCATTCATCCAAGAGCTTGTATCAATACTTCGGTAGGTCAAGAACCTATTTAATACCAGTTCTAGAGACGATACCCATCTCTACTTATAAACATCATCGTCTTGTTGTTGCTGCTCAGGCTGTCTCTCCTGGCTGCTGAAAATGAGAAGTATGTTAGATTTGAAATGAAATACACAAATAAACCAGTAGATGGCACTCAGGTGCAAATTAACAAAATCGAATAGAGATAAATATAAAACCTACAAAAACACAAAACAATACTGGTCTCAAGTGACATTTTAACGTTACATGGGCAAAATCGAATAAAAGCAGATTCATAGAGCTTACCTTTTACTCTGTGTCCTTTTGCTGGGAGTTGACCGTGTGCAGTACTCCAACAGTCCGTCTGTGCGCTGCTTTGGTTTAAATGTTCAAATTTGTCTCGTGGGTGCCCAAATTCAATACATCTCTTTCATTCACAAACATAAGACATTATGAATAAACACCATTAATTAACTAAAATGTTGTTAAAAATGGTTGTTTTGTCATTTTGCTGGCAAATACTTTATATACAGTATATCTCCATGATAATTAAATGACAATGTTGATTCATTTAAAATCTTAGATAAATTAAGTGAATTTCCCATATAATATCCAAATTACATATATCTTAGCAATAATACATGTAATCCAATTATTTGGAAAGTTCTGTAGACCAGGGGATTATGTCGCTACAACGTTCTCCATGAGATAAACTAGCAAGGTCTTTTGAGGACGTGCTCACTACATTTATGGAACATTAGCCAGGTTTCCAAAAAAATGTTTACCACGACGTCCTCGCAACGCTGTCATAAAGTAACGTCACGCTGACTAAAGGACTAACTGATGACGTGGATGTGTGGGGTGAAATTTAATTGGCTAATATAAGATTTAATTGAGAAACTTAAAGCCCAAAGCACAATATTTTAATGGCTTTTAAATGTTACTAAAATTATTACATTATTCTTGCATGAAGAATAATAAGAAGACAAGAAAAGTTAACTGGTAAAGCAAATACAGTGTAAACAAATGAGACAAATCTCTCAGTACAAAAAACAAGAACAGTTTGAACCTGTAAAAAAACAAAAAAAAAAAAAACATTTTCTTCATAATAGTTTAAACAAACTACAAGTGATACATATGCATCATAAAAATTGAACATAATATTTAACTCTTAATAAAGAATAATTAAATTTATACCGTGAAGAAAAATTATATATATATATGAATAAACCTTTTGGATATTGTCCATATTGATCTGAATCTCACAGTTGAAACTGCTGATCTTGAAGATGAACTATATTCAGTGTGACAAATTTAGATGATGTTTCTTTGTCCTGTTTCTCGTTGTGGCTGCGGACAGATTTATATTGAAGAGATTTTATTGTTCAATGTTATTATTGTGTCAGGTGAGGATGCGGCTTCACACTTGAAAGTGCTGGATCTGAAGATGAACTACTTACTGTGATTGTATTTTTTATGACTGAGTAGAGAAGATAATTGAGTGAAACTCTTCCCACATGCAGTGCAGTGATACGGTTTCTCTCCAGTGTGGATCCTCTCATGTGCTTTCAAATGCCCTGACCGTCTGAACCTCTTGTCGCAGTATGAACACTTGTAAGGTTTCTCTC
Organism: Mylopharyngodon piceus; assembly: GCA_039654765.1. Classification (NCBI taxonomy): domain Eukaryota; kingdom Metazoa; phylum Chordata; class Actinopteri; order Cypriniformes; family Xenocyprididae; genus Mylopharyngodon; species Mylopharyngodon piceus. The sequence goes on from CM077438.1 coordinate 47,485,076, forward strand.
CAGTGTGAGTCCTCCAGTGAATTTTCAAATCTGCAGCTGTAATAAAACTCTTCCCACACTCAAAGCACTTATGATCTTTTACACCAGTATGTCTTTTCAGATGTTCTTTTAAACTCTGCAGCAGTGAAAAACTCTTTCCACACAAAGAACATGAATGTGGTTTCTCCTGTGAATGAACTTTCATGTGGGTGTATAGGCCTGAAGACCTCGAAAATATTCTGCCACATTGATCACATTCGTACGGCTTTTCTCCAGTGTGGATGTTCATGTGTTCCTTTAAACTGTATGATTGTCTAAAACTCTTCCCACACTGATCACACGTGAACGGTTTCTCTCCAGTGTGGATCCTCGTATGAATCTCAAGACTCAGTTTGTATTTAAAACTCTTTCCACACAAAGAACACAAATGTGGTTTCTCCTGTGAATGATATTTCAGGTGGCTCTTCAGGTATGAAGCAAACAAAAATGTTTTGCCACATTGATCACATTCAAGCAGTCTCTCTCCAGTGTGGATCCTCAAGTGTTCCTCGAGAGTCTGTTTGTGTGTGAAACTCTTTCCACACTGACAGCAAGTGAAACATTTCTTGTTTCTTCTTTCCAGGGAAGAAATACTTTCAGTCTGTGAGAGAGTTTTATCTGCAGTTTTGACATGTTTCACCTCCTCTTCACTGTTCTCCATCAGGCCTGAAATGAAATAAATAAATGAAAACAATTTAAATGCATTTTCATAAATTGATTGATCCAAAAATGAGGTATATTGTAGGTTGATGGGAATATTCCAGTATTTATTTGTGAACTGACGTGAGCGTTAGGAATTTTTTTTTAATTCTGTTAAAAAACACGGGAATCGGCAGAACACTTCATTCATATGTTGACATTAGTGTGGCTATTAGCACTCTAAACTTTTGGCATAGTTATTCTGTAGTAATTTTGTGTGTCTGTGGTAAAAAGAAAACACATCAGGAGCTTGAAAAGAGAATTTGAGTCCAGACTGAGTCAGAATAAAGCCTTAAATATTACAAAACATCTCTATTTAAAAGATTACAGTATTATCACATTTGACAAAAACATACAAACTACAATAATACTAATGACACCCATCTTAATTGATTGGTTCTTCTGATTCTTCTCATTAACTGTACATGACTGTATGTCCATATGAAATTAAATACAGTTTGATTTACTAGCTATGATCATAGCAACAATTTATTTAGATCATTAGTTTATTGCCACGATAAAGAGCATGACAATGCTGTTTCTGTTCTCATGAAATCCCCTCACAGATCAAAACTTACCGTTTGAGATAACATCACATTTAATAACACTAACATTATCACTGTAAAATGAAACAAACTTAAAAATTACACAAAACCAACCGTCCATATCTGAACGACTTCAACATTTTCCTCAGATGTTCGTTTCATGTTTAACTAAATCACTTTGCAGATGCCAGAAAAGACGATTACACAGTACTTTATCCGATGAAAACAATTCAAAAATAACCTTGTAAATGTTGCTTAGACAAACTGTGTAAATTGATGTGATGTGTAAATACGCGAAATATCTGAACTGCTGAACTCACCTCAGAAGACACAACAAACGCGCTGACTGAATGAGCGAAGAAACTACTGATGACGTCAGAGCGGAGATGCTTCTTCTTCGTCTGGTTAATGGCCGCTCACTCCTTAGAAGTATTACCGCCACCTACTGTATGGACTAGGTGCACAAGATGGCGCCGGTGAGCTTTGTTTTCCTTCTTTTTTTTATTGCAGGAAAACACAATTACAATAATGCAGTAAAAAAAAAATCACATAAAACCACTAAAGAACAGAGCACAATTATAGAAAAGAAACAGAAAAAGGAAAAAAATGGAAAATAAAATTTAAAAAGATTATTACATCAGGTTCTTCTAATAGTTTAATTTTTTTTCTTCCACTTTTCAATTTTACCATTCTTATAGATTTACATTTTCTTCCTAAAAAACAGACACCAATGTTTAAAAGCATTTACATTTATGAATATAAAATGTCCCCAAAATGAAAATCGTGTTCAGTATAAATTGAATGTGTCCATCTTCCATTATTGTACCAAAAGTTATGTCCTTTTCAGAAAATGAAGAAATCAGATTATGGCGGTGATCCACAGGGATCTCTTTATCCACACAAACGTGTGCAATATATATTTCCTGATTTTGTTCTGACTGCTGGGGGACTAAATGGCTCAAAAACTGCCTTCTGTTTCTGTGTGGAACAACACTCGACCCTCATGAAGATCTAATGTTTGCTACTGTCAACCGAAGTAATCCTGATCAGAGATATAAATAAACATGGGAATATGACATGGACTCAGTGTATGCTTTAGTAACTTTATTTGGTAGCATTATTATTGCTATTATTTAGTAGCCAATGTAATTTAAATGCATTTAATTTTCAGTGTTTGTATTTCCCCTGTGCGTTTCTATTTACTGTGTTTATTTAGTGCAAGAGAGATGAGTAAAGAGCATCTGTTGCATAAATCATTATCTGTCTAGTGTCTATAAGTAGCACAAACAGCATATTACTACAGGTAAAAAACTTTGCTGTTAACACAGTTTAATGTAGCTGTTAAAAATGTAAATTAATCACAAGCCTTTGTTTTTATCTGAAAAGATAACTGAAGCAAAGAAAACATGTAGTGATCATATTGAAGGAGCAATTGATGTAGGTAAGTGAAAATATGTGCAGAACTGAGAAAACAGTATTTATGGAGATAAACTGTAGCCTATCACAGGGCAAACATGTGAATGTTTACAGTAGGCATCCTTGTTATTGTATATGCATCATGAGTTCATTCATTAATCGAACCCATGCATGCACGCGTTTAAATGCCATTGGCTCATGTGATAGTATTATATACTGTATCTTAGTAGTATTTTAAGTGATATAGTTGTTTGTAGAATCTATTACAAGAGATTATTTTTTAGCTTTCTCCGGCACTCTGCACCGGCGTAAAGCAAAACTGGAAGTGCTTATGTACACACTCGCTGATCGGAAATCCAACATGGCGGCCACGTGCAACTATTTGATACCTTACATAGGTGATGCATTTGTTTTTTCTTTTGTAATACAAGGGTGTAATGCCCCACCCACCTTATGCTGACGCTCATGTTCAGCTCCTCCAGCTTCCACTGTGGCCCGTCAACCTCCAGGATGGGCAGAAGCATCTCCATGAATTACTTATACCCTATACTCTAGTCCTGTGTTCTTTAAATAGGTTAAAACAGCACTATATGTCTCAGAATCTCTCGAACTCTTTCCCAAGAGGTCCATGACATTTACTGGACTATCCTTTTGTACATTATTAATATAGGAAAGGACAAGAGAAGGTCAGGCAGCATATAACCCGTTAAAAAATCAAATTAAATCTATTTAGTCTTTCTTACTTAGGTGACCCATGACACTCAACCTCATGCATGGTCTTCAAGATGAATGATCTCTTGCTCTTTGCCTTCAACTTGGAGATGATTTGTATGATATGTGGTTGCATCTACAGGGAAATGAATCAACGTTATACTGTACCAATAGCAGCATCATTCATTCAAGAGCTTATATCAATATTTCAGTTGGTCAGGAACCTATTTAATACCAGTTCTACAGACGATACCCATCCCTACTTAAAAACATCATCTTGTTGTTGCTGCTCAGGCTGTCTCTCCTGCTGCTGAAAATGAGAAGTATGTTAGATTTGATATAACACAAATAAACCAGTAGATGGCGCTCAGGCGCAAATTAGCAAAATGGAATGAGATAAATTTAGAAAACCTACAAAAACACAAAACACTCAAGTGTCTCAAGTGACATTTAACGTAACATGGGCAAAATGGATGAATAAAAGTAGATTCATAGAGCTTACCTTTTACTCTGTGTCTGTCTGCTGGGAGTTGACCGTTAAAAACGAAACACATGCACAGTACTCCAACAGTCCGTCTGTGCGCTGCTATGGTTTAAATGTTCAAATTTGTCTTGTGGGTGCATAAATTTGATAAATCTCTTTCATTCACAAACATAAGACATTATGAATAATCACCATTTGTTAACTAAAATGTTATATCTCCATGATAATTAAATTATGACAACAGCGATTCATTTAAAATCTTATGTAATAAGATATCTAATATAATATCAAAATGACATACATCTTAAAAATAATACATGTAATGCATTTATCTGAAAAGTTATCTGTAGACCAGGGGATCACGTCGCTACAACATTCTCTATAGGATAAACTAGCGACGTCTTTTGAGGACGTGCTCACTACGTTTCTGTACCGTTAGCCAATCTTCTAAACTATGGATGTTTACCACGACGTCCTCACAACACTGTCATAAAGTAACGTCACACTTACAAAAGGACTAACTGATGGCGTTGTCACAATGTGCTGTGGTAGCTGGGATGTTTGGGGTGAAATATATTAAGCATTTAAAGGATTTGAGAAACTTAAAGCCCAAAGCACAATATTTTAATGGCCTTTTAAATGTTACTGAAATTATTACATTATTCTTCATGTAAGAATAATAAGTAGGCAATAAAAGTTAACTGGTGAAGCAAATACAAAGTGTAAACAAATGAGACAAATCTCTCAATACAAAAAAACAAGAACAGTTTGAACCTGTAAAAAAACAAAAAAACAAAACAAAAAACATTTTCTTCATAATAGTTTAAACAAACTACAAGTGATACATATGCATCATAAAAATTGAACATAATATTTAACTCTTAATAAAGAATAATAATATATTTTATACCAAGAAGAAAAATGATATACAAGAATAAAAGTTTTTAGATATTATCCATCTTTGCGTTGATCTGAATCTCACAGTTGAAACTGCTGGTTTTGAAGATGAATTTTATTTAATGTGACAAATTTAGATGATGTTTCTTTGTCCTGTTGCTCAATGTGGCTGGTTAGGATAGATTTATATTAAAGACATCTTATTGCTCAATGGTATTATTGTGTCACATTTGGTGAGGATGCAGCTTCACACTTGAAAGTGCTGGATCTGAAGATGATCTACTTACTGTGATTGTATTTTTTATGACTGAGTAGAGAAGATATTTGAGTGAAACTCTTCCCACATGCAGTGCAGTGATACGGTTTCTCTCCAGTGTGGATCCTCTTGTGTGTTTTCAGATGTTCTGACCGTCTGAATCTCTTGTCGCAGTGTGAACACTTGTAAGGTTTCTCTCCAGTGTGAGACCTCCAGTGAATTTTCAAATCTACAGCTCTAATAAAACTCTTCCCACACTCCAAGCACTTATGATCTCTTACACCAGTATGTCTTTTCTGATGTTCTTTTAAATGCCGCAGCAGTGAAAAACTCTTTCCACACAAAGAACATGAATGTGGTTTCTCCTGTAAATGAACGTTCAGGTGGGAGTTTAGGCCTGTAGCCCTCGAAAATGTTTTGCCACACTGATCACATTCGTATGGCTTTTCTCCAGTGTGGATGTTCATGTGTTCCTTAAAGTTGTTTGATTGTCTAAAACTCTTCCCACACTGATCACATGTGAATGGTTTCTCTCCAGTGTGGATCATCATGTGAACCTTAAGACTCTGTTTGTGTTTTAATCTCTTTCCACACAAAGAACATGAATGTGGTTTCTCCTGTGAATGAACTTTCAGGTGGATCTTCAGGGCTGAAGCCCACACAAATGTTTTGCCACATTGATCACATTCAAGCAGTTTCTCTCCTGTTTGGATCATCATGTGATCCTTAAGGGTTTCTTGTTGTGTGAAATTCTTTCCACACTGATCACATGTGAATGGTTTCTCTTCAGTGTGGATCATCATCTGTTCCTCAAGACTCTGTTTATATGTGAAACTATTTCCACACTGACAGCAGATGAAACATTTCTTGTCTCTTTCTCCAGTAGTGACATGATATTTCTCCTCCACTTCACTCTCTTCCATCAGGCCTGAAATGAATTTTTGATCCATTAATGCAACTCTCATTTATAGTATGCGATCTCACTGTTTGAAGCGCCTGTCAGAGGAAACAACGCGTGCCGTCATGAATAATTAAGCGACGCATCTTCTCTTCGGATAAGGACACACAGTCTCGTGAATAATTATAAGACACCAATGAGTCATCACCGTACTATAGTACGAGAAAACGACATCCTATGATGTTGACACAAAGACAAATTTAAACCCGGACGTTGAAAATAAAAATGTATTTAATATAAAAAATACATTAAAACAAAATGTAAAATTAACTAGTTTCCTCTTACATTCAAAACTAACGGATGGTAACATTGACTTTTATGATGTTCAACACACATAACTGTGAAAATCTCAGAAAATTTGGTTTAGGGTTTCATGACCCTTTAAGCGGTTTGAACGTTACATTTGCAGTCAAAACTTGAAATATAAATCCTCAGAGAATGCATTTAATACCAACATATTGAACCATATGTTTATATATTCATAAGTAACTGGATTCAGCCTTGTAGAAAAATGTCCATCTATACAATACATTTATTGTTTGAATTTTGCTATAAAATCAACTGAATTTGAAAGTTGAGACCTTTTTTCGCAATAAAACTACCAAAGCACAAAGATTACTGCGATCATTGTATATGTTCTGATATATGGTAAGCCTAAAATAGATCACAGCAGTATAAGAAGCAAAGTCATATGATTTAATATGAAGCGTCAGTAACGCATTATTATGGTTGTTCAGAGCAAAGTAGTGAGATGAATTGTTGATCCTAATCATAAGCATTAACATAATTTAGCTTTGTATATAAAGTTTCAATTTATTTGTATTTATAATTGTATATAATTGATATAAACTTCATCTTTGAAACATAACGGACGTGACAGAGCACTTAAGCGTCATGACCTCTTAATTAAATGAAATATGGTTAGTTGAAATTTTAATTATTTTAATAAGCATTGCTGCTTACCTCATATGTGGATAAAACAAGGATAAACAAGGTCATTTTCTTAAGATTTCTGTTACAACACATTACAGACCTAAATGGACAAATTAAAAGGGTTTTCCCATTCCCTCACAGATCAGAACTTAACGTTTGAGATAACATCACATTCAATAACACTAACATTATCGCTGTAAAAAGAAACAAACTTAAAAATGACACAAAACCAACCGTCCATGTCTGAACGACTTCAACATTTTCCTCAGAATATCGTTTCGTGGTGAACTAGTCTGCAGACGCCAGAAAAGACGCATACATAGCGTTTTATCCAATGAAAACAATTAAGAAATAACCTTGTAAATGTTGCTTAGATAAACTGTGTAAAATGTATATATATATATATATGTGTAAACACGCGAAATATCTGAACTGCTGAACTTACCTGAGAAGACACAACAAACGCGCTGACTGAATGAGCGAATAAACTAGTGATGACGTCAGAGCGGCGATGCTTCTTCTTCGTCTGGTTAATGGCCGCTCACTCCTTAGAAGTATTACCGCCACCTACTGTATGGACTTGGTGCACAAGATGGCGCCGGTGAGCTTTGTTTTTTTTATTGCATGCAAACACAATTACAAAAAGACAGTACAAAACCACATAAAATCACTAAAGAATAGAGCACAATTATAGAATAGGAAAAATAAAATTTAAAAAGATTATTATACATCAGGGTCTTCTAATAGTTTACATTTCTTTCTTCCATTTCTCAATTTTACCATTCTTATAGATCCACAGAAAATCCAAAAATATTTATGAAAAACAGAAAATGGCTTTGACACATTTATGAATATAAAATTTCCCCAAAATGAAAATATTGTTCAGTAGAAAATTGAATGTGTCCATCTTCCATTATTATACCAAAAGTTAAGTCCTTTTCAGAAAATGAAGAAATCAAATTATGGCATGGTTACTTCCGCTCATGCCCTTCCGATCTTAGCAATTTGGTGCAAGAAGAAACTTAAATATGAAACTTGGCAGGGTATAATGCATGTTTGTTTGTTTTTGTTTTGTTTTTTAATTAAGGAGAAGTTGGTGGTCTATCAGAGACTACAGAAAACATTCTTATATTTGTGTACCTCTGTGTCGTAATTCAGCGAGATATGCAGAGATCTTTCTCCTGTTGATTCTGTGGTTCAGGCTCAGCGGTGATCCACAGGGATCTCTTTATCCACACAAAACACTCAAGTGTGTAATATACATTTCCTGATTTTGTTCTGACTGCTGGGGGACTAAATGGCTCAAAAACTGCCTTCTGTTTCTGTGTGGAACAACACTCGATCCTCATGAAGATCTAATGTTTGCTACTGTCAACCGAAGTAATCCTGATCAGAGATATAAATAAGCATGGGATATGATATGGACTCAGTGTATGCTTTAGTAACTTTATTGCATTTAATTTTCAGTGTTTGTATTTCCCATGTGCGTTTCTATTAATTACTGGAGGTGAGGTGAACAGACTGCATAGCCTGAAGACCCGCTAAGCAATTAATTTAATTAATAGGCTATATTAGCCTATAGTTTATTTTTTATTCCAAATGTGATAAATGTTTGCGTAAGTAGTATGTGTTGGGGAATTAAACATGTAACGTTTCAATTTTATTCTGCTGAAATGAATTGAAAAAAGATTCGTTCATTTTGCTGAACGAGACTCAAAGATCTGAGTCAGTAAAATGTTCTGAACTTCCCGCTACTAACACATGTGATACAGCAAATACAAAGTATAAACAAATGAGACTGATCTTTCTACAAAAAAAAAAAAACTAAAAAAACAGTTTAATAAAAGAAAAACTAACAGGTTAAGCAAATACAAAGTGTAAACAAATGAGACAAATCTCTCAATACAAAAAACAAAAAGAACAGTTTGAATCTGTAAAAAAAAACCTTCTATTTTCCTTCATAAAAGTATAAACAAACAACAAGTGATACATATGCTTTATAAAAATTGATCATAATATTTAACTCATAATAAAGCATAATGATATCGTTTATACCATGAAGCAAAATAATATACAAAAATAAAACATCTAGATATTGTCCATCTTTGAGTAAATCTGAATCTCACAGTTGAAACTGCTGGTTTTGAATATGAACTTTATTCAATGTGAGAAATTTAGATGATGTTTAGTTGTGGCTCATTAGGACAGATTTACAGTAAATTAAAGAGATTTTATTGCTCGATGGTATTATTGTGTCACGTTCGGCGAGGATGTGGCTTCAGTGCTGGATCTGAAGATGATCTACTTACTGTGATTGTATTTTTTATGACTGAGTAGAGAAGATATTTGAGTGAAACGTTTCCCACATGCAGTGCAGTGATACGGTTTCTCTCCAGTGTGGATCATCTCGTGTGTTTTCAGATGCCCTGACCGTCTGAATCTCTTGTCGCAGTATGAACACTTGTAAGGTTTCTCTCCAGTGTGAGACCTCCAGTGTAGTTTTAAATGTGCAGCTGTAAAAAAACTCTTCCCACACTCCAAGCACTTATGATCTCTTACACCAGTATGTATTTTCTGATGAGCTTTTAAATTCTGCAGCAGTGAAAAACTCTTTCCACACAAAGAACATGAATGTGGTTTCTCCTGTGAATGAACTTTCATGTGGGTGTTTAGGCCTGTAGCCCTCGAAAATAGTCTGCCACATTGATCACATTCGTACGGCTTTTCTCCAGTGTGGAGGTTCATGTGTTCTTTCAAGTTGTATGATTGTCTAAAACTCTTCCCACACTGATCACATGTGAATGGTTTCTCTCCAGTGTGGATCCTCGTGTGATTCTCAAGACTCTGTTTACATTTGAAACTCTTTCCACAGAAACAACATGAATGTAGTTTCTCCTTTGAATGATATTTCAGGTGGCTCTTCAGGGATGAAGTAAACAAAAATGATTTGCCACATTGATCACATTCATGCAGTTTCTCTCCAGTGTGGATGATTATGGGATCCTTAAGGGTTTCTTGTTCTCTGAAACTCTTTCCGCGCTGATCACATGTGAGCGGTTTCTCTTCAGTGTGGATCATCATGTGTTCCTCGAGACTCTGTTTACATGTGAAACTATTTCCACACTGACAGCAGATGAAACATTTCTCATCTCTTTCTCCAGTTGTGACATGATGTTTCTCCTCCACTTCACTCTCCTCCATCAGGCCTGAAATGAAAATAAAAATATAATTAATGCATAATTTTCATTATTTCCACAAATGAGGTATATTGTTGGATGATGGGAATATTCCAGCATTTATTGGTGAACTGATGTGAGCATTAGGAAAAGAATGACAATTCTGTTAAAACACATGGGAAGCGGCAGCGCATTTCATTCATATGTTGACATTAGTGTGGCTATTAGCACTATAAAATTTGGCAAAGTTATTCTGTAGTCACCAAATATGTGGCGTTTTTATAAGCCGTTTGATCGGTTAAAGAGCCGTAAAGACCGGTTACACTCACAGTGTGGATGAATCGCCTTTGTGTCAAAGACAGATATTGAAGAGAACTTGTGCGACGCAGAAACTCTTACAAAGCAAAAACAAACACTCTTTTTTGATCCACTAATGCATCTCTCGTAGAGATGCACCGATCGATCGACCAGTGATCGGAATCGGACGATTTTCCTCATGATCGGCCAATCAGTCTCACTTCTTACCGATTCCGAGCCGATCCGTTTTGTTACCAGCGGCACAGGCAATAATGTCAGCTGCGCGTTCTCGCTCTCTTCTCTCCGGCGGTGAAGTGACACACACCCGCGCCGGCACCTCCTCTCTCTCACTCGTCTCATTCGCTCCAGTTAAGTAGTGCTTGTACTGCGCATAATTTTAGTCATTCCAGCAGGTTTCGCGCTCACACCAAAAGCGCGTGCACCACTGATCTATATAGGTGGAGCGGACAAGCCACGCTCAGTCTCAAACAAGAGCCACATGTACCAAAATGAGGGCTTACTGCGCTTAAACGGTCAAATACATACAAAATGATGTCAAAATGCCCGAATTGGCAATTGGTCAGATAAACACAGTCAGTTTTGGATCGTTATAGTTGAGAAAGAGAACGCATGTTGTGCAACAGTATTGAGTCCGTTCATAAACTCTTACTGTGCGTTCAAACCGCCGCCGGCAGGAGGGTCAAAGTAAATGACAAGTTGTGGCAACCAATCGGAATCCTCTCAAGCGAGGACCTCTACATTCCGATTGGTTGCTGCCGAACCGCGTCATAGCTCATTACCATAAAGTTGACCTGACTTCTACTCTCCTCGAAGCTCTCACCGTCCAAGACGCGCCGCGCTGCGCCGCTCTCGCCGGAGCTTGCCGCCGGCTCACATTGAAAATGAATGACTTCCCGTGTGTTCACACCGCCACCGGCGAGAGCGTCAAAGTGACAAAGTGACAGTCATTCATTTTCAATGCGAGCCGGCGGCGAGCTCCGGCGAGAGTGGCGCGGCGCGTCTTGGACGGTGAGAGCGTCGAGGAGAGTTGAAGTCAGGTCAACTTTACGGTAATGAGCTATGACGCGGTTCAGCGGCAACCAATCGGAATGTAGAGGTCCTCGCTTGAGAGGATTCCGATTGGTTGCCATTACTTTGACCCTCCCATCGGCGGTGGTTTGAACGCACAGTACAGCGTTGTTGGCAGGGCAGCCAAGGCGAATTTTGACGCTCTCGTCAGCGGTGGTGTGAACGCACGGTAACTCTACACCCTTGCCTCATTTAATATACACGGATCAATGAATATGCAAATTTATATTTATATTTAATTTATATTTAAGAAAAAAAAACAAAAAAAAAAAACTTCGTATTCAGTTTAACAGCTGTGTAACTGAACTGCTTACATATTTTTCGACACTTAAATTGTTCTAAATTATGAATTGGTAAAACGCCTTTGCAAAACGGTCTGAATCCACTCGCATTCGTTTGGACTGCTCTCTCACTGAATCACCTGAAGCGATTTCTCAGTAAAACACACAATATCAAGAGAACAAGCAGCGCTGTTTTATGCGCTCGCACACTTGGCACAGCCCTTGCGACGGTTCTGTCGGACACATAACAGTAATTAATTTGTTTAGCTTTTTGCTTGACTACGCTATCAAACAGCTAATAATGTTTTGCTAATGTTACACAAACCATGTTCCAGTTCATCTAAGAGTCAGACAGCTTCCTTCAATCAGTATCCTTACAAACGCTTTGAAAAATTCAGAACGTCAGTGGAGAAAGGCATATAGTTCATCATAATATCGTAATATACATCATACACCCGCTATATTGCTAAATCCACACCATTTTTCATATCAACAAAAAACAATTTACCGGGATAACATGGCTTCTCTCTCCAGACTCTCCTGCTTCAGAGCAGTCATAGTTAATGATATGCTAAAGCCCGCTGGCATGTTGTTTTGATTGGTTACAAGGTAGTTTTTGACGTCACAATCACCAGCGATTTCAAACCGGGGGTTTGAGACGGTCTTTTTTTCACTTAAGTATTAAAAAGAAAATACTCAGCAATGGCGTTGACTTATGAATTTGCACATGGTTTGTCTTAAAGCATATTAAAAACACCACAGACATATAAACAACATTAAAAACTTGATTTTCACCACAGGGTCTTTCTGTTACAACATTACAGACCTAAATGGACAACTTAAAAAGGGTTTTCCCATTCCCTCACAGATCAGAACTTAACGTTTGAGATAACATCACATTCAATAACACTATCGCTGTAAAATGAAACAAACTTAAAAATGACACAAAACCGTCCATGTTTGAACGACTTGAACATTTTCCTCAGATGTTCGTTTCGTGTTGAACTAGTCTGCAGACGCCAGAAAAGACGCATACATAGTGTTTTATCCGATGAAAACAATTCAGAAATAATCTTGTAAATGTTGCTTAAACAACCTGTGTAAAGTGTATTTTATATATGTGTAAACATGCGAAATATCTGAACTCACCTCAGAAGACACAACAAACGCGCTGACTGAACGAGCAAGGAAACTAGTGATGACGTCAGAGCGGCGATGCTTCTTCTTCGTCTGGTTAATGGCCGCTCACTCCTTAGAAGTATTACCGCCACCTACTGTATGGACTTGGTGAGCTTTTTTTTTTTAATTGCAGGAAAACACAATTACAATAAGACAAAATCACATAAAATCAACAAAGAACAAAGCACAACTCTGTAGAAAGGAAACAGAAATAGGAAAAAAAAATGAAAATAAAATAAAGATTATTTATCCAGGGTCTTTTAATAATTAAAAAAATTCTTCAATCAACTAAGTAGTCTACTTCCACTTTTCAATTATACCATTCTTATAGATTCACAGAAAAACTAAAATATTTCTGAAAAACAGAAAATGGCTTTGTTTTAAGACACATTTATGAATATAAAATTTCCCCAAAATGAAAATATTGTTCAGTAGAAATTGAATGTGTCCATCTTCCATTATTATACCAAAAGTTATGTCCTTTTCAGAAAATGAAGAAATCAAATTATGGCGCCGGTGAGCTGCGGTGATGCGAGTGTGTGCATACTTACGCTCATGCCCTTCCGGTCTTAGCAACACTTAAATTTGGTGCAAGAAGAAACTTAAATATGAAACCTGGCTAGATAAAATGCATGTTTTTTATAAAAAATTAAAGAGAAGATGGTGGTCTATCAGAGATGAAAGAAAACATCCTTCTTTTATCATTGTGTACCTTTGTGTGGTTATTCAATGAGATATGCGGAGATCTTTCAATCTTTCTCCTGTTGATTCTGCGGTTCAGGCTCAGCGGTGATCCACAGGGATCTCTTTATCCACACAAAACACTCAAGTGTGTAATATACATTTCCTGATTTTGTTCTGACTGCTGGGGGACTAAATGGCTCAAAAACTGCCTTCTGTTTCTGTGTGGAACAACACTCGATCCTCATGAAGATCTAATGTTTGCTACTGTCAACCGAAGTAATCCTGATCAGAGATATAAATAAACGTGGGAATATGATATGGACTCAGTGTATGCTTTAGTAACCTTATTTGGTAACATTATTATTGCTAACTGTTTGGATTATTTAGTAGCCAATGTAATTTAAATGCATATAATTTTCAGTGTCTGTATTTCCCATGTGCGTTCTTATTACTGGAGGTGAGGTGAACTAACAGACTGCATAGCCTGAAGACCCGCTAAGCAATTAATTAATTTAATTAATAGGCTGTATTAGCCTATAGGTTTTTTCAATTCCAAATGTGATGTTTGCGTAAGTAGTATGTGTTGGGTAATTAAACATGTAACATTTCAATTTTATTCTGCTGAAATGAATGAAACGACTTGAAAAAAAAGATTCGTTTATTTTGCTGAACGAGACTCAAAGATCCGAGTCAGTAAAATGTTCTGAAATTCCCGCTACTAACACATGTGATACAGCAAATACAAAGTATCAAGTAACATGGATGTCTCTACAAAAAACAAAACAAAAAAAAACAACAGTTTAATAAAAGAAAAACTATTTTCCTTCATAAAAGTATAAACAAACTACAAGTGATACATATGCTCTATAAAAATTGATCATAATACTGAACTCATAATAAAGCATAATGATTTCATTTATACCATGAAGCAAAATGATATACAAAAATAAAACATCTAGATATTGTCCATCTTGGAGTTGATCTGAATCTGCTGGTCTTGAAGATGAACTTTATTCACTGTGACAAATTTAGATTAAATTTCTTTGTCCTGTTACTCGTTGTGGCTGATTAGGACGGATTTACAGTGCCCTCCGTAAGTATTGGAACAATAAACTTAAAGTAAATATAATGCAGCCATTTTCAACAGTTGCTTGTTTTGGGGAGTTTCTGCCTTTAGTCTCCTCTTCAGCTGGTGAAATGCTCATTCAATAGGATTTAAATCTGGAGACTGACTTGCAATGTCCTGAAAAAGAAAGATACCATTGGCAAGCTTCAGAAATGGACAACGACCAGGTCAGCTGAGAAAATCAACAGCAGAAAGCTGGGGTGATGATGGTCTCACAATCTGCTGTTCACAGACTTTACCAACAGAACTACAGCAAGATCAAACATCTGATCAGTACCAAAAATAGGAAAGCCAATTTGAATTTGCAAAAACACACAGAGATGAGCCAGTAGAGCTTTAGCGCAGAGTTTTATGGACAGATGAGACAAAGATTATCCTTTATCAAAGTGGGAAAGCAAAAGTGTGGAGAGAAAAAAAGAAACTGCAAATGATCCAAGGCATTCAACCTCATCTGGAAAGCATGGTGGAGGTGGTGTCATGTCATGGGCATGCATGTCTGCTTCTGGAACAGGCTCACTCATCTTTATTGATGACTTATTCAATGACGGCAGCTGGAGAATGAATTCAGAAGTGTACAAAAGAATCTTGCCTACCAGTGTTCAAGAAAATGCCACCAGACTCACTGGGAAGTGCTTCATATGGCAACAGGGCAATGACCCAAAACATCTTGAACTCAATCAAGATTATCATGGTAAAGAAATTTTGGGTCTTAGATTGGCCAAGTCTACAGATTTAAATCCTACTGAACAAGCATTTCACCAGCTGAAGAGGAGACTAAAGGCAGAAACTCCCCAAAACAAGCAACCGTTGCTGCATTAAAAGCCTGGAAAAGCATTTCAAAAGATGGAAGCAAGAGTCTGGTGATGTCTATGGGTCACTCCTATGATTGCTTGCAAGGGATTTACAATTAAATATTAGCTTTTACACATTTACTTTAAGTTAAACCGTCCCAATACTTATGCTCACATTAGGCAGAGGGATGAAACGCTAAAAGTGCTGTACTTCTTTGTTGGTAAAACATTTAGTGTTGAAACAGTCAATAATAAAAATGTGACATTCTGTACTTCTGCCTCATATTAATCTTTAATCATATTTATAGATGTCTTGACACCACAGCTAACAGCAATTTTGTCTTTACTGCCCCAATACTTATGGAGGGCACTGTATTTTAAAGAGATTTTATTGCTCGATGGTATTATTGTGTCACTTTCGGTGAGGATGCGGCTTCAGTGCTGGATCTGAAGATGATCTACTTACTGTGATTGTATTTTTTATGACTGATTAGAGAAGATATTTGTGTGAAACGTTTCCCACATGCAGTGCAGTGATACGGTTTCTCTCCAGTGTGGATCCTCACGTGAGTTTTCAGATGTTCTGACCGTCTGAATCTCTTGTCGCAGTGTGAACACTTGTAAGGTTTCTCTCCAGTGTGAGACCTCCAGTGAATTTTCAAATCTGCAGCTCTAATAAAAGTCTTCCCACACTCAAAGCACTTATGATCTCTTACACCAGTATGTATTTTCTGATGAACTTTTAAATTCTGCAGCAGCGAAAAACTCTTTCCACACAAAGAACATGAATGTGGTTTCTCCTGTGAATGAACTTTCATGTGGGTGTTTAGGCCTGAAGCCCTCGAAAATAGTCTGCCACATTGATCACATTCGTACGGCTTTTCTCCAGTATGGAGGTTCATGTGTTCTTTAAAATTTGGTAATTGTCTAAAACTCTTCCCACAGTGATCACATGTGAACGGTTTCTCTCCAGTGTGGATCCTCGTGTGAATCTCAAGACTCTGTTTACATGTGAAACTCTTTCCACAGAAAGAACACAAATGTGGTTTCTCCAGTGAATGATATTTCAGGTGGCTCTTCAGGGATGAAGCAAACAAAAATGATTTGCCACATTGATCACATTCAAACAGTTTATCTCCAGTGTGGATGATCATGTGATCCTTAAGGGTTTCTTGTTCTGTGAAACTCTTTCCACTCTGATCACATGTGAACGGTTTCTCTTCAGTGTGGATCATCATGTGTTCCTCGAGATTCTGTTTACTTGTGAAACTATTTCCACACTGACAGCAGATGAAACATTTCTCGTCTCTTTCTCCAGTTGTGACATGATGTTTCTCCTCCACGTCACTCTCCTCCATCAGGCCTGAAATGAAAAAAAATAATAATTTTAATGCATTTTCATAAATTGATTTCCACAAATGAGGTATATTGTAGGCTGATGGGAATATTCCAGCATTTATTTATGAACTGATGTGAGCATTAGGAAAAGAATGATAATTCTGTTAAAAAACATTGGAAGCGGCAGCGTACTTCATTCATATGTTGACATTAGTGTGGCTATTAGCACTGTAAACTTTTGGCAAAGTTATTCTGTAGTAATTTTGGGTGTCTGTGGTAAAAAAGAAAACACAGGTGCTTGAACAGAGTGTTTGAGTCCAGACTGAGTCAGGATAAACCCTTAAATATTGTAAAAAACATCTCTACTTAAGAACTTATTCCAGTATGGACGTGACATTTGCAGTCAAAACTTGAAATATAAATCCTCAGAGAATGCAATTAATACTAACATACCGAACCATCTGTTTATATATTCATAATCCCTTACTAAAGGAGTCCAGACTAGTGTTGTGTTTATTATTTATGATGGTAATCATAAGTAAATAATACATTTAAACATTTGGAGTGTGTTTGTGTGTGTATATATACCTCAATTAAATACATTTTGAAATATTAAAAAAATGCTCAAACATCCATTTTTTTAACAGACGTGCATGTTTAATTGAGCAATTCCATCAGTGAAACGACACTACAGCCTGTAAAACAGTGAAATAATTATCAGTAAATAATGGTAACCTAAATAATAATAAAGTTAAATGTTATTTTTAAAACATTTGTTTTATATTTCCACACAAAGATGCGTCATATAGCCTACCGCTCTGCGCTTTAAGAGGGATGTAGGACTTTTTCTTCATGTTTTCTCCTGATGTTACAAGCAACTGACACTTGTTGTAAAAGGTCTGAAGAGCGAGTTTTACCTACCGCAGGGGCAAGACATTTAGGCTATGTTTAATTTTGCGCTACCAGAGAAAGCGAAACTAAAATCACCGGCATGTGTGAAACGCGCTATACAAATAAACTTGACGCGCCTTATCAAGTCTAATAACAAGCTTTTTTCTACTTTACCACAGTCAAGAACGCAAATATAATAGGCCTAATTAAAAGCGAACCAATGGAAGAAACGTTTATAATCCCCTGAGAAAATGAGTGAGATGTGAGTGAAGATTTGGGAAAAGAAACAAGAGATTCCATGTCTAGTGGAATAACTAATGGAATAATGTTAAATTCTCTGATAATCGGGTGACCAGATCGCGATTCGCAAAACAGAATACAAAGCCGACAAAGCTTAAATTTATGGACTCGCGTACCTCTCTCATTCGGCATGAATCCAAATGTATTATTTTTATTATTACAATTTTTTATTATTTCTTATGTAAACAAAGCTTTGTGCTTCACTTGTGTCATATTCACATAAATACTGGCACAGCCCTATCAGTGGGTACCGAATATACCCGGTACTCGCGGTACTACAGAAATGCTGGTATCATTACATTTTCAAAATTTCAGTACCGACTTGGTACCGAAGTACCGGTACTTTTGACAACACTAGTCCAGACATTAGAAAAATGTCAGTCTATACAATCGTTTTATATTTTAAATGAGGGAAATATACATGCATTACGGATGTGACAAAAAAAAGTCTCCAAGTTTTAGGTGACAGTATATTTTTTAGGAATTATGTGAATTACACTGCGCAAATCAAAAGTAATACTACTCACCGAATGAAGAAGGGTCGGCTCTCCACAGAACATAAAATATTCATTTTATTTTATTCTTTGTTTTCGCATTCATGAGGAAAAAAAATACTGCTTTAAAACTTTCACAGAGACCTCAAGCAGGCATTTAAACCAACAAATTTTTAATTCTGGGATACCAGTATGGTAAGACTGCACAAATAATAACCTTATTATACCAAATCGCAGTATTGCAAATGGTTATGGATTATTTCTCATGTTGACAAGCGTGTGCGTTGTTCAAGAATCAATTTAGAGACCATGATATTTCTTCTAACAGAACTGCTTGCTAAAATACATTAACAAATACTAATCTACTTATAAAACTATATGTTTATCACATAGGAGTTTAAATCGTAGGTTTCCCCAACAGTCAGGTGAACCGATTTACACTTAGTCCGTAGATGTGAGTCGCACTCATGCTAGTTTTATGTTTTGTGTCTAAATGATAACATGGTTTTCGGCTAGTTTGTGCAGTTCAAAGCACAGTCATCAGTCAAAATTATCACATTTAATTTTGTGTCAAAATTATTGCATTATTATTATTTTGTCAGCATATTATGATCAATATTCATATTTTAACCAAGAGGTAACGCGACATCCCGAGGGAAGTGTCCTATGAGACAATGCTATTCTGTAAGTTGTTCCGTATCACATACCTTCTGATGTTCATATTTCATTCTGTAACTGGCAAAGAGGAAGAGAAGATTAGTTCATGTGCGCTTGATCTGCCACTTTCAAAGGGGCGCTGCTGTATTAAAGAGCGACATCTATTGTTTGAATTTTGCTATAAAATCAACTGAATTTGAAAGTTTAGACCTTTTTCGTATAAAAACTAGCAAAGCACAAAGATTATTGCGATCAATGGATATGTTCTGATATATGGTAAGCCTGAAATGGGTCACAGCAATATAAGAAGCGAAGTCATATGATGTAATGTGAAGCGTCCGTAACGCATTATTATGGTTGTTCAGAGCAGTAGTGAGATAAATTGTTGATCCTAATAAGCATAAACATAATTTAGTTTTGTATATAAAGTTTCATGTTATTTGTATTTATAATTGTTATATGATTAGGGTTGGGAATCCGGTTCCGTTTCTGCCTAACGATTCCGGTTCCATTAAAATTATTAAACAACCAATAAAAATAGTAATGGGGGGGGGGGGTGCACAATACTCAACTCAAACAGTCCTTTTTGTGTTTAGTATACTTGTATATTGAATTTGACAGCTAATCTCAACAAATTCGGTAACAATTTACAATAAGGTTCATTAGTTACTAGGGGTGTAACGGTAATCGATACAGTCATTATTTGAAGCACAGTTACTTTCAAAAGGTGATTTATTCTATTCTGATCAGTAACGTAGACATCAGTGTTTATATCTGAATAATAAACTTTTGTATACTTCTGTGATAACTGGAATATTTGTGACAGAATTAATGATACTGTGTGTTTGAAAAGATTGTTTATAGAGCTCTTTCTCGAAACATGACAACTGCTCTCTCTCAAAGTTTGCGGCAGCGCGAACAGATTTGAATGTTGTGATTTTATTTTTGTCAAAGGTTTAATATACAAGGGCGAACTGTCATTTAGGAATTAGATCATGTGGGTGATGAAATCGAGAATGCAATCTTTTCGTGCAGCTTTGTGCATCTCTCTCTCTCTGCATTGATATCTGACGTATATGAGTAGCGCGAGGGATTTTCAGTGCATTCATTGCTATAATGTTCATGAGGCAAGATGTTTCTATTAAAGGATATATAATTACAGCCCTTATAAATTCAACAGGCAGTGCTGTTATGACAAAATAAGTGTATTTATTTATCAGGCATGCCTCCATCTTTCTGCAAAATGCTTATTGTTGAAATTAAGTTTAAAAAGGGGGGTCTTTGATGCCTCTTTTCAAAGCATGAAATATGGTTGGTTAAAATTTTAATTTAAGCATTGTTGCTGGTGGATAAACAAGGCGATTTTCTTAATTTATGTTACAGCACATTAATACACATTGCAGACCTAAATGGACAACTTAATAGAGTTTTGTTCTTTTAGTAAAAACTTTTTTTTTTTCATGGCAAGGATGGACCTTTGCATGGAATTGCCCTTAGATTATAGTATTATCATCACATCTGACACGAACATAGAAACTACAAAAATACTAACGACACCCATCTTTAGATGGACAACTTAAAAGGGTTTTCCCATTCCCTCACAGATCAAAACTTAACATCACATTCAACAACACTAACATTATCACCGTAAAACTTAAAAAGGACACAAAACCGTCCGAGTTTGAACGATTTTCCTCAGATGTTCGTTTCGTGTTGAACTAGTCTGCAGACGCTAGAAAAGACGCATAGTGTTTTATCCGAGAAAACAATTAAGAAATAACCTTGTAAATGTTGCTTAAACAACCTGTGTAAAGTGTATTTTATAGATGTGTAAATAAGCGAAATATTTTAACTGCTGAACTCACCTCAGAAACCACAACAAAGAACAAACGCGCGCTGACTGAACGAGCGGGGATACGAGTGATGACGTCAGAGCGGCGATGCTTCTTCTTCGTCTGGTTAATGGCCGCTCACCGCCACCTACTGTATGGACTAATGCATCAAAGGATCCGGAGAAAGGCCAAGTGGGAATTGCGTACACTATTCAAAAAATGAAAATAAAGGAAAGTAAAAGATTATCAGCCTTTGTTTCTGTATTTACAGGAGAGCTACTGGTTATAATTATAATGATAATAGAGAATATGAGATTAAAACACAATTATTTGTTCTGACTCAAGTTCAGCTTTATTAAGTAGATGCTCAACATTCAGAAACAAGACAGTACATCTTGCTAGAAACTCTCCATTTAATATACAGGATACAATAAAATGATATAAAAGTACAGTTTTTGTGGGTCCCAGCCCATATTTGCATTGAAGGAAATGAGCAAAATATCTTAATTTGTGTTCCGAAGAAGAACGAAGGTCTTACGAGTTTGGAAAGACATGAGGGTGAGTAATTAATGACAAAAATTTCATTTTTGGGTGAACTAACGCTTTACCTCATAAAGCATAATGATATTTTATACCACGAAGAAAAAATGATACAAGAATAAAACTTTTTAGATATTGTCCATCTTTGCGTTGAGCTGAATCTCAGTTGAAACTGCTGATCTTGAAGATGAACTTTATTCAGTGTGACAAATTTAGATGATGCTTCTTTGTCCTGTCGCTTGTTGTGGCTGCGGACAGATTTATATTGAAGAGATTTAATTGCTCGTGTGTCATGGCTTCACACTTGAAAATGCTGGATCTGAAGATGATCTACTTACTGTGATTGTATTTTTTATGACTGAGTAGAGAAGATATTTGAGTGAAACTCTTCCCACATGCAGTGCAGTGATACGGTTTCTCTCCAGTGTGGATCATCTCGTGTGTTTTCAGATGCCCTGACCGTCTGAATCTCTTGTCGCAGTATGAACACTTGTAAGGTTTCTCTCCAGTATGAGACCTCCAGTGCAGTTTCAAATATCCAGCTGTAATAAAACTCTTCCCACACTCAAAGCACTTATGATCTCTTACACCAGTATGTATTTTCTCATGAACTTTTAAATTCTGCAGTAATGAAAATCTCTTTCCACACAAAGAACATGAATGTGGTTTCTCCTTTGAATGAACTTTCATGTGGGTGTTCAGGCCTGAAGCCCTCGAAAATATTCTGCCACATTGATCACATTCGTACAGCTTTTCTCCAGTGTGGAGGTTCATGTGTTCCTTAAAGTTTGATGATTGTCTAAAACTCTTCCCACAATGATCACATGTGAACGGTTTCTCTCCAGTGTGGATCCTCGTGTGAATCTCAAGACTCAGTTTGTATTTAAAACTCTTTCCACACAAAGAACACGAATGTGGTTTCTCCTGTGAATGAACTTTCAGATGGCTCTTCAGAGCTGAAGTAAACAAAAATGTTTTGCCACAGTGATCACATTCATGCAGTTTCTCTCCAGTGTGGATGTTCATGTGGTCCTTAAGGGTTTCTTGTTGTGTGAAACTCTTTCCACTCTGATCACATGTGAACGGTTTCTCTTCAGTGTGGATCATCATGTGTTCCTCGAGATTTTGTTTACATGTGAAACTATTTCCACACTGACAGCAGATGAAACCTTTCTTGTCTCCTTCTCCAGTTTTGACATGATGTTTCTCCTCCACGTCACTCTCCTCCATCAGGCCTGAAATGAAAATAAAAAAAATAACTTTAATGCATTTTCATAAATTGATTTTCACAAATGAGGAATATTGTAGGCTGATGGGAATATTCCAGCATTTATTTGTGAACTGATGCAAGCGTTAGGGAAAAAAATGATAATTCTGTTAAAACACATGGGAATCGGCAGAGCACTTCATTCATATGTTGACATTAGTGTGGCTATTAGCACTGTAAACTTTTATCATAGTTATTCTGTTCTGGGTGTCTGTGGTAAAAAGAAAACACACATCAGGTGCTTTAAACGAGCGTTTGAGTCCAGACTGAGTCAGGATAAACCCTTAAATATTATAAAACATCTCTACTTAAAAAGATTATAGTATTATCACATCTGGCACATATAAACTACAACAATACTAATGACACCCATCTTAAGAGTTTGGTTCTTCTCATTAACTGTACATGACTGCGTGTCCATATGAATATAAATACAGTTCGATTTTCTAGTAACTACATTCATAGAAACAAAATATTTAGATCATTAATTTATTGCCACGTTAAAGAGCATGACGAAGCTGTTTCTATTCTCATTAAATCCCCTCAGAGATCAAAACTTAACGTTTGAGATAACATCACATTCAACAACACTAACATTATCACTGTAAAATGAAACAAACTTAAAAATGACACAAAACCGTCCATGTCTGAACGACTTCAACATTTTCCTCAGATGTTCGTTTCTTGTTGAACTAGTCTGCAGACGCCAGAAAAGACGCATACAGTGTTTTATCCGATGAAAACAATTCAGAAATAACCTTGTAAATGTTGCTTAGATAAACTGTGTAAAATGTATATTATATATATGTGTGTGTGTAAATACGCGAAATATCTGAACTGCTGAACTCACCTCAGAAGACACAACAAACGCGCTGAGTGAATGAGCGAATAAACTACTGATGACGTCAGAGCGGCGATGCTTCTTCTTCGTCTGGTTAATGGCCGCTCACTCCTTATAAGTATTACCGCCACCTACTATAGCTTACATGGGTGATGCATCTGTTTTTTTGTTAATTGTTTTTGGTTTGTTATTTTTTTTTTTTTTTTTTCGTATATGAGGATGTAATGCCCCAGATAACAGAATTTTGTTCTCCAAATATTCAGGACTAACATTAAGGAAACTGGGCAGAAGCATCACAATCCCCATACATTATCCTATACTCTAGTCCTGTGTTCTTTAAATAGGTTAAAACAGCCCTATATGTCTGGGAACCTCTCAAACCCTTCCCTAAGAGGTCCGTGACATTTACTAGTTTATCCTTTCCTATATTATTAAAAAGACTACTACATTCATCATCATATTTGTTACATTTAAAAAATACATGCTCTACTGTTTCTAAAACATTACATTCATCACATATTTAATGCTTCCCCATTATTGCAAGTGTTGAGTTTAATCCCACGTCCTAATCTTAGTCTAGAGATCATTATTTCTTTCTTTTCTGTACCTTTCATAAAATTGTTCTTCTCCTACTAATTTTGCAATATTATAATACCATCTCCCTCTCCTGCTATTTTCCCACCTTTGTTGCCATAAATCTACTAATTTCTTATTAATCACTGATTTTACCTCACTCCCAAGGGGTACTTTTTTATCCACCAAGTTTTTCTTTAATGCTTTTTTCGGTAACTTATTAGCTGTTTCATTCCGTGCTAATACACTGCTATACCATATGCTTTCAATCTGTACAATAACATATAGATTTCTATCAGTAAATCTTCTCTGTCAGTTCTTATAGACATTATGCTTTTAAAGGGTTAGTTCACCCAAAAATGAAAATTCTGTCATTAATTACTCACCTTCATGTCGTTCTACACCCGTAAGACCTTCGTTCATCTTCAGAATACAAATTAAGATATTTTTGATAAAATCCGATGGTTCAGTGAGGCCTGCATTGCCAGCAATAACACTCCCTTTTTCAATGCCCAGAAAGCTACTAAAAACATATTTAAAACAGTTCATGTGAGTACAGTGGTTCAATTTTAATATTATAAAGCGACGAGAATACTTTTTGTCCGCCAAAAATAAAAAAAGCGACTTTATTGAACAATATCTAGTGATAGGCGATTTCAAAACACTGCTCCATGAAGCTTCGAAGCTTTACGAATCATTTGTTTCGAATCAGTGGTTCAGAGCGCCAAAATCACATGATTTCAGTAAACGAGGCTTTGTTACGTCATAAGCGTTTTGAAACTTTAATAGTTCATGTGACTTTGGCAGTTTGATTTATGCTTCGAACCACTGATTCGAAACAAAAGATTCATAAAGATTCGAAGCTTCATCGAGCAGTGTTTTGAAATCGCCCATCACTGATGAATAAAGTCGCTATTTTGTTATTTTTGGCGCACAAAAAGTATTCTCGTCGCTTTATAATATTAAGGTTGAACCACTGTACTCACATGAACTGTTTTAAATATGTTTTTAGTAGCTTTCTGGGCATTAAAAAAGGGAGTGTTATTGCTGGCGATGCAGGCCTTACTGAGCCATCGGATTTCATCAAAAACATCTTAATTTGTGTTCTGAAGATGAACAAAAGTCTTACGGGTGTGAAACGACAGGAGGGTGAGTAATTAATGACAGAAATTTCATTTTTAGGTGAACTAACCCGTAAAGAGCCGATGATGAATCTGAACAAATTACAG
This sequence comes from Mylopharyngodon piceus, assembly GCA_039654765.1. Lineage (NCBI taxonomy): Eukaryota > Metazoa > Chordata > Actinopteri > Cypriniformes > Xenocyprididae > Mylopharyngodon > Mylopharyngodon piceus. The sequence continues at coordinate 47,510,578 of CM077438.1, forward strand.
TCATAACTGGCTTAGTCTGTTCAATCCATTGTAGCCCTAACACAGCTTCAATCTGCCTGCTTGGCTGCTTCCACTGCAATCAAGATAAGTGAAACGGCCATTCATTATGAAGTAACCATACACAAGGTTTAATTCACGTGTCATATAAACAGTCCAGTTTTAATACTCAATTACTAAAAATATAAGAAGCTAGCCAATATGAAATATTGCATTTATACAGCAGCAAGCAGACAATGTAGTTGCCATGAGAATACAGAGACAAAGCTTTGCTGAACATATCAATTTTGCACATTTTGCAGCGATGGCCGATTGCGGATAATTATCGATCCTGAGCAGTGGACATCAGAGGTGTTTATTATCAGTCATAATCACTGCTCAAAACGCTGTTTTTGCTTTAACAACATAAATAGGCGATTCATTGAAGTATGGACAACCAAACTGCTAATTCTCTGTTTTGGACTGAATTTAAGAAATTCCACTTCTGGTGTCCGGAGGCAGCACCATCCAGCCTGGTCATGGAATTACCATTATATGACGTATAGGGTACGTATCTAGAACGTTCTTGGCAATCTTATAACGTTCAGAGATCATACTGGCGACGCTGTGAGAAGGTAATTTGAAGGTAATGAAATTACAGGCATGCAATGTAGTAGTTACTTTGTCAGTAAGTCATGAAATTACCAAAAAGTACAAATACATTACGTAACTGTTACATTGTGTGTTAGCTGGGTTGGCTGAATTTAAAAAGTCAGAAGTGGTACTAAATGAATAGCCGTTTGAGAGCTGAAAGAGCCGGCTCTTATTACTAAGCTGGACCAAATGATCCATTTCTCTAAAAAGAGCCAGAATTCCCATCATGCACGCTAGTGATGTCAACTGATGATGACTATGATCAACTGATTATGAAAAACGCACCAAATACTGTTTACAATGGAAAAACATCTATAAAACAACATATCAAACAAAATAAGGGTATTTCATGGCTTTTAGATGTAATTAAAATTATGAGTTTGTTTATTCTTGATGCAAGAAGAATCAACAGACAATGAAAGTTTAGTACTTAGGTGATGCAAAAACAAAAAGTAAAAGTGGAAACGAATGAGACAGATCTCTCTCTTTATTTGACTAACAATAGCAAAGCATCTCAAGAGAAAAAAGTGAAGACGACCAGTTCAAATCTACATGACAGTATATCTTACATCTGTGTTTTCTAAATACACAATAAGAGGAAGAATAACTAAATCAATAACAGATTTGTCTAATTTGAAATAAACACAAAAAATATAGATGAAAAACTAACTTGAGAAATTTACTTTTGCTGTTGTTAAATAAAAGATTTCTAAATTTTTTATGAAATTATTCTTATTATTATCATTGCGCATGTGCAGTCCTAAGCGCGAGTCTCATTGTGGCTGGAGAGGACATTTATATTGAAGAGATCTTATTTGCTTGATGGTATTGTGTCATATTTTGTGAGGATGCGGCGTCAGACCTGAAAGCACTGGTTCTGAAGATGATCTACTTACTGTGATATTTTTTTGTATGAGTGCGTAGAGAAGATGATTGAGTGAAACTCGTCTCACATGCAGTGCAGTGATACGGTTTCTCTCCAGTGTGGATCCTCTCATGTGTTTTCACATGTCCTGAACAACTGAATCTCTTGTCGCAGTGTGAACACTTGTAAGGTTTCTCTCCAGTGTGGATCATCTCGTGTTGTTTCAGGGCTCCTGACCATTTGAATCTCTTGTCGCAGTGGGAACACTTGTAAGGTTTCTCTTCGCTATGGGTTATCTGATGCGATTTCAAATGTTCAGCTCTAGTAAAAGTCTTCCCACACTCAAAGCACATATGATCTCTTACACCAGTATGTATTTTCTGATGTTCTTTTAAAATGTGCAGACGTGAAAAACTATTTCCACACAAAGAACATGAATGTGGTTTCTCCTGTGAATGAACTTTCAGGTGGCTCTTCAGGCCTGAAGCCCAGAAAAATGTTTTGCCACATTGATCACATTCATGCAGTTTCTCTCCAGTGTGGATGATCATGTGTTTTCCAAGGCTTCCTTTTTGTGCGAAACTCTTCCCACACTGATCGCATGTATGCCGTTTCTCTCCAGTGTGGATGTCCATGTGCATCGTAAGGTGTGATTTTTGTCTGAAACTCATTCCACACTGATCACATGTGAACGGTCTCTCTCCAGTGTGCATCCTCATGTGAAACTCAAGACTCTGTTTGTGTGCGAAACTCTTACCACACTGACGGCAGGTGAAACATTTCTTGTCTCCTCTTTTTGGTAAAGAAATACTTTCAGTCTGTGAGCGAGTTTTTTCTGTAGTTTTTACATGACGATGTTTCTCCTCTTTACTCTCAATGTCCTCCATCAGGCCTGCAATTATAGTAAAATTTACATTAGTAAATAAAAAAAAATCTGAGAAATGTGTAGTGAAAAGATAAAAAAAAAAATGAACATGAAAGTAGACAATGGCTACACAAAATTGTGATCATTTTGATGCCACTTTATAAATGGGTTGTGGAGTGGCATGACTTGGACTCGAGTTCCGAATTTGATGACTTGCGACTTGACTTGGACTTGAGCCCTGAAACTTGGAAAGTCTTTATTGTCTACCTTCTAAAACAAAAAATCAGAGTTGTGGTCACTCTAGGCTGGTCCCTGAAGCGTATGACCACAATGATAAGATTAGCGCTGCTTTTGTGTTTTGGCACTGAGCCAGAGACGGACGAGCTCGGTGAGCGCTTGTCATATAGGCTGTGGTGGGTTTTGGTATTGCAGTGTACCAAATAATAATAGAGCCCATACGTCACTTACTTTGAGTGTGGGTAACAGATGGCACCTCCCTCCGTTCCTCAGGGTACCAACCAATGACTTTCACCTTGACAATAAATTAGAATTATAAAAATTGGAGGGAGTTTACCATCTGACCAATCTAAAGGATATGTGAGATTTTTGCAAGCTTGTAGAGCCTCTGGTTATCAATACAAGAATGACACAGTTTGCAATAAAAATTAATTTATTAACAAAAAGATATACAAGAGTAAAATATCACACTCACTAAATACTACTAAGGAAAATGACTAAACTACTAAGAAGATTGAATCAATAATCACACAAAAGCTACCAACTATGACACAAATGGGTGTTAACTGAATGAATACCAAGTAGCTGAGCAACAGATTGGATGAAGTAATGAATGGGTAATTAGCAGGCTATGGGGGGGTCAATTGTGGTCTTTCTGGATGCTGGTATGAAATAGTAAATAAACATTTACTATAAATTGAGATAACATGTCTGATGTATCTATCTGTTAAACGCTGATCCTAGATAAACAGTCTCAACACAAATAGCAATCTCATATAGCAACAACCTAAAGCCAAGGCCTTTGGGGAAAGGTTTGGTTAGCTTATATTTACGTTTCACTTGTTGGGGTGATCAGTCCGGTGACGGGAGACATCTTCCGGTATCCTTCCGCTTGCAGTGGAAGAGACTGGATTGCTTTCCAACAGTTGCAGAGTGCTGGGGTTTGCTGCTGGCCTTTCTGTATTCCAGAGAACTATAGGTCAGATGGTGGTCGATCCGCAGGATCTTCTGTAGGTTGGAGGTACTTGAGTCGTGCAGGTCAGGAGCCAAAGTCCTCCGCAGAAACAGTTGGGTTGCTTGAAGGTACGTGCGGTGAAAGGTTTACTCGCAAGAATATAACCTTGGTTGTGCTGTTGTTCTTCCCTCGTCAGGTCAGAAACTCGAAACAAGGGTGTTTTCACTTGGGAAAGCTTTTTTTCCTTCCAGTTGAGGAGGAGATTACTAATTCCTGCCTTCCTACTGTAGAGGTGTGACTGGGTCGTAGTATTCCAAGTGTCCACCCATTAAATCCCACCTTTCCATCCTTGTTGCATTGTCCCAAAATACACAGTTAAATAAAACAATATCTTTAGAATCTTGGAAATGCTTTATTTCTTTTCCAAACCTTTCTCAAAGTCCTTGTGGCAGTGTTCTGAACTCGTAGAGTCCAAACTTGATGTGAATTTGTTGAGGTATCACCCAGATGTCCATTTCTGTGTCAGTGGGTGAGATTACATTGGCTATTATTCCAGTTGCAGTTTCCACTGTGTGTGCACACTTCCCTGGATGAATAAGGAAATGTATAGGACACGTTCCTAACAGTTTTCCTGTCCATTTTTGGTGGTTTCAAGCCAATGTGTGTATAGTGATTTTGTCTTTTTCTTGGGGCCTTTCTTTGTTCTTACTGTGTTCCAGCCAGAACCGGTTTGGTGGCCCTGGGCACTCTATGGTCATTCACACCTTGGTCTCAGGCACGGAGGGCTGAGGTGAACAATGGGCAACTGGTGATTAGATTAGCCTGTGATCAATGGGCCGTTGATGTCGTCTTTCCTGCCCTCCACCTTTGGCAGTCCTGATTACAATAGTCTTTTAGTTGTCATTGAGGGAGGACATAGTGAGCACCGGCAGAGTCTGTGTGCGCGGCTTGTCTGAGTAAAAGATCCAACAAATGCCTGTTCAACGGTGCTGCAAATATGTCTATTTACAATGTGATTTTGCAGCGTTGATTATTGTAGCCAATCACAGGCATTTCTGTTGAAAAGTCACAGGTGTTTAAGTTACCGGTAGTGAGAATCCGCTCAGTATCACTCAAAATGCTGAATGAGTTTGTGTAGCGAAAGATTACTAAGTTCTACACATGCACAAATTCTCCCATTATAATCAACAAAGTGGAGACACAATGTAAATTAAAGATTTATTGTGACGTTTAGTCAAATTTATTGTTTAAAACAGGATTTTTGGCACTCATTGAGTTTGCGCCTAACTGGAAGTGTTCTTTACTCACTGTCTGTGTAATTTCATTCGCAATTTAAAGAAAAGATTTTGTTCTTCATGAGACTTGTTGGCTTTATCTATACTTCAGTACAAAAATGACAGAACTAGATTAAGTGATTTAATAATGTCTAAATATAAATTTGCCAATAAGTGCTCCTCTGACGCCATGTACTGATTATACTGGTATTTTTTATTTTAAAATAAAAGTTTTTGTTTTTCATAAGTGTTTTCCTACATCGCGAAATTCACAATCAGAGCTATATGTGATTAATCTTCGCACCACACAGGGGGGACTGTCACATCGAGGGAGTAAGATTGGATAACATCATCAGAGTCTGCCATACCTTGGCTTTTGGTGAATTGATGCCACTATCCACCACCTAAAGTTCATACCAAATTTAGCATTTTAATCAACAGTACATTTTTGTTAAATTTGTACCATATGTATTAGAAGTAATAATAAAAACACTCTTCTTTGTTTTGGCTTAAAATGTCATATAGTTGAGTATCGAGATATGTATTGAATCGTGACAAGAGTGTATCGTTACACCCCTAATTACAACAAATCTAACTGCTTGACACTTTATATCCTTGTTGTTTTTCAGCCTCATTAATGAATAATCAGGAATAAACACCAACCTCTTTGTTCTTCAGTGTGTTTCATTCTGCAGTGTTCTGGATCTTTCATGTCCTTCAATAAACTCTGACACAACATTCTGTCATAATTTTGGGTGTCTGTGATAAAAAGAAAACACATCAGGTGATTAAAAGGACCATTCGAGTTCAGACTGAGTCAGGCGTTTGCAAAAAATGCTGTATTTTTCTAATTCCGATAGTGCTGCAGAAATGACACACTACACCTTTAAACTCTATGGCGCAACAGCTTAGCAAAAGACTCAGATCTAAATCAGAGACAACAATTGAACACTAAGACAGGTGTCAGTTTAAATGAATGTCAGAAGAATAAAAAATAAAAGTGCAACATAAGAATTATGAGAATAAGAATTTTTTAAAAAAAAAGTATAACATAATAAATATTTGTAGTTATTATAAATAAAAAATATAATTAAAATGTAATTTTCCCCATGTGTAATACATACAAATACAAGTATTTTTTTTAAAAAATAAGTTGTGCAAACTGGTGACATTAACAAACACACAGATTATCGATTACAAATTCAGATAGTTAGAGTAGGTCTACTTACAATCTGACTTTAACTTTTTTTTTTTTTTTTTGTAAAAAATGAATTTCCCTATTGAAAAATAGGTTCAGTTATGTCTTTGTAATTTGATTTACTCTAGCTAGTTTAAATACGCATTACCAACATTTTATCATGTAAGCTTTATGGGATACCTCAAAGGAATTTAGTATTAATATTAATTAACGAGTCCACAAATGGCTTGAGGACACAGAGCATTAGCAGCTCACATGGACTGCACTTGGTACTTCCTGTTATTAACCGGACATAACTGAATATGTCTATATGAATCCAAGTACAGTTCGATTTTCTAACAACTTCATTCATAGCAATAAATATTGCTATGTTAAAAAGCAAAAAAAATATAAATGTTTATGATAAATGTTTCTATTCCCATGAAATCCCCTCACGGATCAAAACTGAAAGTTTGACATATCACCACATTCAATAAAACTAATATTATCACGCTAAAAAATAAAACACAAACTTAAAAAAAAATGACACAAATCGTCCATGTCTGAATGGCTTCAACATTTTCCTCAGATGCTCGTTTGTTGAACTAAATCAGTCTGCAGACGCCAGAAAAGACGATTAGAGTGCTTTATCCGATTAAAACAATTCAGAAATAACCTTGTAGAATGTTGCTTAAACAAACCGTGTAAATTGTTTTTTTATGGATGTGTAAATACGCGAAATAACGGAACTGCTGAACTTACCTCAGAAAACACAACAAACGCGCTGACTGAATGAGGAAGAAACTAGTGATGACGTCAGCGCGGCGAAACGCGCCAAAACATTTATAACACACAAAAATATGGCTAAAACAGTTCATGTAAACGAGCTAATTTAATCTCAGTCATGTGTAGGGTTAGAAATACTTTATTAAGACAGTTAAAGGCTTTATATAAAGACTTTATTTATTTTACTTTACATGTTTTAAATTTAAAAATCCATCATAATAATTCATGGCTTTCAGATATAACTAAAATTATTAGTTGATCCATTCTTGACACGAGTCCAATAAAAATGGACTATAAAAGTTATTGATAAGATGAGTAATGAGCAGGGCTAGGGAATTATGGGCCCCCACGCCCTCCACTCATATCATATACGGTATAACGGTAGGTCTATAAGATATGGGCATAGAGGCCCTCATCTGGTGCCATGCACCTAATAAGGATTTCTTACAAAATAACAAAACAGACAAATCAATAAATGCAAATAAAGGTTATTGCTTTTTACTTATGTCATATGAATTTATATACAAAGTTGTAAACATATCAAAACAATGGCATTAAGCAATTAATAACCTTTTATTGTTTAAAGTCATCAAGCAATTATGCAAGCCAAACTAATAAAATAACAACAAAAAAAGAAATTAATAAAATAATAAACTTTTTTTAACGTAGGCCTACCAGCAATATAATATGCCTATGAAACGTCTTTCCAGGCAGTCTGATGTCAGCACTGAACAAACGCCAGCTTTTTGAACGGTGTAACTTAAACGCCTTTGATTGGCCATTGTTGAAGAAATCATTAGATATGTCTGTGATTGGCTACATTGCTCAACGCTGCAAAAACATGTTTTCTCATCGCGCTCTCCAGAGTGCAAACACAAATACACACTGGCGCGAATCTCTTTGGCCAATATGCTGTTATTAGTTTCAACTGAGGGTATATACACCCCCATAGAACCGGGCCTGATAGATTTTAAAAGTCCTTTTTGTCGAGTCGAGTCTGAAGTCATTTCAGGTCGAGTCCGAGTCAAGTCTGAAATCTATTAAAATGCAACTCGAGTCCGAGTCGCTAACTCGAGTGCCCATCTCTGGTGTCACCACGAGGCGAAATCAACAGTAGATTATCAAAAACGCACCAAATAATGTTTAAAACGGCAAAATATCTATAAAACAACATATGAAACCAAGTGTATTTCATGGCTTTTATATGTGACAAAATTATGAATTTATTTATTCTTGATGCAGAAAGAATCAACAGACAATAAAAGTTTAATACTTGGGTGAAACAAAAACAAAAAGTAAAAGTGGAAACGAATGAGACAGGTTTCTCTCTTTATTGACCAACAAGACAGCAAAGCATCTCAAGAGAATAAAAGTGAAGAAGGCCAGTTCCAAAGCTACAAGATAGTATATCGTAAATCTGTGTTTTCTAAATAAGAAACAATAAGTGGAAAATAACATGTTGATTTATAAACTACAATGAAGATCAAGTTAAAGGGTTAGTTCACCCAAAAATTAAATTTTTGTTTCGTTTTTGCGCACAAAAAGTATTCTCGTCGGTTGAAACACTGTAGTCACTTTGACTACTTTAACAATGTTTTTACCTTTCTGGACCTCAAAAGGTACAATGATGTTGCTGCACATGTATGCTTCAAAAACCCTTGCATTTCATCAAAAATATCTTAATTTGTGTTCTGAAGATGAACAAAGGTCTTACGGGTTTGGGACGACATGAGGGTGAGTAATTAATGACCGAATTTTCAATTTTGGGTGAACTAACCCTTTAAAAATAAATCTGCCTCTTCTTCAGCTTTCTGAACAAGAACAGTTTAAACCTGTAAAAACCTTCTACTTTTCTCCATAAAAGTGTAAACAAACTTCAAATGATACATATGCATTATAAGATAATTGGACATAAAATGAAACTCATAAAGCATAATGATATAATTTACGATATACAAGAATAAGACATTTAGGCTAAGTTCAGATTTGATTTTTGGGTATTTCCAATTGAAATTTGATCAGATTAAGCAAGTAAATAGCTCAGCGGTTATGTATAGGTCTTACAAAGCGGTCTTGGCTTATGATAGCAATAATACAGGTACATCTTTACAGCGACAGATTTCGGGTTCGTGTTAATCTATAACAGTACCGGTCGGGTTCGGATCGGGTCAGGTCAAACTATCTCGGGTAAGGGCCTCAGTTTAAAGCCCGTGCAGAGTTCTAAGCAAAATACAGTGTTTTTAACCGTTTTCACAGATCCATGTGTACGGGGATCATTATGAGAATGTTGTCATCTGTACTCACAAAATTGAAAATTTTCCCATTTTTAGTACATTGTTGATTTTATTTCTTGACTGTATTATTGTGTGACATTTGTTGAGGATGTGGCTTCAAGTGCTGGATCTGAAGATGAACTACTTACTATGATTGTATTTTTTATGACTGTGTAGAGCAGATAATTGAGTGAAACTCTTACTACATGCAGTGCAGTGATACGGTTTCTCTCCAGTGTGGATCCTCTCATGTGTTTTCAAATGTCCTGACTCACTGAATCTCTTGTCACAGTGTGAACACTTGTAAGGTTTCTCTCCAGTGTGGATCCTCTCGTGTTTTACCAGATGTTCTGACTGTCTGAATGTCTTGTCGCAGTGTGAACACTTGAAAGGTTTCTCTCCAGTGTGGATCCTCTGGTGCCGTTTCAACTGTTCAGCTGTAATAAAACTCTTCCCACACTCAAAGCACATATGATTTCTTACACCAGTATGTATTTTCTGATGAACTTTTAAACTGTCCAGATATGAAAAACTCTTTCCACACGAAGAACATGAATGTGGTTTCTCCTTTGAATGAACTGTCAGGTGGCTCTTCAGGCCTGAAGCCCTCAAAAATGTTTTGCCACATTGATCACATTCATGCAGATTCTCTCTAGTGTGGATGTTCATGTGTTGCTTAAGGGTTCCTTGATGTGTGAAGCTCTTCCCACACTGATCACACATGAACGGCTTCTCTCCAGTGTGGATGTTCATGTGTTCCTTGAAACCCTTTTTGTGTGTGAAACTCTTCCCACACTGATCACATGTGAACGGTTTCTCTCCAGTGTGGATCCTCATGTGAACTATAAGTTGTTGTTTTATTGTGAAACTCTTTCCACACTGACGGCAGGCGAAACATGTCTTGTCTCTTCTTTCCAGTAAAGAAATTTTTTCTTCAGTTTGGACATGGTGTTTCTCCTCTTCATTCTCATCATTCAGGTCTGAAATTACAGAAAAAAAGTTACATTTTAAATAAATCATTAAAAAAATATGAGATGAAAGGTCATAAAAGTAAACCTGAAAGTAGACAACAGCTACACAAAATCATGATCATTTTGAAGCATTTTTATGAATTTCTTTTCATGAATGAGGTACATTGAGCTTCCAATTATTATTCTTAGGAAATTATAGGCACAAACCCCACGTTTCTCTAGTGTTTGATCAACTCCAAAATTACCTAACATAATATTAACATTAAAAAAACTACACAATAGTGCTACAGTTCTGACAGTCTCTCAGGTGGATATTTAAGTGAAAGTGACTTGACGTGAAGCCAAGTATAGTGTCTCATACTTGGAATTTGTGCTCTGCATTTCACCCATCCAAGAATCATTCAGATGTTCTGATCTATTATTCTCTCTTACAGTTATATTTTTAATGTTCCTGCGGCATTAGTTTTTCATTGCAGGTTTTTCAATTTATAAAAATCTTTAATTTTTTATAATTTTTAACGATATTATTGTGTAGTTAGAGGTGGGGAAAGTTCTCAAAATGTGTCCCTTTATTATATATTGGTTTAATTATGTTTTTTTGCAAATCTTTAAAGGTTTTTACTGCTACAAACACTAATAACCTTTTTGTTCTTCAGCTTCATTAATGAAGGATCAGGAATAAACACCAACCTCTTTGTTCTTCAGTGTGTTTCATTCTGCAGTGTTCTGGATCTCTCATGTTCTCACTGTCCTTCAATAAACTCTGTCTTTGCAGATTTCAGCTCTTCCTGATGGTTTGATGCTCGTCAGGCTGATGGGAATATTCCAGCATTTATTGGTGAATTGCAGTGGGAGGAGCTTCACTGAAGGAGGAGGAGCAGATCTGACAAAATCAAGAAAAATAAAATCACTGAGTTTGTTTTTATACTATTTCACACAATTTAAGTACTTATATCTAGTAAAATAACTTTTAAATTAATTGCAAAGTGTTTTATACTTGTTCACAAATTCTATATCTCTTTTTATTTCTAAGAATTTCATCCACATATTTTATTTCTACATTTTATCTTACCAGTCATTAACGTAAAGGCAAAGCATAGAAGAAAAAATTAAGGAATACAACAATTAAAAGATACCAAATATAAAAACAATGTATAAATAAAAATGAAAGAATAAACAGAAAACTACATTTGCAAATTTGCAAGAAACAACACACTTTTTGAGTTTAACTTTACACATTTTTGTTTATTGTGTTTTATATGAAACAGAATGTTTATATGAATCAAATGAATGAAATAAATGCTGTTATTATACCTTTATCTTGTAGATGTCACAATAGCTGATCACGTTGTTTGTTCAAGTCTGTTAACACCAATAAAATGATTTTAATGTGACAATTTACGGATCTGAAGACATCAGCATAATGAATGAGGTGAAAACAGGATCTACTGACATGAAATAAAGAGGCTTTTCAGCTGCTCTGATAATAGTGATGATCCATAGGCTATCAATACTCATTAAACAAGACATTCAGGATCAGAAGCAGATCATCTCACTTTATTCTAAGTATTTGCTGCTAGAAACAGATTGTTTGAGTCAGAATATATGCTGAAAGCCTATAAAAGTACTCTAACATTACTATTATTTCACAAATGATACAGAAAAAATAGCAGTAATATAAAGACAGACATAATGACACCCTTTATGAATCGTTGTGATTTGTTCATATAAATCTAAATATAGTTAGATTTCCTAATAACTATATCCATAACAATAAAGTTTGCTTGGCCTACATCTTACCGTTTTGTATGTGAAGAGAAACAGATATTTCATAAAAGCTTCTTCTTTAAGTGTTTTAGTTAGCAGACACACAAATAGCGCCGAACCCGTTGAAAACCATTCAGAAATGACCCCGCAAATGATATTTAAACTATGTAAAGAGTATTTTACAATTAGGTGAAATAACGGGAACTGTTTACCTCAGAAGACTCGACGCTGACTGAAGGGAGCGCGCGTGTGATGACGTCATCGCCGCGAGGCGAAATCAACTGTGGATTATCAAAAACGCGCCAAATACTGTTAACGACAAAACATCTATAAAAAGATATCAAACAAAATAAGTGTATTTCATGGTTTTTATATGTAACTAAAATTATGAATGTATTTATTCTTGATGCAAGAAGAATCAGCAAACAATAAAAGTTTAATACTTGAGTGAATCAAAAACAAAAAAACAGATGACTCTTTATTGACTAACAAGATAGCAAAGCATCTCAATAGAATAAAAGCGAAGAAGACCAGTTCCAAAGCTACATGACAGTAGCCTATATCTTACATCTGTGTTTTCTAAATACACAATAAGTGGAAAAATAACTAGTTGATTTAAAAACAAAAATGAAGATCAAGTTAAAGGGTTAGTTCACCCAAAAATTAAATTTTTGTTTTGTTTTTGCGCACAAAATATTATCATCGCTTCATAACATTATGGTTGAAACACTGTAGTCACTTTGACTACTTTAACAATGTTTTTACTACCTTTCTGGACCTCAAAAAGGTGCAGTGACGTTGCTGCATACGTGTGCTTCAAAAACCCTTGCGTTTCATCAAAAATATCTTAATTTGTGTTCCGAAGATGAACAAAGGTCTTACGGGTTTGGGACAACATGAGGTTGAGTAATTAATGACAGAAATTTCATTTTTATATTTCTACGACTTTACATCGCATGGCCACGACATAAGGATGTCGTTACCTCGACAAAATTAATGATCTCTTGGCCACGATGCTGCCTTCATGTGCTATCGGAAATTTTATAATTCTGACTTCTGAAGCCGTGATTACGTGCTCATCGCATTCAACTTTCGAATGGGAGGGTGTTCATGTGCAATTTTTTACCTAGGAAAAAGGCAGCATTATCATCACATTCCCTCTAATTAATATCTCGTGGCCACAACATATTATCCCATTCCCACGAGTTTATATGTGGTGGCCACGACAAAACTGAGTGAACCAAACATGTCCCCTCCCGGTCACGATACATTCAGGATCAGCAGCAGATCATCTCACTTTATTATTAAGTATTTGTTGCTAGAAACTGATTGTTTGAGTCAGAATATATGCTGACAGCCTATAAACATGCTAAATTATTATTATTATTTCTCAAATGATACAGGAAAAATAGCAATAATATAATGACAGACAGATAATCTTTATCAATCGTTGTTCATATGAATCTAGATATAGTTATATTTCCTAATATATAACGCAGAAAAATGGATACTGCATTAATTGCGTTAAATGTTTTAACCGCATTATACTGAAAAAAATTGCCGCGGTGGGCAAATGATGAAACCGGTGTTGCGACTGAACACCGTAGCAAGCCTGGGGTGAAGCAAAAACAAAAAGCATGTAAAAGTGGAAACGAATGAGACAGATCTCTCTTTATTGACTAACAATATAGCAAAGCATCTCAAGAGAATAAAAGTAAAGACCAGTTGCAAAGCTACAACATCTTCTTTTTCTAAATACGCTATAAAAAACAACAATGAAAAACAAGTTAAAAATAATATTCTCCCTGAATACGAACAGTTTGAACCTGTAAAAGCCTTCTACTTTTCTCCCTAAAAGTGTAAACTACAAATGATACATATGCATTATAAGATAATTGAACAAAATTTATATCATGAAGCAAAATGATATAGAAGAATAAAACATTTAGGCTACTTTCAGACTCATAATTCAATCAAACTACTTACTGTGATTTTTTTTTTGTATGCCTGCATAAAGAACATGAACGAATGAAACTCTTCCCGCATGCGGTGGAGTGATGCGGTTTCTCTCCAGTGTGGATCCTCTTGTGCGTTTTCAGGTTTCCCAACTGACTGAATCTCTTGTCGCAGTGTGAACACTTGTAAGGTTTCTCTCCAGTGTGGATCCTCTGATGCAGTTTCAAATGATCAGCTGTAAAAAAAGTCTTCTCACACTCAAAGCACATATGATGTCTTACACCAGTATGTCTTTTCTGATGTTCTTTGAAATTCTGCAGATGTGAAAAACTCTTTCCACACAAAGAACATGAATGTGGTTTCTCCTGTGAATGACCTTTCAGATGTCTATTCAGGGCTGCAGCCCACAAAAATGTTTCGCCACATTGATCACATTCATGCAGTTTCTCTCCAGTGTGGATGTTCATGTGTTTCTTAAGGGTTCCTTTTAGTGTGAAACTCTTCCCACACTGATCACATGTGAACGGTTTCTCTCCAGTGTGGATGTTCATGTGAATCTTAAGGTGTTGTTTTTGTCTGAAACTCTGTCCACACTGATCACATGTGAATGGTTTCTCTCCAGTGTGAATGTTCATGTGAATCTTAAGGTGTGGTTTTTGTCTGAAACTTTTTCCACACTGATCACATATGAATGGTTTCTCTCCAGTGTGGATCCTCATGTGATCTTTGAGATTCTTTTTGTATGTGAGACTCTTTCCACACTGACGACAGGTGAAACATTTCTTTTCTCTTCTTTTCAGTAAAGAAATACTTTCAGTCTGTGAGCGAGTTTTTTCTCCAGCTTCGACATGATGATGTTTCTCCTCTTCAGTCTCCTCATTCTCCTCCATCAGGTCTGAAATTACAGAAAAAAAACTCCACAATTATCTAACATGATGCTCGTCTTCACTTGTAGGCTGATGGGAATATTCGAGTATGAGGTCTCTGTGGAACAAAGGTGGGCGTTACTGAATTTGTGGGTGTTTTCAAACCGGTGGGTGTTTAAAAATCATGCAATGAAAATGATCCCCTTCACCCGACCCCACCCCTAAACCCTACCCCCACTCTGATGTGGGCAAATCAGGTAACGCTCTCAAAAACGGCCCTCTGTTTATGGCCTCGCCCACTGATCATTAGTGTCCTGCAGAGACCTCCACTTGGAATATTCCAGCATTTATTGGTGAATTGCAGTGGGAGGAGCTTCACTGAAGGAGGAGGAGCAGATCTGACAAAATCATGAAGAAATCACTTACTGAGTTTGTTTTATACTAACTCACATATTTTAAGTATTTGTGTTCACCTATCCATCTAGTAAGGTAACTTTTAAGTAAATTAATATCAGCATGTTTTATACTAATTTACAAATTATACCTCTTTTTATTTCTAAGAATTTCATCCAAATATTTTAATTTATCTTACCTCTTACTAATAAATATTGGGGGGGGACACACAATTAAAAGATACCAAATAAAAACAATGCAAGAATAAATAATGAAAGAACATGGTAATATTTTACAAATTTGCAAGGTTCAAAAACTATCAATTGAGTTTAATTTTTGTTCGTTGCGTTTTAGTTTAGTGTTTTATATGAAACAGTTTATCACAGATTAATCAAATAAATGCTTTTATGATACTGACCTACATCTTGTAGATGTCACAATAGCTGATCTTGTCGTTTGCTTAAGTCTGTTGACACTAATAAAATAAACTTAATGCAGCAATTTACAGATCTGAAGACATCAGCATAATGAATGAGGTGAAAACAGGATCTATTGACATGAAATAAAGAGGCTTTTCAGCTGCTCTGATAATAGTGATGATCCATAGACTATCAATACTCATTAAACAAGACATCCAGGATCAGAAGCAGATCATCTCACTTTATTTATTAATTAAACATTTTCTGCTAGAAACAGATTGTTCGAGTCAGAATAGGCCTATAAACATAGTCTTTAAAGGTGATCTATATAACTATTATTATAAAGACAATCACTAATGACACCAATCATTTCAACCATTGTAATTTGTCCATATGAATCCAAATATAGTTCGATCTCCAAATTAGTTAATCACTAACATCTTACCTTTTTATTTGACGTGAAACAGACCAATAACCTTCCCTTTTAAAAATAAGTTAGGTAAGTCTATGAAAACCATTCTGAAAATGCTGCTTAATCCATGTAAGCCTAGCGTGAGCTGTTTACCTCAGAAGAGCTGACTGAAGGGGGAGCGCGCGAATGATGACGTCATCACGGCGAAATCAACGGTAGATTAACAAAACGCGCCTTTTTTTTTTTTTTGGAAAACAACAGTTTATTCCTCATATTGATAGAGTGATGAAGATTTGCAAATAGAGGAAATAGATTTAGTTATTATAATAAATTAAAATAAATCCTGATGGGCTAACTTCTAACTTTTATAGATTTTTTGGAATGATTTAAAAGAATTATTATTTAAAGCTTTTCTAAAATCTATTGAAGAAGGGACATTAAGCTCAGCACAGAGACAAGGGCTTATCAGGGACGTGCTGTTCCTCGGGCAGCGGCTCAAATGTAAAAAAAAAAAAGACAACAACAACATATGTATAGGTTATTTGTTATCTATAACTTCTGTTATAATTATAGAGCCTATAAATGTTAATTTGCAGTTTAATACTTTGCTAAGACATTTTATTTCAGTATTTATTATATATTTCAGTCGATTTTACTCATCTCAGTATAGCAACATAGTTTGGGAAAAGCCAATATGGCATGTTTACTAAGTATGTGAGTATGTGTAGCAAACGAAACCTTGTCTGAAAGGTTTGTAACTTTTAGAGGCCTTTATGAACCCCCTGGAGTCGAATGGGTTCATTTTTTTTTTGGATGAATGCGTTTTTTGTTTTTTTGTTTTGTCTTCAAAATGTGGCCACCCATTCACAACCCTTATAAACCTTGGATGACTAAGGATATTTTTAAATATATCTCAGATTGTGTTCGTCTGAAAGAAGATAGTCATATACACCTAGGATGGCTTCAGGGTGAGTAAATCAAGGGATAATTTTCTTTTTTGGGTGAACTATCCCTTAAACATCCATCACACTAGTGAACTAATTACTTTATTGTTATGAATGTAGTTATTAAAAAATGAACTATATTTAGATTCATATGAAGAAATTACATTGGATGATTAAGATGGGTGTCATGTCTGGCTTTCTATTACTGACATTTTATCAGTGTCATTTGCATATTTCAGCATATATTCTGACTCAAACAATCTGTTTCTAGCAGCAAATACTTATAAATAAAGTGAGATGATCTGCTGCTGATCCTGAATGTCTTGTTTAATGAGTATTGATAGTCTATGGATCATCACTATTATCAGAGCAGCTGAAAAGCCTCTTTATTTCATGTCAATAGATCCTGTTTTCACCTCATTCATTATGCGGATGTCTTCAGATCTGTAAATTGCCAAATTAAGATCATTTTATTGATGTCAACAGACTTAAGCAATCGACACGATCAGCTATTGTGAGTATCATAACGGCGTTTATTTCAATAATCTGTGATAAATAATTTTTCATATAAAACACAATAAACAAAAAGTTGTAAAACTCAGTTGGGTTATTTGTTTCCTGGAAATTTGTACATTTATTTTTCTCTGTTTATCCCTTCATTTTTTATTATTACATTGTTTATATTTCGAATCTTTTAATTGTATGTTTTCTATAATTATTTGCCTATTTCTTAATAAGATTTAGGTTTAAATTTACAGATAAAATATGTGGATGAAATTCTAAGAAATAAAGAGAGAATTTGGGAATCGGTATAAAACACTTTGCAATTAATGTTCTTAAAAGTTACTTTACTAGAAGGATAGATAGATGGATGGGTGAACATAAATACTTAAAATGTGTGAAATAAAATCAAACAGTGATTTCTTCTTGATTTGGTCAGATCTGCTCCTCCTCCTTCAGTGAAGCTCCTCCCACTGCAATTCACCAATAAATGCTGGAATATTCCCATCAGCCTACAAGTGAAGACGAGCATCAAACCATCAGGAAGAGCTGAAATCTGCAAAGACAGAGTTTATTGAAGGACAGTGAGAACATGAGAGATCCAGAACACTGCAGAATGAAACACACTGAAGAACAAAGAGGTTGGTGTTTATTCCTGATCCTTCATTAATGAGGCTGAAGAACAATACGGTTATAAAGCAGTTCATCAGATTTAGTGTTTGTAGCAGGAAAAAAACCTGTAAGCAGAATTTGGCACATGCCTTAATGCACTTTACATCCCTGACACCAATTTTGCTTCTTTTTAGCAATAAACATTAAACATACCAAAATTAAACAAAATTAAAAATGGCAGATTTAGTGTAAATCAGGGGTGTCCAACCCAGTTACCTTCCTGCAGAGTTCAGCTCCAGCCCTGCTCAACACACCTGTCTGTAATTACCAAGTGCTCCTGAAGATCTTGAAGCTAAATTTTGCAGGTAGGTAGTTCTCCAGGAACAGGGTTGGGCACCCCTGGTGTAAATTAAACAAAGCCTGTTTTATAGTTTTTTGATTATTATTCATGCATTTCGTAATGTAAAGTTGTATTGATAATATGAAGTTATTTCTGTTTTGGTACCAGGGTTGATGAATGTAGTCAACACTGCAGTGCAGATTTCTGGCATCTCCATGCGGCCTTGTTCAGTATTGACTTGTCTAAAATGCAAACAAGCTCTTTGTTGTTGTACTATACACTTTGAATTTTGAAAAGGTTTTTTTCTGTAATGTTTTCGTGTGCTTTGGTGTGCATAAATGTATAAATTATATGGACTTCTTCTTTTATTTGGTGTCCTTTTGGAGTCTCCAAGTGTCCTTTTTTGGAAAAACATCTAAATTTACCTTGAAAACATCTTGCGGAAAATACTGTTTTATGAGAATTAATCTTCAATCTGAAGGTTTAATTAGCTGGATATAGCAAATGATGACAAAATGAACGTTTAACAAGATAAATGGTGTATGCTTAGTTTCACAATTTAAAAAAAAATTATCTATTGACAGCCCTAATTTATTTATAATGTTACTTTTTGGTAATTTCAGACCTGATGGAGGAGGATGAGGAGAGTGAAGCCGGAGAAAAAACTCACTCGCAGACTAAAAGTGTTTCTTTACTGAAAAGAAGAGGCAAGAAATGTGTCACCTGCTGTCGGTGTGGAAGGAGTTTGACATGTAAACAGACTCTCGAGAATCACATGAGGATTCACACTGGAGAGAAACCGTTCACATGTGATCAGTGTGGAAAGAGTTTTGCACATCAAGGGAACCTTAAGGATCACATGAACATCCACACTGGAGAGAAACTGCATGAATGTGATCAGTGTGGCAAAACACTTTTGTGCGCTTCAGACCTGAAGAGACACCTGAAAGTTCATTCACAGGAGAAACCACATTCATGTTCTTTGTGTGGAAAGAGTTTTTCACTTCTGCACATTTTAAAAGAATATCAGAAAAGACATACTGGTGTAAGAAATCATGTGTGCTTTGAGTGTGGAAGGACTTTTATTACAACTGGAGATTTGAATCGGCACCAGAGGATCCACACTGGAGAGAAACCGTATCACTGCACTGCTGGCGCCTTCAGGTCTGACGCCACATCCTCACTAAAAGTGACACGATACCGTTGTAAGGCTGGAGCCAAGATGTCTGGGCTCAGGGAGGGCATTTATGGAAATTAGCATTTGAACTCTTTCTTCAATATTAGCATCCTCATTCTAGACGTTAGTTGATCACCTCAGTATTGTCTCAAACTACATTTCCTTCCCTTCCCCCCTATTCCCTAATCTCTTCTCTCCACATGCTGAGATCACCCGAAATTTGGCCAAAAATTTATATGGTCTGATGTGAACAATTATCATACAACACTATAGGGCTGCACGATTTATCGCGATTAAACCGCACGCGATTTGGCAAAGGCTGCGATTATTTTATGCACAGTCAGAGCTGTACGGCTCTGTGATCAGTAGTAAATGCTTCTCCATCTGAGAGCCAGAGGGCGCTCTTGTGCAGAAACTGCAAATATGCCCTGCCGCAGAAGTAGATAACGTGTCATAACGCTGTAGCTGAATAAACAGAAGATTGAAACGCTTAAACTAATAAACACGCGACTGCCTTATTCTGTGTAAGAAGCCACATCATCTCACAGAAGGATGCTCAACTGTCGTGGTGAAGTGAGTTTGTCTTTTGTTGGACAAGATGTTAATCCTTAAATTTAAATGTGATCATGTGAATAGCCTTTATATACAGTAGTTCTGTTGTGTTTGTTTTATGTTTGTTCTGAGAAAAGACTTTTTTCATCAACAACATTCGGAAGCAATAAATTCTACATTATACTACAATTCTAAGATAAGTTTGTTGTGCACTAAAGTCTGTCAATCACCATTAGAGCGCCAAGAGATAAGAGTGGAAACTAATGAGACAGATCTCTCTCTTTATTAACCAACAAGATAGCATAGCATCTCAAGAGAACAAAAGTGAAGAAGGCCAGTTGCAAATCTACATGACAGTATATTGTAAATCTGTTTTCTAAATACACAACAAGTGGAAGAATAACTAGTTGTTTTAAAAACAATGAAGATTAAGTTAATAACAAATCAGCTTCTTCAACATCCTGAACAAAAACAGCTTGAGAACCTGTAAAAACTCTTTTTCATCATAAAAGAGTAAACAAACTACAAATGATACAAAATCATTATAAGAAAATAACACTTGAAATAAAGCATAATGACAATTTATATCATGAAGCAAATGATATACAAGAATAAAACATTTAGGATACGTTCAGACTGTCAGTCCAAATCCGATTTTTGTAAACATTTTTGAAAACGGGCTTCAAAGTGCAAGTTTTTTGAAAATAATACCGTTATTGTCTCCATGTAAACTACAGAAACTTGAATTTGTGAAAACGGTGGCATCATGCACGTGTATTACGTGTTCAGTCTATAGGCGCATAGTGTTTCTTTACAAAGTGACATCGCCATCTACTGGTCTGGCAGCAGAATACAGCATTTTTAATCATTTGTGTCACGGTGAGGATGCGGATTGACACTTGAAAGTGCTGAATCTGAAGATGAACTACTTAATGTGATTTCTTTTTGTATGCCTGCGTAGAGAAGATAATTGACTGAAACTCCTCCCACATGCAGTGCAGTGATACGGTTTCTCTCCAGTGTGGATCCTCTCATGTTTTTTCAGGGATCCTGAATGACTGAATCTCTTGTCGCAGTGTGAACACTTGTAAGGTTTCTCTCCAGTGTGAATTCTCCAGTGTTTTTTCAAATCTACAGCTGTAATAAAACACTTCCCACACTCAAAGCACTTATGATCTCTTACACCATTATGTACTTTCTGATGAAGTTTTAAATTATGCAACTGTGAAAAACTCTTTCCACACAAAGAACATGAATGTGGTTTCTCCTGTGAATGAACTTTCAGGTGTTCCTTCAGGCCTGAAACCCTCACAAATATTTTGCCACATTGATCACAATTATGCAGTTTCTCTCTAGTGTGAATGTTTATGTGTTTCTCAAGGTTTCCTCTATGTGTGAAAGTCATCCCGCATTGATCACATATGAACGGTTTCTCTCCAGTGTGGATCATCATGTGTGTCTTGAGATTCTTTTTGCATTTCAAAATCTTTCCACACTGACGGCAGGTGAAACATTTCTTGTCTCTTTTTTTCAGTAAAGAAACACTTTCAGCCTGTGAGTGAGTTTTATCTGCAGTTTTGACATGATTATGTTTCTCCTCCTCTTCACTCTCCTCATTCTCCTCCATCAGGTCTGAAACTAAAAAAGTTACAATATATTATAAAAAATCAGAGAGAAATGTGAAGTGAAAAAGATTAAAAAGTGAACAAGAAAGTAGAATACAGCTACACAAAATTATGATCATTTTGATGTCATTTTATAAATCTTTTTCTATGAATGAGGTACATTGGTCTTCCAATTATTTTTAAAACATTATAGACACAAATACCATCTTTCTGTTGATGACGCAGCAATAAACTATAAACAATGCATGTGTTTCTGTGCTTGCTTATTTAAAACATGATCAAAACACTATCTATTTTAATGACAAAAGTAAAAAAAAAAAAAAAAGAGCAAGTGACAAATATCGGTATCGGCCAATAATTGTTTGCTAAAATCGGTATCGGTGCATCCCTAATATTTAGTTTGGCCAATCAATCAATGTGAATGTTTATCAAATCTGGTTTCACTGACCATTTGATCAAAACAAGAAAATGAAAGACCTGATTTTCAGGCCCTATTTTGTACCCTGTAAAGTGTCCCATATATTATTTATTCGTTTAACTATGTTTTTTCACAACGCTTAAGGGTTTTTCCTACTACAAACAGTAAATCTGATGAACTGCTTTATAACCTTATTGTTCTTCAGCCTCATGAATGAAGAATCAGGAACAAACACCAACCTCTTTGTTCTTCAGTGTGTTTCATTCTGCAGTGTTCTGGATCTCTCATGTTCTCACTGTCCTTCAATAAACTCTGTCTTTGCAGATTTCAGCTCTTCCTGATGGTTTGATGCTCGTCTTCACTTGTAGGCTGATGGGAATATTCCAGCATTTATTGGTGAATTGCAGTGGGAGGAGCTTCACTGAAGGAGGAGGAGCAGATCTGACAAAATCAAGAAGAAATCACTTACTGAGTTAATGTTTATACTAATTCACACATTTTAATTATTTATATTCACCTATAAATCTAGTATAACTTAAGTACATTGAAGTGCCATGAAACCCCCCCTGTGTTAGCCTGGTCGTTCACATCTCTGAGTTGAAAAAGTCTCAAGAAATGGGCATGTAAAGCTGTGGAAAAGTGGGAGAGTAGAGGGTGGGAAAAGGGGAGGTAACAACCAATAAAACACAGACCCGCAACACACTCATTATACAGACATATGAATATTAAAATATGACCAAGGAGAAAAAAAAAACAGATTTTAAAAGACCCCCCCCTTTAACAACCGATTTTGATGATGCTTGTGGAAAGTTGTCCAATCACGGGTAGCAGCACAAAGTTGTTTCTGCGCTAATTTGATCTAATATTAGGGCTGCACAATTATGACAAAAATCATAATTGTCGATAATTCCCTTGAAATTGTAATTGCGATTATTAATTACAATTATCACAATTTACATTGAATGTTTTGAATAGCTTGATACCATTGTCTGAAGCAACTGCATGCCATATTTTAGTATAAAAATAAAAACAAGCTGAAAACACACTTCCTGAAATTTTTTATAGTTTTTCTATAGCATTAAACCTCAAATGTCAACTATACATTGGTTTGGTTTCTTCTTTAAATAATAATATAAAAAAAAGTCAACGTAGGTGTAATAATAGAGGCTTTTGCGTCAGGTTGTTCTTGGAACTGAGATTTAGGAACTAGCCAGAACTAATGCTCCCCTAGGGCCTGAAGTGACGTAAACTGCGCTTGTTGTTACTTTTATTTTGACGGCGCTGAGAACAGTTCAGACAGATCCTGCATTCTCATTCTTCATCTTCATTAGTTTACGATCTGTTTCACAGTCCTGTCTAATATGTTATTAGATAGAACTGTTATACAAAGAAAGTAGACAGTATATGAAAAAGTAATAGCATTTGCTGTGTGTGGTTGATGCCCAATGTTGCTAGCTTAGCATAAATACATAATCATGTTTCGCCAGGTCTGCTCAAAGTCGCACTGGATTTTCTCCTTAGCGTACGGTTGAGAGGATCTATCACTGTTTTCATGTTTGTAGATTTAGTTAGTTCGTGGAGTAAATATATAGGCTGTGTACATGGCTTTTTAAAAATGGCGGGTGTTCGTGTTTCGCGTGCGTTCGACATCAGCGTACGCCTACGTCACTGGTAGCTCCTTTTGTGTTGGGTTAGACCTTTTTACATTCTGAAGTAGTCGTGATTCGCCTCTCGCAACGTAACATGCTCTAAACACACCTCTTAAACACGCAGAATAATGTATGTAGTGGATATTTTTCCTTGTAATCGCACCTTTGAACGATTACGAAATTGTGGCATCCATAATCGTAATAGCGAATAGAAATTTGATTAATTGTGCAGCCCTATCTAATATTTAATGTTTTTTTTTTAACATTGTAGATTTATGTAGCAAATGAGACTCAACAAAATTATTGGCTATATTTTGAGACAAAGGTCTTGTTAATGTTTCTCAGTTTGGTTAAAGGTAATTAAAGCAACAGTTCTTCAACAACATGAGAATATGTAAAAGTATGGTGTTTGGGGTAAAAAGCACAGCTGCTGTTGATAATAAACAGCAGGAAGACTTTTCCTTTTGTTGACATGACATGGTTAGATTCAGATGATAAATAAATATATCAATAAATAAATAAATATCATATTTTAAATTGGGTGTCCACCTTAGAGATAATCACCATATTTATAATGAAACCATCATATTTAAAAATCTGTTATTCGTACTTCTGTAAAGCTATGTTAAATTATTATGAGATCTCATTAAATGCTTTCAGAATCTTTACTTTTTAAAATAATGTTTTGATTCTGTGTTTTTTTAAACATTTTAATGACAGTACATTTATTGAAAAACATCAAAACAAACAGAAAATATTACACATTTTGCTGAAGTGACTGTTTTAAATAAGTATTAACTTAAATCATTTTCAAAACATATTTTATCTAAAGTATTTGTATCAGTACTGCCTTTTTCACCATGCTGGTTTTACCCCATCTGTCTGTGGCATTAAACATTTTTTTCTGCAATCATACACTATGCAAATAGTGAAAAGCACATTTTTATTAATTTGTGCCTTTTAAGTTTTTATTTCGCTGACATCTCACTGTTTTTTTTTTTTAGCAGCAATTGACAAATCATAAAACCTTCTCCTTTAAAAGTGTTAAATTTAGTCAGCAGACACACACGTATAGCGCTGTACCCGATTAAAACAATTCAGACATGACCCCGCTGAAGGTTGCTTAAACAAACTTTAAAGCGTGTTTTAAAATTGTGTAAATAAGCGAAACAGCCCGAACTGCTGAACTCACCTCAGAAGACTCGACGCTGACTGACTGAAAGAAACTCGCGCGAGTGGTGATGACGTCATCGCCGCGAGACGAGATCAACAAATTCTGTTTACAGCGGAAAAAAACGTCTGTAAAACGCATCAGATAAAAATAAGAGTTAAACAGTTACTGATGTAGACAGACGGCCATCTCATTCAGTCATGTGTGGATGAAATATGGTTTATTTGGCACTTAAAAAAACGAGAAAATTAAAACATGGAAAGCCCCAAAACGCAAAGCAAAATATTTAATCGCTTTTAGATGTAACTAAAATAATGAATTTATTTATTGATTCAAGTAGAATCAGCAGACAATAAAAAAAAAAATAGACAAAATAGACAATAAAATTCTTTTGATAAGACGAGAAACAAGTTTAATATTTTGTGAAGCAAATAAAAAAAAGTAGAAACAAATTTCATTATTAAAAGCCAGCCAAAGCATCTCAAGAGAATGAAAGTGGAAAAGGCCATTTGCAAAGCTACAAAATAGTATTGTATCTGGCGTTTAAGTGGAAGAATAACAACACAGAACAAGTTAAAAATAAATCTCTGTCTTAAAAGTGCTACATCCTCTTCTTCAGGTTCCTGAACTAGAACATATTGTACATATAAAATGTCTCTATTTTAAAGATAATAATGTTATTTATCACATCTGACTTGGATAAAATAATACAATCTACATCAAAAATACTAATGACAAACCATCTATACAGTTTGGTTTTTCTGTTTCCTGTCATTAACCGTACATATCTTAATCTGTCTATAAGAATCCAATTACAGTTAGCAATAAATTATTTAGATCATTAATTCATTGCCACGTTAAAGAGCACAACAAAGCGATAAATGTTTATATTCCCATGAATTCCCCTCACAGATCAAACTTTGATGTCTTTGAAATCAAGTCACATTCAGTAAAACTAACATTATCACTCTTAAAACTGAAATACATTAACTTACGTGAAAAATTCATGCCGCCCCCACGTCACACTCACAATTAAACACAATCTTTGAGATGCATGGAGATTTTGTTTATTGATAAAAGGATACACTTTTTTTTCATTCTGCAACGCAGTACAGCTGCAAAAGCAAATTCTGTATCATAGGCCAGTGGTTCCCAACCTATTTTAACATTCAAAATCCTTAACGACAACTCCGCTCCAACTTAGTGAAGTGGTGTCAGGATAACAATCAATCCCTAAATGTTAACAAAACTAAGGAGATGATTGTCGATCCAAGGGTGAGGAAGGAGCGGCACTCAGCACTGGTTAAGCTGGTTAAGAAATCACATCAGCATCTGCACTTCTTGAAGAGGCTGAAGAAATCTGGCATGTTGAGACAAATCCTCAGTAACTCCTACAGGTGTGTGATCAAGAGCGTCCTCACCAGCTCCATCACAGTCTGGTTTGGGAGCTGCACAGTACAGGATTGTAAGGCTCTACAGCGGTTACTGAAATCAGCCCAAGCCATCACTGGAACAGCCCTACCAGCACTAGAAAGCCTTTACCAGACCAGAACCATCAGGAGAGCAACCAACATCATTAAAGACAATAGTCACCCCCAGCACAGCCTTTTTTGAAGTCCCTACCGGGATAGAAAAACATGCACACACACACACAACTAATTTGTGTGGCAATATTTGTAATTTTGTATTTGTAATTTATCCACTTTGGAGAGCGTTTTCAAAAAGCTTAGTTTTCCTTGACAAAAACACCGTCTCAGAGTGGACGGAAGGCCAAAATGGAGAGAACAAGATGCGTTTTCAAAGGAAAATCTAAATAGTGTTGAAGTAACACTGAAGCAGAGTTAAAGTTAATGAGATAAAGCAATTAATTAAGTGATGTTTGAACATTAATGATGAACACCTGCTGTTAACAAGCAGAATTACTGAAGAGAAACACAAGAACTATAACTGACTTCAGCCACAGCCTTAGATGAAATCAGCTGAAGATAAAAGATATTAAATCTCTCAAGATCTGATTAAAAGATCTGATTCACTTATTATTAACCAGATTGACTATTTCTGTCACGTCTAAAGAAGTTCTTATTGAGAATTAAGAGAGGTTTAGATGTTGGTGTTTTATTTGTCAAAAAATTATGCCACCATCATGGTGGTCAGGGTTTGTTTTAGTTGGGCTCTGGACCCTTTTATGTTGTTAAAATAATTTGCATTTGAATAATTGCAATAGTGTCTCACAGCAAACACTTGTACATTTCTGAATCAAAATACTGAAGGAGCAGATCAGCTTGATCTTTCAGCTTGAAAGCCATTTCAAAAGAACACAAAGAGGTCTCTTTCTCTTTTGATTCTTGACTGAGATTCGGGATTACAAAATTGCGACAAAAAAATTCCATTAAACAAATGCCACCGTAATGCTTCAATGCTGAAAGTGAACAACTCTTAACGCTCAGGCTTAGACGTGAAAACGTAGCATACAATCCTCAACAGTGGTGACAATAATTATTCATACTGCTATGCATGATGGGAGTTTTTTCCTATGGTGATACCCAGCATGCATTGCAGCGTGAAGCGTTTTTTTTTTACCATCATTGTTGAGGTTCATATGCCGATTCTTGAGGTCTGTGTGTGTCTAAGTAGTAATACAGTAGTTAAAAAAAAAAAAAAAAATTGCACCGCATGGTTTTAGAATTATTCAATTTATATATTTGCTGCAACACTTTATTCTCATGCGGTAGTTTCACAGAGTTGGTAATGCAAAACCAAAATGTACAAATAACAAAACATATGATCAGTTGCTTTGGATGCAATCAGACAATTTCACTATGTTTATATCATCATATAAAAGCAACTAATATCTGTTCACTGTAAAGCACTGACCTCACTGCTTTACAACAACATATGCATTGAGAAAAATCTAACGTAGAAAGTCAAGGTTAAAGAACCCAACTTAAGCAAACACTAATTTCCATGATGGCGGAATCGTTTTTTTTCTTTTCTTTTTCTTGACCAATAAAACAACATCTAAATCTCTCTTAATTCTCAATAAGTACTTCTGTAGATGTGTGAATATAAAGTCAATCTGGTTAGTAATAAGTGAAGCTGGTAATGCTGTTTGCGGAGTTGTTTAATCAGATTTGAAGAGATTTAATGTCTTTTATCTTCAGTTGATTTCATCTAAGGCTGACTGAAGTCAATTCTAGTTCTTGTGTTTCTCTTTTGTTCAGTGATTCTGCTTGTGTTCATCACTAATGCCCAATCATCATTTAATTAATTGCTTAATTATCTCATTAACTTTAACTCTGCTTCAGTGTTATTTTAACACTATTTAGAGAGGGACCATATGTACTCTGAGCAGAGTTGATTTAACTCTGGGGATTGTGCTGTGTGTAAACATACAGGCTCATTCAATCTCAGTCATGTGCAGAGTGAAAAATACTTTATTTGGCATTTAAGAGCTTTATTTAAAAGCTTCCTTTATCATGAAAATTAAAACATGGAAGCCAAAAAAGTAATAATAATAATTCATGATGCAAATAGAATCAGCAGACAATAAACAATAAAAGTTATTGATAAAATGAGTAACAAATTTCATCCATGACTACTTGAAATTAAATGAGACAGATCTCTTTTTATTGATTGACAAGCAAGCCAGAACATCTCAAGAGAAGTTAGTTAAATACAAATATCAGATACGGGTCTCTCTTAAAAGTGTTATGACCTCTTCTTCAGCTTCCTAAACATTCAAACAAAAGAACATTTTGTAGCCAACATTTTAAAAATTTCTACTTTTTCATAAGAGAGTAAAAAAACTAAAAGTAATAGATATGCATTATAAAAAAAATAAATCAAACATGAAACAAAATCATTAAGCATTATGATACAGATTATATTATGAAGCAAAATGATATGCAAGAATAAAACTTTTAGATATTGTTCTTTGGGGAGAAACTCCATCTTAGAGTTGATCTGAATCTCACAGTTGAAACTGTTGGTCTTGAAGATAAACTTTATTCACTGTGACAAATTTAGATGATTTTTTTTCCCATCCAAAATATCTGAAGGTGCTGAATCTGAAGATGAACTACTTACTGTGATATTTTTTTCTATGAGTGCGTAGAGAAGATGCTTGAGTGAAACTCTTCCCACATGCAGTGCAGTGATATGGTTTCTCTCCAGTGTGGATCCTCTCATGTGTTTTCAGGTCTCCTGAATTACTAAAACTCTTGTCGCAGTGTGAACACTTGTAAGGTTTCTCTCCAGTGTGAATCCTCTCATGCATTTTCAGGTTTGCTGAATGAGTGAATCTCTTGTCGCAGTGTGAACATTTGCAAGGTTTCTCTCCAGTGTGGATCCTCTCGTGAGTTTTGAGATGTGCTGACTGATTAAATCTCTGGTCACAGTGTGAACATTTGTAAGGTTTCTCTCCAGTGTGGATCCTCTCGTGAATTTTCAGACAATCTGACCGACTGAATCTCTTGTCGCAGTGTGAACACTTGTAAGATTGCTCTCCAGTGTGAATTCTCTGGTGCTGTTTCAAATGTCCAGCTGTAATAAAAGTCTTCTCACACTCAAAGCACATATGATTTCTTACACCAGTATGTATTTTCTGATGTTCTTTTAAACTGTACAGATGTGAAAAACTCTTCCCACAAAAAGAACATGAATGTGGTTTCTCCTGTGAATGAACTTTCAGGTGGCTCTTCAGATCTGAAGCTCTCAAAAATGTTTTGCCACACTGATTGCATTCATGCAGTTTCTCTCCAGTGTGGATGATCATGTGTGTCTCAAGGTTTCCTTTTTGTGTAAAACTCTTTCCACACTGATCACATGTGAATGGTTTCTCTCCAGTGTGGATCCTCATGTGAACCTTAAGATTTGGTTTGTATGTGAAACTCTTTCCACACTGACGGCAGGTGAAACATTTCTTGTCTCTTCTTTTCAGTAAAAAAAGACTTTCAGTCTGTGAGCGAGTTTTATCTCCAGTTTTGACATGATGTTTCTCCTCCTCTTCGCTCTCCTCATTCTCCTCAATCGGGTCTGAAACAAAAAAAAAGTTACAATATAAATAAATCATAAAAAAAAAATAAAAAAATCAAGAGAGAAAATTGAGGTGTAAGGTCATTAAAGTGAACCTGAAAGTAGATCGTTTTGATGCATTTTTATAAACCTTTTCATGAATTGATCTACCAATTATGGTTTTTAAAACATTATCACAACATAGTCGCTACTAAATATTTCATCAACTCCACAATTATCTAACATGCTATTAACATTAATAAACTACACAATAGTGCTTCAGTTCTGACAGTCTCTCAAACTGATATTTAATTTACGTTAATAAAAACGTAACTGATTTTAAATGGATTATCCACCCAACATTTTTCACTCAACACTGTTACGACTCAATTTCCTTTCATTCTATTTCATCCTTTTTTAAAAATTTACATTTCTTAAAATGGCAACACCCAGTAAGTGACATCATTTGAACTCTTTCTAGAGTATGATGGGAAAATAATCTCAATTTATTGTAGTGTTGACTGCATTCATCAACCCTGTTACCAAAGTTATAAGAGAAAAAACTTTATATTATGAAATACAAATTTATCAGAAAACCAAACATGTTTTGTTCAATCAGAATGCTAAATCTGCAATTTCCAAATTTTGTTTAATTTTAATATGTTTAATGTTTATCAAACCTTGTTTCACTGACTATTTGACTGAAACAAGAAAATGAAAGACAATTAAGTTTCAGGCCCTATTTTGTACATAGAAAGTGTCCCCTATATTATTTATTGGTTGAAATGTTTTTTTCACAACTCTTGTTAATCAAGTTTTTTTCATACAACAGACACAAAATCTGATTAACTGCTTTATATCCTTATTGTTCTTCAGCCTCATTAATGAAGAATCAGGAATAAACACCAACCTCTTTGTTCTTCAGTGTGTTTCATTCTGCAGTGTTCTGGATCTCTCATGTTCTCACTGTCCTTCAATAAACTCTGTCTTTGTAGATTTCAGCTCTTCCTGATGGTTTGATGCTCGTCTTCACTTGTAGGCTGATGGGAATATTCCAGCATTTATTGGAGAATTGCAGTGGGAGGAGCTTCACTGAAGGAGGAGGAGCAGATCTGACAAAATCAAGAAGAAATCACGGAGTTTGATTTTATTCACCCATTTTAAGTTTTTATATATAGTAAAATAACTTTTAAATAAATCAAACGTTTTATACTAAATCACAAATTCTATTTATTTTTTATTTCTAAGAATATCATCCACACATTTTATTCCTATATTTTATCTCACCTCTCATTAACGTATAGGCAAATAAATATAGGACAAAAATACCACAATTAACAGATACCAAATATAAACAATGCATAAATAAAAAATGAAGGTATAAACAAACTTAAATAAATACATTTGCAAAAGAGACAAATAACGCACCAATCGAGTTTAACTTAAATTGTTTTTGTTTGTGTTTTATATGAAACATGGTTCATCACAAATTAATGAAATAAATGCTGTTATGATACTTACCTATATCTGATGGTGTAGTTTGCTTAAGTCTGTTGACACCATTAAAATGAGCTTAATCTGGCAATTTACAGATCTGAAGACATCAGCATAATGAATGAGGTGAAAACAGGATCTATTGACATGAAATAAAGAGGCTTTTCAGCTGCTCTGATAATAGTGATGATCCATAGACTATCAATACTCATTAAACAAGACATTCAGGATCATCTCACTTTATTCTTTTATATTGCTTTTATAAACTTATTGTTTGAGTCAGAATATATGCTGAAAACCTATAAAAGTGTTCCAATATTACTATTATTTCTCAAATGACAGAGAAAAACTGTAATATAAAGACAGACACTAATGACAACCATGGTCATCAACCATTGTTCATATGAATCTAAGTATAGTTGTATTTTCTATCAACTACATTCATAACAAAGTGATTAGATCGCTAACATCTTACCATTTTGAACGTGAAGAGAGCGAGATTTCAGCAGACACACCAACAGTCCGAACCCGAAAAGAAAGAAATGTCCCCGTGAATAATATTTAAATGTTGTAAAGAGTATTTTACAATTGCGCGAAAAACCGTACTGCTCACCTCAGACGACTAGACGCTAACTGAAGATCGCGCGCTAGTTATGACGTCACCCCCGCGAGACGAAACCAACGGTAGATTATAAAAAACGCGCCAAACTGTTTAAAACGGCAAAACATCTATAAAACAACATATCAATCAAAAATAAGACTATTTCATGGCTTCTAGATGTAACTAAAATTATGATTATTCTTGATTTAAGAAGAATCAGCAGACAATAAAAGTTTAATACTTTGTGAAGCAAAAACAAAAAGTAAAAAGTGGAAACAAATGAGACCGATCTCTCCCTTTATTGACAAACAAGATAGTAAAGCATCTCAAGAAAATAAAAGTGAAGGACATTTGCAAATCTACATAACAGTATATCTTACATCTGTGTTTTCTAAAGAATAACTAGTTGTTTTAAAAACAACAACAATAAAGAACAGGTTAAATATGTTTTTTAATGAAAAAGAACCATTTAAACCTGTGAAATCCTTCTACTTTCATTAATAAAAGCGTAAACGAACAACATATGAAAACTGGACATAATATGAAACTCAAAATAAAGCATAATGATATAATTTATATCATGAAGCAAAATAATTTACAAGAATTATACTGTTAGATATTGTCCATTTTTGAGTTGATCTGAATCTCACAGTTGAAGCTGCTGGTCTTGAAGATGAACATTATTTACTCTGACAAATTTAGATGATGTTTCTTTGTCCTGTCACTTATTTTGGCTGGTTAGGAGAGATTTTTTGTTGTTTGATGCGTTATTCTGTCACATTCAATGAGGATGCGGCTTCACACTTGAAAGTGATGGATCTGAAGGTGAACTGCTAACTGTGATTGTATTTTGTATGACTGTTTAGAGAAGATGATTGGGTGAAACTCTTCCCACATGCAGTGCAGTGATACGGTTTCTCTCCAGTGTGGATCCTCTCGTGTGTTTTCAAGGTTCCTGACTGATTGAATCTCTTGTCGCAGTGTGAACACGTGTAAGGTTTCTGTCCCGTGAATCCTCTGGTGCTGTTTCAATTGTTAAGCTCTAATAAAGGTCTTCTCACACTCAAAGCACATATGATTTCTTACACCAGTACGTATTTTCTGATGTTCTTTTAAAACGTGCAGATGTGAAAATCTCTTTCCACACAAAGAACATGAATGTGGTTTCTCTTGTGAATGAACTTTCAGGTGGATCTTCAGGCCTGAAGCCCTCAAAAATGTTTTGCCACATTGATCACATTTATGCAGTTTCTTGTCTCTTCTTTACAGTAAAGAAACACTTTCAGTCTGTGAGCACTTCACTGAAGGAGGAGGAGCGCTAGTATGATGATGTCATCTCCGCGAGGCGAAGTCAACGGTTGACTCACCCTGCGTCCCAATGTGCATTTCCATCAGTGTTGCCAAGTCTGCGGTTTTCCAGCGGAATTGGGCTACTTTAACACTGTTGCCACGGGTGGTTTTTCATGTCCGTGGGTTTAAGCGACCCCAAATAACATGATATTTAGCCCCTGGAATGCAAATTTAACCTAGGGTACCTCCCCTGAAGTGCGATTAGGCTAGTTTTGAGTAGCAATTGTGCGGGTTTTGTTGAGAAAACCTGGCAACCCTGATATCCATTCTAAGTAGTATGTGAGATTACAATAAAGTAGTGATTTGAACTGATGCTTCGGAGCTTGTGCCGATCATAAATGGGCGTGCCAGGTGAAGCCTCGATTCAAGGCTTGTGTTGGTAACATAGAAATCACGAAACGTGCGTTCAACATTGGCTGTGGCTGGATGTAACCGATTGGCGAGAGTATCCGTGTGCAGGCGGGGAGGAGCTGAAAACGGAGATGTGAAGTCGGACACTTTCTGCTTCTTGTAGTGACGCTCGCACTGCGTTTGCATGCTTTATCATAGCTGAAGTGAAATAAATGCAATATTTGACTAATACACTGATGTTTCAGAGACATTTTCATTCAATACTTTATGTACTGCTTACAGCGTCTGTTTTTACAAGAATAAAGTTCAACATAAGCATATACTATTTAAATACCAATGTAGTGGGGTCTACGTTTTTTATCAGTTTTATTTTGATAAACATGACACAATATAACATCGCAACTACATGAAAAAAACTTTAACTGTTATAAAAATACAGATTTGTGAGCATTAGTGGAACTGAAGTTTTCAGAATAAACACAAAACACATGTGACTGTCGTCATGCGGTAAATCCGGCCAATCGTGAAACAGCTGTGTCGTCATCAGAGCTCGTGCAGCCGCTCTTGAAATGCTGCACTGGCTGACTCATCCGGCTGATCTTGAATCCCTCCTGCGGTACTTTGAAGCCATACATCACAGTCACATGGCATCTGCGCTGTCTCAAGTCGGACAAAATTTCTTACCGGCATGCACTGCTTTAAGTCAGCCGCCGATCGGTCTGTGCAGCGCTGCATGAAGTCGAACAAGCCTGAAGTCAACGGTAGACTCACCCTACGTCCCAATGTGCATATCCATCAGTGATGAAAAGATGAAACGCAGGTCAACATGTGTGCTTTAATAACAGTCAAATGACTGCTTTTTCTGTAGTTTCATGACCTGGTGTAAATAGTTTATAGCATTAATGAATAAAAAAGGCAATAAATTCAGCAATTGTGACACAAAGATCACTTGTAATCTTGAAGAGGTTATCCTAAATCATTATAACTTCTTGTGTAAAAGTTGAGACACACTTAGACATCAACACTCATCATACAAACCTCAACAATGGTGACAATCAAAATTCTGGCATGAAGCATGTCACCATTGTTGAGTTTAATATGCTGATTGTTGATGTCTGTGTCTAGATGGCACTGCAGTTAATAACTTCATGCTTACAATATGGGCCCAAATGCGACCTCCGGAGGACGAGCCTCTGAAATGAGACGCAGCTACTGTCAGCAAAGGAGTGTGTTTTTGGTTGTGAGGGAAAGATTACCTTTTCCAGCTTCCCAAAGAACCCAGCGTTAAGGGAACAGTGGATGAAGTTTGTGTTTCCGGGGCAGCAACGGAGTTGTGCACGTATGTTTGTTTGTTCCCGGGATTTCGGTGATGAATGCTTTGTAAACAAGTCCCAGTTTGGCGCTGGATTTGCAGATCGTGGATGGTGAGTAAAGATGCATCAGATGTCTGTGTTTTGTTGGCAATCGGCGCGCAAGTGCATAAAATGTAAACAACACGAATGTTTTGGTTCACTTTTTATTTATAATGATGTCACAACTTGCAGACGATCTCTACACAAAAGCTGCGCGCGCTTGTGACTCTTTAGGCAGGCACACCTCCAGGAGCTCGGCTATTTTCGAAAAGACTCGGTACAGCGTATCTATCTTTTAAAAAAATGATAAAACTAAAGACTTTTCGGAGATATGAAGGATGCAATATTACTCTATATGTACTCAAGATTAACATGAGATTGGCAGAAACTGTGTGTGATACCCCCTCTTTAATGAAACAATCAAGAGTCAAGAGCCCAACACTGATCACCACAATGGTGACTTCAAATCTTTGTTCCTCTTTCCTTCAGTGTGTCGTCACTAACGTTCAATCGTCACTTAATTATCTAATAAACTCCAGCACAGCATAAGTGTTACATTTAATTCTGTAGTGTGGACACATATGAGCACTGAGCGCTGTTAATGAAACAGGGGATTTTGCTGAGTATCATCCAAACTTTTAAGCCAAAAAGTTAGTGATCCTTAATATTTAAAGTAACTAGTACATGTGACATCAGTCCGAGCAAACAAACAACAAAAGATCCAAATCCATAAAGGGCAAGATGGATCAAATGAGAACTCTGATATGGCTCACACATGCCGTAAGCTTTCCGGTAGCCTCATGATTCACTCCAACTCAGCAAGCAACTCTCCCTTTCTGTTTGACCCATTCACTTTTAAAGCACCATGATTTAGTTCAGGTGTAAAGCCACACCTTTCAGCAAATCTCCTGTAACTCAGGGACAAACACGCAGCTACTCACTGAGACGTCACCTTACTTAATGTGATCGTTTGTAGTATGACTGTGTAGAGAAGATGATTTATTGAAACTCTTCCCACATAGAGTGTAGTGATATGGTTTCTATCCAGTGTGGATCTTCTTGTGTTTTATTAGTTTTCCTGACTCACTGAATCTCCTATCGCAGTGTGAACACTTGTAAGGTTTCTCTCCAGTGTGGATCCTCTCATGTGTCTTCAGGTCTCCTGACCGACTGAATCTCTTGTTGCAGTATGAACACTTGTAAGGTTTCTCTCCAGTGTGGATCCTCTCGTGTCTTTTCAGTTGTCCTGATTCACTGAATCTCTTGTCGCAGTGTGAACACTTGTAAGGTTTCTCTCCAGTGTGGATCCTCTCATGTGTCTTCAGGTCTCCTGACCGACTAAATCTCTTGTCGCAGTATGAACACTTGTAAGGTTTCTCTCCAGTGTGGATCCTCTCATGTGTTTTCAGGTCTCCTGATCGACTGAATCTCTTGTCGCAGTGTGAACACTTGTAAGGTTTCTCTCCAGTGTGGATCATCTCATGAGTTTTCAGTTGTCCTGACTCACTGAATATCTTGTTGCAGTGTGAACACTTGTAAGGTTTCTCTCCAGTGTGAGTCCTCTCGTGTGTTTTCAGGTTTCCTGAATCATTGAATCTCTTGTCGCAGTGTGAACACTTGTAAGGTTTCTCTCCAGTGTGGATCATCTGGTGCCGTTTCAAATGTTCAGCTGTAATAAAGGTCTTCTGACACTCAAAGCACACATGATCTCTTATGCCAGTATGTATTTTCTGATGTTTTTTTAAACTTTGCAGCAGTGAAAAACTCTTTCCACAAAAAGAACATGGATGTGGTTTCTCCTCTGAATGAACTTTCAGGTGGATCTTCAGGCCTGAAGACCTCAAAAATGTTTTGCCACATTGATCACATTCATTCAGTTTCTCTTCAGTGTGGATGATCATGTGTTCCTTTAGGGTTCCTTGCTGTGTGAAACTCTTTCCACACTGATCACATGTGAACGGTTTCTCTCCAGTGTGGATCCTCATGTGAATCTTGAGACTCTTTTTGCATGTGAAACTCTTTCCACACTGATGGCAGGTGAAACATTCCTTGTCTCTTCCTTTTAGTAAAGAAATACTTTCAGTCTGTGAACAAGTTTTTTCTCCAGTTTTGACATGATGTTCCTCCTCCTCTTCACTCTCCTCATTCTCCTCCATCAGGCCTGAAAAGATAGTAAAAAAGGTACATTATAAATGAATCATTAAAAAAAGAAAAATGTGAATTGTAAGTTGACAAATGCTACACAAAATTATGATCTTTTTTATGCATTTTTATAAAACGAGGCACATTAATCTTAAAGTTATTTAAAAGTACCCTCATATTGAAGAGATTTTATTGCTAGACGGTATTACTGTGTCACATTTGGCCAGGATGCGGCTTTACACTACAAAGTGCTGGATCTGAAGATGAACTACTTACTGTGATTGTATTTTGTATGATTGTGTAGAGCAGATGACTGAGTGAAACTCTTCCCACATGCAGTGCAGTGATACGGTTTCTCTACAGTGTGGATCCTCTCATGTTTTTTCAGATGTCCTGATTCACTGAATCTCCTGTCGCAGTGTGAACACTTGTAAGGTTTCTCTCCAGTGTGGATCCTCTCATGTCTTTTCAGAATTTCTGAATGACTGAATCTTTTGTCGCAGTGTGAACACTTGAAAGGTTTCTCTGTGTGAATTCTCTGGTGCCGATTCAAACTTGCAGTTGTAATAAAAGTCTTCCCACACTGATCACATGTGAATGGCTTCTCTCCAGTGTGGATGATCATGTGTTTCTTAAGGGTTCCTTGTTGTGTGAAACTCTTCCCACACTGATCACATGTGAATGGTTTCCCTCCAGTGTGGATCCTCATGTGAACCTCAAGTCTCTGTTTGCATGTGAAACTCTTTCCACACTGATGACAGGTGAAACATTTCTTTTCTCTTCTTTTCAGTAAAGAAATACTTTCAGTCTGTGAGAAAGTTTTTTCTCCAGTTTTGACATGATGTTTCTCCTCCTCTTTACTCTCATTCACCAGCATCACATCTGAAACGAAAGTAAAAAAAAATTTACATTTTAAATAAATCACAAAAAATCTGAGAGAAATGTAAAGTGAAAATAGACAAGAAATTATGATCATTTTGATGCATTTTTATAAATCTCCGTCCATGAACAAGGTACACTATACTACAAGTTATTTTAAAACGTTATCGGCACACATCCCGTGTTTCCTTAGAGAGAACTTTTAAATATTTGATCAACTCCACAATTATCTATCCAGTGTTTCCCAATCATTAACTAGACATTCTAATTTGTCCAGTCCGTCTCAAAATGAACCGGAAATGTCCGGAATATATTATATGATTATACACCGATCAGGCATAACATTATGAGCACTGACAGGTGAAGTGAATAACACTGATTCTCTCTTCATCACGGCACCTGTTAGTGGGTGGATATATTAGGCAGCAAGTGAACATTTTGTCCTCAAAGTTGATGTGTTAGAAGCAGGAAAAATGGGCAAGCGTAAGGATTTGAACGAGTTTGAAAAGGACCAAATTGTGATGGCTAGACGACTGGGTCAGAGCATCTCCAAAACTGCAGCTCTTGTGGGGTGTTCCCGGTCTGCAGTGGTCAGTATCTATCAAAAGTGGTCCAAGGAAGGAACAGTGGTGAACCGGCGACGAGTGGTGTATGCTTGAATATGAGCAGTCATTACTAGGGCTGCAGCTATCGATTATTTTAGTAATCGATTATTCTTCCGATTATTCCATTGATTAATCGAGTAATCGGATAAGTACTTTTTCTTTATTAAAGAGCAATACTAAATATACAAGAGAGGTCTCATGAGATGAACAACTAACTTGTTTCCTTTTTAGAAAAATCAACATTTTTATTGCTGAAATTACATACATTAATATCTGTGAAAAACTAAACCCATTTAGTGCACTTAATTGCCATATTACATTAAAAATGCAAATAAATATGTAAATTAAAATAAAAATAAAAACATTTCAAATTACTTTAAAAAAGGTAAACATAATACAACCTAAAACTAAGTCATAAAGCAGAAAACTGATGGCGTGGATGTGGCTGGAACAGCGTTGGATAGCGTGCTGTATTTTTTTTTCCAAACACAACAGCGGATTCTCCTTCTTGGACAGGGGATGTTCTCCAAAATACATTAAGACCTCCTTCTGCACTGTTTGGGTCATCTGCTGCTGCTCATTCTCTTCAACACTGCCGCTGGTGTCTGATGATGTTCCCAGTATGTTGTCGAGGAACGATGCTCCACCTTTGGCATGTGTTACTTGGTTGTCTTGTGCTGCGGTGGAGGCTCCATTTTCACTTACGTTGGGCTGCCTCACTTTCTTTTTGGCAGCCAGTGCCATGGTTTGTACTGTGCTTTGGACCTTCAACGTCGTCAGCAGGCAAGATCTTAGGTTATCTAAACCTGGGAACCAGAGCGACTAGGACTGTGTTTGGAGATTCAGGGTTGAAACACAGATAGTCCTTGCCATCTTGTTGTGATCTGTTCTATCACATGACTTCACTAGTGCAGTCTCAAAAGCTGAAATCTGTATGGACTTCTTAAGGCTTTGCACTAGGGATAACATATTGTAACACCGTAGCT
The DNA here is from genome assembly GCA_039654765.1 of Mylopharyngodon piceus. Lineage (NCBI taxonomy): Eukaryota > Metazoa > Chordata > Actinopteri > Cypriniformes > Xenocyprididae > Mylopharyngodon > Mylopharyngodon piceus. The sequence goes on from CM077438.1 coordinate 47,550,186, forward strand.
CCATCGAATGGATTAGCTGAATTAGCTTCTCAATCAAGTTCCACTGTTCAGGCCTGAGATCAAGGTAGTGATATTTTCCTCTCTGAGTCAGGGCTGGGTCTAAAAGGGCAGCAATCACCGGTCATCTTTGTTCCAGCAGCCTGGACAGCATGTGATAAGTGCTGTTCCAGAGGTTACTTACATCTTGCACCAGCATGTGTTGCGGTGTACCCATTACCCTTTAGCTTGGTGCATGCCAGCTCGCTCTTTTTAAAATGTTCAACAAGGCATCTTGAGGCAGCCAAACACTTGGAAATAGCTTGGTGGTTCTTCAGAGCACTTTGCACAACCAAGTTCAGGGTGTGACCTGCACATCGGACTGATGCCCATCCATGCTTTTCTGCCAAAATTTTCACTGCTGCTATGACATGAGCACCGCTGTCATGGACAACAGCTTTGACTGTGCTATTTTGAGACACCATGAAATAAGAACTAAAATGTGCTTTTAATATACTATCTCTGTATTTAAAAAATGTATTTAGATAAATATATTTTTTAAATACAGAGATAGCACATTTTAGTTCATATTTCATGGTGTCTCAAAATAGCACAGTTGAGTACACTTAGATGTTCTTAATATTATCTTAAGAAGTACTAAAGAAGAATTTTTAGCATATTAAGTACAAAATTAGTGCACGAAAATAGAGCACTTTAAGTACATTACAGAAGTGTACTTTTTTTCACCTGGGTAACCAAAGTTATGAGAAATAACTTTTTTAAAGTTTATCAAAAAACTATAAAACAGGCTTTGCTTAATTTATGTTAAATGTGCCACAAAGCAAAAATGGTTCAGGAATGGTTTGAGGTGTTGACTTGGCCTCCAAATTCCCCAGATCTCAATCCAGTCGAGCATCTGTGGGATGTGCTGAACAAACAAGTCCGATCCATGGAGGCCCCACCTCTCAACTTACAGGACTTAAAGGATCTGCTGCTAACATCTTGGTGCCAGATACCACAGCACACCTTCAGGGGTCTAGTGGAGTCTAAATCCCTCCGGGTGAGTTTTCTTGAATTTAATGTCATAAAAAGTATTCAATACATTAAATGGTACAACAAACGTCTCAATGATTATTTTAAGACGTCTTAATTTTTGGGGATGGAAAAACATAAATCACGATACAGCCTGTTGATTATTAAACTTCAAAAGACTATGATTTCATTTTTATAAAAAAAGAGCGCTGCACGTTGCGATGACACAAGGCGGCGCTGTTGCACATTCTACAGGCTCGCGCAACAGCGCTTCAGACTCCTTCAGAGTGATTCTCAAATCAATGAATAGCGCACATTTATGCAAAGCGATTGCTAATGAACTCGAGTTGATGAATTATGACAATGTCTACTTTATGACCTTTATATAATGTTTTAGTCGGTTGTAAGTATGCATATTTTATCTCATCTGACGGTTCAGCCCCCAATAGTATAGACATTTCAAAATAAGAGTCCCTGTGTATTTCGGGCTTGTTTATAATTAAAAGTCCCATGCTACGTTTTTTTCATTTTCTGGGCATTATTGGTATTTTGGTTACACAATAAATTGTATTTAATTTGATTTTCCTTTAATTCATAGTAAACTACTGCAGTCTCTGGCTGGGATGCTCCCCCACAGGAAGAAAAGACTAAGAACATTATTTGACACATATTATTCAATATATAGATTTCACTAGTATCAGTACAATCTATGTCCCATTCACTGAGACACTCTATATGACAAAGCAAGGAGAACTCTACCATTTAAATGCTGTAATTTTGCATGATTTACAATGCATAATAATGTAATTAAATGTAATAGTAGCCTATGTAATTAAAATTAATTTCAATAAATATATTGTTAAAAATCACACATTATTTGTTGTTTCTCACATATTGTAGACCATTTTTGGATAAACAACAACACATGACATATTACACTGTGTCATTATATATATAACAAAAATAAAGCCAAAGGTGAGAAGCCATGTGTGACAAACTAAGTACACCCTAAGATTCAATTGCTTGTAGAACCACCTTTAGCAGCAATATGTTGAAGTAATCTTTTTCTATTTGACTTTATCAGTCTCTCACATCATTGTGGAGGAATTTTGTCTCACTCTTCTTTACACCGTTGCTTCAGTTCATTGAGGTTTGTGGGCATCTGTTTATGCACAGCTCTTTTAAGGTCTCACCACAGCATTTCAATTGGGTTGAGGTCTGGACTTTGAGTAGGCCTTGATTCTTTTCTTTTTCAGCCATTCTGTTGTAAATTTCCTGGTGTGCTTGGGATCACTGTCTTGTTGCATAAACCAATTTCTGCTAAGCTTTAGCTGTGAGACAAATGGCCTCACATTTGACTCTAGAATACTTTGGTATGGATCGAGGAGTTCATGGTCGACTCAATGACTGTGAGGTGCCCAGGTCCTGTGGCTGCAAAATAAGCCCAAATCATCACCCCTCCACAACCGTGCTTGCCCGTTGGTATGAGGTGTTTGTGCCGATATGTTGAGTTTGGTTTTCAAAAGCATTTTGACTCCTACTTACCCTCTGAATTCCCATGGAAGCAGTAAGGGTATATTTATTTTGTCACACATGGCTTCTCCATGTTGGCCTAGTTTTTGTTAAATAATGACACAGTCTAATATGTCATGTGTAGTTGTTTATCTGAAGTTGTATTTACCTAATTTTAAGACAGATGATTTTTTTTATTATATCCCAATATGTAAATCCACAGAATTCAAAAGGGTGTACCTTCTTTTTCATGTGACTGTAGAAAGTGTTCCCTATATTATTTATTGGTTTAACTATGTTTTGTCCTACTATAATCTGATGAACTGCTTTATATCCTTATTGTTCTTCAGCTTCATGAATGAAGAATCAGGAATAAACACCAACCTCTTTGTTCTTCAGTGTGTTTCATTCTGCAGTGTTCTGGATCTCTCATGTTCTCACTGTCCTTCAATAAACTCTCTTTGCAAACTTCAGCTTTTCCTGATGGTTTGATGCTCGTCTTCACTTGTAGGCTGATGGGAATATTCCAGCATTTATTGGTGAATTGCAGTGGGAGGAGCTTCACTGAAAGAGCAGATCTGACAAAATCAAGAATAAATCAGTTACTGAGTTTGTTTTTATACTATTTCACACATTTTAAGTATTTATGTTCTCATATCTATGTATTGTGGCAAATAAAATAATATCACTGTAAATATCAGGCATAACATTATGACCACTGACGGGTGAAGTGAATAACACTGATTATCTCTTCATCACGGCACCTGAAGTACTTAAGAAGAATTTTTAGTATATTAAGTACAAAATTAGTGCACGAAAATAGAGCACTTTAAGTACATTATAAAAATGTACTTTTTTTTCACCTGGGCAGTCAGGGTGCCCATGCTGACCCCTGTCCACCGCCGAAAGCACCAACAGTGGACACATGAGCATCAGAACTGGACCACGGAGCAATGGAAGAAGGTGGCCTGGTCTGATGAATCACGTTTTCTTTTACATCAAGTGGATAGCCGTGTTTCGTCTAGCACAACTTCCTTCCCTTCACAACGGTGCACATTCGTCCATCCCCAAACTTAACATCAGAATCAGCACAGTCGGCAATTGTTGTAAAATACTTTGTTTTACTGTTGCTAAATTGGGGGACGTGTTTGATAATAATTATTAACATTTTAAAACGTTGAAAGCATACAAATCCGTGCAAGAGACGTGGTTCCCCAGGCTGAACTGTGTGTGCGCACTCCAAAACAGATCGCAAACAGACAAACAAATTACACTTTGGGCTTTGGGTGCACGTCCAAATGATCAAATACACACAAAAATATAAAGTACCAGATCGATAAGCAGTATCTGTAAGAGTAGTGATACTGTTAAAACCTTAATGATACCTATCCCTACACCTACCTAAGCATTGTTGCAGACCATGTACACCCTTTCATGGAAACGGTATTCCCTGGTGGCTGTGGCCTCTTTCAGCAGGATAATGCACCCTGCCACAAAGCAAAAATGGTTCAGGAATGGTTTGAGGTGTTGACTTGGCCTCCAAATTCCCCAGATCTCAATCCAATCTACCATCTGTGGGATGTGCTGAACAAACAAGTCTGATCCATGGAGGCCCCACCTCCCAGCTTACAGGACTTAAAGGATCTGCTGCTAACATCTTGGTGCCAGATATCACAGCACACCTTCAGGGGTCTAGTGGAGTCCATGCCTCTGTTTTGGCAGCAAAAGGGGGACCAACACAATATTAGGAAGGTGATCATAATGTTAAGCCTGATCGGTGTATATCTTCACAATAGCTTATCGTGTTGATTGCGTAAGTCTGTTGACATCAATAAAATGATCTTAATGTGGCAATTTACGGATCTGAAGACATCAGCATAATGAATGAGGTGAAAACAGGATCTATTGACATGAAATAAAGAGGCTTTTCAGCTGCTCTGATAATAGTGATGATCCATAGACTATCAATACTCATTAAACAAGACATTCAGGATCAGCAGCAGATCATCTCACTTTATATTAAGTATTTGCTGATAGAAACAGATTGTTTGAGTCAGAATATATGCTGAAAGCCTATAAAAGTGCTTTAATATTACTATACTTCTAAAATCATACAGAAAAAAATAGCAAACACTAATAACACGTATTAACCATTGTAATTTGCCCATATGAATCTAAATAGTTCTGTAATATAGTAACTGCATTCATAACAATCCATAGTTTGCTAACATCTTACCGTTTTGTATGTGAAGAGAGAGGCAACTCATAAAACCTTCTTTAAAAAAAAAATAAAAAAATCGTTTTACTTAGCAGACACACAAATAGCGTCGAACCCGAAGAAAACCTGTCAGAAATGACCGCGAAATATCGTGAACTGCTCACCTCAGAAGACTCGACGCTGACTGAAGGGGGAGCGCCGAGTGTTACGAGATTTTCGGGTTCCGAAGGCGGAGCATACATGAATATTAATGAGTTTCCCAGACATGCGCGATTGCAACTGAATTTTAGTTCACATATCTCAGCACATTAGTGGATTATTCCATAAAGGTAACGTATATTCTCAGCGTCGCGGCTGAGTAATGCCTAAACTACAGCAGTTGTTTACTTCTAGATAACAGTTTATAATGTTTTCATTAGTATGAACGTTTTGTGCATGACAGAATGACAGGCACAGAACAGCCTCCAGCTATCGTCTACAGTGAGTTCAGCTTGTGCTCTTCCTTTACTGCGATGTAACAACTGATAAATGTGTATAAATGTGTCTGTGGACATTAAATATTCTTGTAACCTATAGTGTGATGATACATGTGTTAGCTTACCTGTTCTGACTAACATTCTCTGGTTTTCCAGTTGAAAATGTTGCTGAAATTATATTGTCTTTTCATGGTTTCCGTTTAGGCTATTAAAGAAAGATACACTGACAGCACAAGGTTAAATTTTTCAATTACACAGTAAAACCAAGCATCTCAGAAATTAGTTCAAGTAGATCATACTGATTTCCTATAACAGTTAAATACAGCTGCCATTTCAATGATGTATTGCTATGTTCTTCTGTTACCTCACCTTATGAAGATTTAAAACGGGGTCATCCCTCTGGAAATTAAAGAAATAATAAAGATTTTTGCAACCTTTTGTTATTCTCTGCCATCCGTTCTTTCGACCATGTGTCACTTGTGTACCTGGATATACAATGATGATCACTGATATAAATGGACAATTTATTTTGATACACAACAAACATTCATTATTTGGCGTGAATTCAGGTTTCCCAGTCATCTCAATGGCAAAACATGTCCCAGTCAACCTGAACTCACTGTTAAAGGTGCAATATGTAAAATTTTCTGTCCGCTAGAGGTCGCTAGAGGCCTATTCAAAACAAAGGCGTAGCTTGATGACGCCAAGTTTGAGCGCGGAATCTTGGGACATGTGGTCTTCACCTCACAGCCGGTGGAAAATAATCAGGATAGGTCTCGGGCAGAAATCATGTTCATGGATGCGATTATTAACGTTACTGTAGTATGAAGCAGAGCAGGACCGAGTGTTGTGGGAGCTGAACGAGGCCGCTGGAGCGATTGCGCAACACACGCCGCGAGCAGCGGAACTTTTATTATGCCAGAGTCGCCGGCGCCGCTTCCGCTTTTCCTGTCATGAGTATGAGGTAACGCAGCTCTGTTTATCATATTAGATACATTTGAGTGTGCTGAAAATGATGTTATAACGTTACTCTGTGCATTCGCTCGGCGGCTGCTGTGAGACACTGTTACACACTGCAGTAAGCTAGATCGATTTTAGAATATCATATTAAATCCTGGATGGCTTGTGTTGATAAATGGCATGCAATTAATTTTAAAACGTATTGTATGATGGAGAAAATGCTGTATTACTGTTACTAAAAATAAAGCTGCATCTGATTAGCTACTTGACAAAATAGTGTTTTTCTCTGAGGCATGGTAAAGCATGGTACTCGCAAAAAATCAAGAAAATTAGGTTTAAACAATAAGACTAAACGTGTTGAGCTATATAACAACAATTATTTTTCTGTCTATAAATATATCAAAACAGTTGTTCCCTTGTCTATTAAAACATGTAATATATTAAAGCGTCTTTGGTGTTTCCATGGTTTCTACAAAATAAAACCGGAAACCGAGGGTAACGCAGGTATGACGCAATTGACAGGCGACTCCTCACACGTCCCGGAGCCTTGGTTAAAATTGCAATTTTCTAATGATTTACAAATAGTTGCAAACATTTGGGATATTGTAAGTACTCAAGTGAACAAAATATATAACACTGGCCTAGTGGTTTTTGGATATTTTACTGCAAAATTCTTACATATTGCACCTTTAATTAATGTTCATAAACACGCATTTTCTTCATTGGGCTTTAATAAGGAGCACCTCTGACCTCATGAAATTTTGAGAAAAAAAATTAAACTGTTGGATCTATGTCAAAACATATATCACAAATCCTGGAATAAATATGGAATTATGGCCTTGATTTGCTTTTGATTACTGGATGCTTGGTATTTAACGTGTGATGGAGTGAACATATGATATTGTGTGAGACAGTAATGACATTTTGTTTTTGTACAAAAAGATGGACTTGCCAACAACAAACGCTAGCTAGCAGACCCTTAATGTATGAAAAAATGACATAAGAAATGTTTCTTGAGCAGCAAATCAGCATATTGGGATGATTTCTGAAGGATCATGTGACACTGAAGACTGGAGTAACAGGAATAAACAGCCATTTGAAATATAATAAAATAGAAAACAAATCACAATATTACTGTTTTTGTCTATTTTTGATCAAATAAATGCAGCCTTGGTGAGCCTAAACAAAGAATTTCATTAATCCCAGACTTTTGAAGAGCAATACATAATATATATCAAAATGGACAAGAATTTAAGAATAACACCAGAATAGATAGTCCTCAGACACATTTATACAGGTTTATTTCAGCTGCTACAGGCAATGATGTATTTAATGATAACAACTAATAAAAGACCGAGCTTTAAAACATCGCAAGGTACAAAGGAACTCATTGTAGACGATAACTGAAGGCTGTTCTGTCCGTGCCTGTAATGCAGCCAGAAAGTCTTTCCTTCAGATCTGGTTTCCCTCACAATCCAAAGATGTGTGAATTACAGTTGCTAAGTTGTCTAAAGGTGTGAACGTGTGTTTTACTGCCTATGGATGGATCCGTGGCTGAGGTGTTTTTTTAACCTTGTACGGAGGTTCCAGGAACGTTTATATATCGGATGTGCAGAAGACGTAAGAAAAAAAGACTTCCTAAAAACTTTCATTCTGACTCCTTTTCAACGTACGAATTTGGTGACAAAGTTGAAAAGACGTCTTCTGGACATAACTTTGCTTAGTGGGTTATTTTAATAATAATCAAAAAGTAATAATAAAAAACTCTCTTTATTTTGGCTTAAAATATCGCGATAAGTATCGTATCGTTAATTCAGCATCGCATCGAATCGTGGCATGAGTGTACCGTTACCTCTTTAATATCTTGAATATACTACATGAGAGACACAATAAAAAAAGACATAAGGCGATCAGCAGATGCGTCCCAAGCATTTGACAGGATAGAATGGGACTATCTCTTTGATGTTCTTCCAAGATTTGGATTAAGTGGATTCGGCTGTTACACAGACCCAGCTGTTGAGATACTAACTAATAACACCATCTCGAATGGGTGCCCTTTATCCCCGCTGTTGTTTGTGTTGGCAGTCGAACCCCTAGCTATGGCAGTGAAAGCACATACAGAAATATATCAGGCACAACATTATGAGCACTGACAGGTGAAGTGAATAACACTGATTATCTCTTCATCACGGCACCTGTTAGTGTTTTGAAATCGGCCCATATAGATATTGTTGAAAATTAGTTATTTTGTTTTTTTTTGGCGCACAAAAAGTATTCTTATCACTTTATAATATTAAGATAGAACCACTGAACTCACATGAACTGATTTAAATATGTTTTTAGTACCTTTATGGATCTTGAGAGGTGCAGTAACTTTGTTGGCAATGCAGGCCTCACTGAGCCATCGGATTTCATCAAAAATATCTTAATTTGTGTTCTGAAGATGAACGAAAGTCTTACGGTTGTAGAACGACATGAGGGTGAGTAATAAATTACATTATTTTTGGGTGAACTAACCCTTTAAGTAACATTACCAACAGTCTACTTTAAGTACTTTTGTTAATATTTATATTTATGTGCATTTGATCTGATATAACTGGAGTATAAGGATATGAGATGCATTATGTAAATGCTTGGCAAAAGAGATGCGTCTTTAATCTACCTTTAATTTTAAAACAAAAACGCACTAGTGTAAACAGGGCCTTAGTTTTACAACTGAAAGAGTGCTTGGAAACATGTAAGTAGCTTTTTTCCCTTTTTCTTTATTCCCTTAAATCTCGTTTAATCCTTTAATTCCTTAAAAACAACAAGAACAATTAATTCAAGATCATTAATTTATTGCCATGTTAAAAAGCGATAAATGTTTCTATTCCCATGAAATCCCCTCACAGATCAAACCTTGACGTTTGAGATCACATACATTCAATAACACTCACATTATCACTCTAAAATAAAATACACAAACTTAAAAAATTGCACAATCGTTTTGAAAGACTCAAAACACTTTCCTCCGATGTTTGTTTCCTGCTGAACTAAATCAGTCTGCAGACACCAGAAAAGATGCACATATAGTGCTTTATCCAATGAAAGCAATTCAGAAATATCCTTGTAAATGTTGCTTAAACAAACTGTGTAAAGTGTATTTTATATATGTGTAAACACGAGAAATATCTGAACTGCTAAACTCATCCCAGAAGACACAACAAATGTGTAGATGGGAGACGCCACACACAATCGCTGCGTAAACAATAAGATTTATTTAACTAAATAAATGAATATGAACCTTCAAGTGATCAGTGTAAATATTAGTCAGTGTGTCGACCTTTGAGTATAACCAAAGTCCCTTTAAGACAAGCCATTTCACTCGTTGGCCATTTTAGAAATGCCTCTCAGCCATGCAAGTGCAGCTCCTATCTCTTTGAATTATTTGAAAATTATTCAAATTTTATGAGCCCAAACATCCAAATGCAATATTTTTAAAAACATTTTTAAAAATGCCCATCCCTAGTTTGGACCAACTTGCTCCTCAGAATCGCAAACTGTAAGAATGAATAAATATTGCTGTATATATTTTTTACCGGGTGTTTTGTGTTTTATATTGTGTAGGTCTTACATACTGTAACTCACGTTATTCCTGTCTTACTGAAATAGATTTTTGTTAGCTGTGGTGGCCCACTATTATCTAAAACTGTGTCTATTAATGCAGATTGTCTTTCGTTCTTGCTACTTTGAGGAGCAAGATTTGCTTTACAAACTTTAATGTTACACCAGTCATTCACATTAGTGCTAGGAAAACATATGCGCTGTTAATGATACTGGTAAAATCAACGTCATCGTTAATGTATTATTGCTGAGGATTGAGGAAGCCTCTGGACTCGGAGCTGAAGTTTGGTTCGGTACTATGAGAAAATGAAAGTGTTTTTTGACCTTTGATGCATTTGACCTCCAAAACAAAAATAGGAACCTTTAAAATCGCATAATAGGGGCATTTCAAAACATTATAGCCACAAATGTTTCTGTAGTGAAAACTATTAAATGTTTCATCAACAAAATTATCTAACATCCGCTATAAAAAATTCTTTTGAGGAGGCCAAACACACTCAATTTCAAAGACAGTTTACCAAGGCGGCCTCACAGAGGACCGCACACTTGATGTCACTGTCTAACTGGAGCTCGGGTGAGAGGAGGCCTCAGGAGAATTACTCTTTATAGCGAGAGGAGGCCAAACACACTAAATTCCAAAGACAGTTTATCAAGGCGGCCTCACAGAGGGCCAAACACTTGATGTCACTGTCTGACATGAGCCCAGATGAGCAGAGGCCTCTGCAGAACAGCTATCTATAGTGAGAGGAGGCCAACTAGCTCAACATAAAAACAGTTTATCAAGATGGCCACTATCACAGAGGGCCGAACACTTGATTTTACTGTTTTAATGGACTTAGAAACAGTTTACCAAGGCAGCCTTGACAGGGGGCCAAACACTTGATGTCACTGTCTAGCTGGAGCTCAAGTGAGCGGCAGCCTCAACAGAACGACTCTCAAAAAGCAAGAGGAGGCCAGCCCTACTCAACCTTCGAGACAGTTTACCAAGGTGGCCTCACAGTGGGCCGTACACCTGATGTCACTGTCTAGCTGGAGCTCAAGTTAGCGGAGGCCTCCGCAGAATGACTCTCGGAAGCCAGCCAAACTCAACTAAAAGTCTATTGAGCAAGGCGGCCACACAGAGGGCCGAACACTAAACCTAAAAGAAGATCTTTCAAGATGGGGGGCTCAACTGAGCGGAGCCCTAGGCAGAACAATCCTCAGATTGCGATGAGGCCAAACTACACTCAAACTTAAAGACAGCTCACTACAGCGGCCCATAGAGGGCCGACACACTTAGTGAAACTGTCTATATAGAGCCCAACAGAGCGGAGGCCTCAATCGAACGATCCTCAGATCGGGATGAGGCCAAACGACACACAACTTAAAAGACAGTCTTTCAATGTGAGGGGCTCTGATGAGCGAAGGCCTAACAGAAAGATCCTCAGATCGGCATGTGGCCAAACTACACTCAATCTTAAAGACAACTCACTACAGTGCCCCACAGAGGGCCGACACACTTAGTGACACTGTCTAGATAGAGCCCAAGAGAGCAGAGGCCTCAATCGAACGATCCTCAGATCAGGGTGAGGCCAAACTATACTCAAAGCTAAAAGACAGCTCACCACAGCGGCCCACAGAAGGCCGACACACTTGGTTTCACTGTGTAGCTGGAGCTAAGGTGAGCTGAGGTCTAACTAAATGAGAATAATGATTGTCAGAATAATAGATTACTAATATTCCTGAACAGACAGTTCTCCATGTCACAAGTTCGAGAGGCCATTGAGGGGATTCTCCACTCAAAATACTCATCTGATAGCATCATTTATGTTTCAAAACAAGAAATATTCATAAATGTAGCTGCAATGAGTCATTTTTAGGGCAGAAACGAAGTGGCAAGCTAAGCTAGCATGGTAGGAGCATCAGAACAGTAGAATAAAATGCCGTCACTTACTCCAAAATATTATTAAAACTAATTTAATGATACAGATTACATGATACAAACGGGACTCCTGTCAAATGAACCAGGCGACCTCAAAATTGACATGAGTGATTTGGTCTGCAAAAGGAACAGGACAAAGCCTCAAAGAAAGATGCCAAAAAGAAGAGGAGAAGGAGGAAGGACGAAGCCCAACCAGGAGAAGATCATCTCTAAAGGGAGAGAGATGATGCGATTAGACAGCGAGAGAAATTAAATAAAAGATTAATTAAAATTGTAAAAGAAATTATTGTACAGAACGGTTTTGAGTTTCGGTTGGAAACTTTAACAGGCAGGGTTGACACTCTGACCACAGAGGAGCCTCAGTGCTGTCTGTAAGTAAAAATAGGCTATAGGAGCAACTGACATCCTGTGGGTTTTAAAGAGGCGAGGCGTGAGGGCAACAGATGTCTCTTGTGGCAGTTAGTAAAATCAGGTGTAGAAGTAGAGCAAAATTCATGTATCTCTCGCTTTGCAATTGAAGCTGTTGCATCAAAACATGTAACTTACGCTTTGCAACAAAAACTTGCTGTAGAACACTGGCCTAACTCTGACCTGTAATTATTAAAATGTATAAAAGAATATGCGATCATACTAAGGCCCAATCCCAATTCTACCCCTTCCCTTTCCCCTACCCCTTCGTTTTGCGCGTTCACGTGAAGGGGTAGGGGTGTCTCGATTCTCTTTTGGCTGGAGTAGTAGGGGCCAGATAGCCCTTCAAACGAAGATTTTTCAGGACCACACTTCGAATGAAGGGGTATGAGAAATTTTCCTGCATACACCGACTACCGTGCTGCTAGAATGCGTGTAGAGATCATGGTAGTGATTTTCCACACAGGATCGAATGATGTGAACACAAATGAATAATGCAGTTAAAAGAAATATCTGTCATCCTTCATACCGCAGTCACTATTTACATATTGTATCGTCTGTAAACTCTTGCATTATCAAGGCAACAACTGACTCGTTTGTATTACATTGCAAAGAGCTCCGTTATCGCAGCACCATAGTAGAAAACGAAACCATATCCGTACCGGCCGGCTCGGAGCGAAATGAAACTTATCCCGATGGAAGAGCGGCTCCACCAGTCTTGTACATTCTGTATCGTCTTGAGAAACTGAAGGCTCATACGTTTTCGAACTGAAGCCGAGCGCAAAACATAGGGAGTGAGTAATCTGTTAAACGTGCTCGCGCCTGATTTCTGTTGATATGCGCACTTCATTGCTGTTCATACTGGTTAAATGTTACAGGACACTAATAAAAGAAACTAGGTATGATTATGTGTGTAATGGTGTAGAAGTGGTGTCCCATGTCTTAGGGGAATACACCTTGCCACTCTGTTTGAAGGGGCAAGGGGAAGGGCGAAGGGGTATAAAAGAGAATTGGGATTGGGCCTAAATGTTATTATATTTTAAATGATTTTCACTTCCTTACAAAAACTTCTTGCTGACAAATGGGAAAAACCTAGTAGATTAAAGGATATTAGCAAACTATAAATATTTAAAAAATTACAATTAATTAGTATTGGAGAGCTGCACATATAAAGCATCTCTATTGTTTTGGATATTGATATTTTGCTATTTACCTGTTTCAATGTTATGTTATTTGCTTGCTTTTAAGTTAAGGTCATATATCCTTGAATGCTTGAATGACTATGAAATTTAGTAACTGCAATACTTTCTTTGTTTGTTATAAGATAAGATAACTAAGCAACAGTTAGGTTCTTGAGTTTGACACTTTTGTAACCAACCACAAAGGTTAACAAGAGGGTACATAAAAGTGAAGAAAGCAGGTTGCAACCTCAAGTGGAGGTGAGCCAGATGAAGACTTCAGTGAAGAAGAGGAAGAGTTCTAGAAGACAACAGAGTAAACAACATCCTGCAGATAAATCATGAGTTACAAAGATGGATACTCGTACAACAGGAAGATTGGACCATACAGGGCATTGATCAATTGATGAATAATATGAAGTTGGAATTTCCCTGACAGTAGTATAAAAGTCTGAGGAGTAAAGGTTTCCTCAGATGCTGCCTGCATTAAGCGTAGGATATATGTTACCCTAACGAAGGACGCTTAACAGCATCTCCAATATTGCTGATTAAAAGCTAGATTATAGAGACTTTTAGCTTAAGCTGATTTGAAGTTTTATATAATTTTGCATTTAACTGCTTTGTATTGTAACCAATAAAATAAATATTTTTATTTTTAGTGGTTTTTCTGCTTCAACCGCCCATAACTGAATATGTCCATTTGACTCCAAATACAGTTGATTTTCTTATAACTACGTTCATAACAATAAATTATTTAGATCATTAATTTATAGCAACAGACAGAGTGATAGATGTTTCTATCCCCATGAAATCCCCTCACAGATCAAACTTTGACATCTTTAAAATCACGTCGCATTCAGTAAAACTACCATTATCATTCTAAAAATGAAACTTTAAAAATTACACAAATTCATTTAGGTCTGAATGACTTCAACATTTTCCTCTGAACTAAATCAGCCTGACGCCAGAAAAAGACATATAAAGTGCTTTATCCGATGAAGACTATACAGAAATAACCATGTTGCTTGTTGTACTTGGGTGCCCCAATCATCTCTGAGAATTCAGAAAAAGCCAATGAGTATTGGCGAGTGGAATTTGCATTGCAATTCTCATTTGTCTTCTGAATTATCAGAGATGATTGGGGCTCCCAAGCATGACCACTAGTGTCGTCACTCAACAACACGTTGAGATGAATGACAGATGGGGATCTAGTGATGATGTGAAATCAACAGTACCTTATCAAAACAGCTTAATATGGCTCACTATGACAAAACATTTATACCAAAAATGATGCCTGATGAAGACCTCTTGGTCGAAACGTTGCATTATTTAATAAATTATTTATTGGAGCAGTTATTTTCAGTGTGCGGACTTCACATTTCTTTTTTTATAAGTTTTACAGTGGGGATCGAAAGTTTGGGAACCCCTTTCAGAATCTGTGAAAATGTGAAAATATTTAACAAAACAAGAGAGATCATACAAAATGCATGTTATTTTTTGTTTAGTACTGTCCTGAGTAAGATATTTTACATAAAAGATGTTTACATATAGTCCACAAGACAAAAAATAGCTGAATTTATTAAAATAACCCAGTTCAAAAGTTTGGGAACCCTTGGATCTTAATACTGTGTGTGGTTACCTGGATGATCCATGACTGTTTTTATGTTTTGTGATGGTTGTTCATGAGTCTCTCGTTTGTTCTGAGCAGTTAAACTGAGCTCTGTTCTTCAGAAAAATCCTCCAGGTCCTGCAAATTCTTCAGTTTTCCAGCATCTTTTGCATATTTGAACCCTTTCCAGCAGTGACTGTATGATTTTGAGATCCATCTTTTCACACTGAGGACAACTGAGGGACTCAAACACAACTGTTAAAAAAGGTTCAAACATTCACTGATGCTCCAGAAGGAAACACGATGCAATAAGATCTGGGGGGTGAAAACTTTTGAACAGGATGAAGATGTCCACATTTTTCTTATTTTGTTGAAATATAATTTTTTTTCATTTAGTACTGGCCACCGGAAGCAACAGAAGATACTTGCATGTTTCCCAGCAGATTATTGCTGCTGCTGCAGAGCAAGTACAGGAACTTGCTACTGCCAATACATACGCTGATATGCTGCTGCAAACAAAAAGTAGTGCTGCTGCACAAATAACATGTATCAATAACCCATAGCAGATCTATACAGGTGGTGCTGGGGAAGGTGGAGGGTTTTAGAGGAACTCTGAAGTGCGCTGCAAACTGCTATAGTGAATATAACCAGCCATTTAAATGTGTGAGCAACAAGCTCATTGGCTGCAGAACTGACATGGACCAATCAGCTTGTGCCAAGTAGTTAATGCTGTAATTAGCATCAGCTTGCATTAAGGACCCATCAGCCAGCGCCATCTAGAGTTTCATGACTGAACTATGTATTTAACCTCATGACATGAGCACCAAGTTGAAATCCAAATTTGTTTTTACCTAGTAACAGAGAATTGCTGTACACACATGAAGAAACAATCATATTAGAGAAAATTGATTAAATGAATCATGTCACTTTTGCCATAAACAAGTTTAATATTTGGAGAAGCAAATACAAAGTAAAAGTGGAAACAAATGAGACAGATCTCTCTATTGACTTGCAAGATAGCAAAGCATCTCAATAGAATAAAACCGAAAAAGCGGCCTGTTGCAAAGCTAAAAGATAGTATTGAACAACAAAGAACAACTTAAAAATATCTTTCTTAAAAGTGTTACAGCCTCTTCTTCGGATTCCTGAACAAAAAGGTTTTGTGCATATTTAAAAGATAAGAATATTATTTATCACATCTGACATGGATAATAAATACAAACCACAACAAAAACACAAACACCCATATTAGTTTCGATTTTCTGCTTTCTCTCATTAACCGTCCATAACTGAATATGTCCATATGACTCCAAACACAGTTTGATTTTCTAATTACTACATTCATAGCGATAAATTATTAAGATCATTAATTTATTGCAATGTTAAAAAGCTTGACAGAGCAATGTTTCTATCCCCATGAAATCCCCTCAC
This sequence comes from Mylopharyngodon piceus, assembly GCA_039654765.1. Lineage (NCBI taxonomy): Eukaryota > Metazoa > Chordata > Actinopteri > Cypriniformes > Xenocyprididae > Mylopharyngodon > Mylopharyngodon piceus. Next base: position 47,566,510 of record CM077438.1, read on the forward strand.
AGATCAAACTTTGAGGTCTTTAAAATCACGTCACATTCAATAAAAACTACCATTATCATTCTAAAAATGAATCAAACTAACTTTTAAAAAAAAAATTACACAAATTCATTCAGGTCTGAATGGCTTCAACATTTTCCTCTGATGTTCATTTCCTGTTGAACTAAATCAGTCTGACTCCAGAAAAGGTGCATATAATGTGCTTTATCCGATGGAAACGGTTTAGAAATAACCTTGTTGAATGTTGCTTAAACTGTGTATTTTAAGTGCATTTTAAGGATGTGTAAATACACATCTTAACTCACCTCAGAAGACACAACAAACATGCTGACTGAATGACCATTGGCCTCTATCCATCATGTCCTCCTAATCATCCCTATATTCTGATTGACTTCATCACTCTGTCTCCTTTCCACCAATAAGCTGGTGTGTGGTGGGCGTTCTGGCGCAATATGGCTGCCATCGCATCATCCAGGTGGATGCTGCACATTGGTGGTGGTTGAGGAGATTTCCCCCTTCCATATGTAAAGCGCTTCGAGTACCCAGAAAAGCGCTATATAAATGTAACAAATTATTATTATTATTAACCGAGACGTTCCCTATCGTTAGCATGCCAAGTTACAAATGCACTCCCAACACCCCATGCAAGCAGTATAGTCCTTCATACCACTCGGGGACTGAAGGACAGTACTTACAATGGGAGTAGGTCGCTTCAGCTGGACTACCTTGACCTTTGATTTTTTTTTTTCTCCAGGAAATATCAGCAGCTGACACAGACCAGAACGTTGAGGAAGCGCTCATTTTCCCAGATGGGAGAAAGAACACCACGGAGACCACACCCTACCCAAAGGGGAGGTAGTATATGGAGTCGGGGTGTTGCGATAAAGTGGTATTGATAATAACCATGATATTCAAAACATGAAATATCAATATCATGTTAATTAAGGGTGTGACAATATACTGGTATTGGCACTAACCATAATATTTAAAATGAAAAGTGCATATATGCAGGCCCGTCGCAAGGGGGGTGCGAGGCCCTGTGTGAACTTGGTGTGCAAGGCCCGGGGGGGGGTGCTATAGTAATGGGGGTCTACTGTTGCTGTAATGTCGAACATTTTGTTGTTTGTGTTGTGGATATTTAAGAAAAGCAATAATATAAGTTACTGCGTAATACATTTTTAACAAGCAGAATAATACAGTCACAATACACAGTCTCACTTTTAGCTAGGTCTTTTAACTATTATAGTATTATAGTATTTCGAAGAACAAAAACATGAACTTTAACTATTGGCTTTACATCATCATGAAGTCAGCTCTCACTTTACTTTGGTGCGAGGCCCTGTGCAGTCGCACACTTGGCACTGCCCTTGCGACAGTACTGCATATATGATAATTTGGCATGTAAATAATCCAGTGGCAAGTACAATAGGTGGCGGTATTGCACCTTAACTCTGCCATCTGTCATAAAACAGAAGACTCAGTGCGCAGCTACTACTGCCATCCAAAATCCTGTTGTCCAACAAGACAGAGGAGAGGCTCTACCCACACTCCAAAAAGTAAGCTCGGCATTATGGGAGTTTTTGGATTTAAAGAAAATGACTCGATGGACACCCCAGTCTGCAGGACTTGCTGATCAACAGCGACCACAAATGGGGGCGATAATACCAGCATCCTGTTCACCCACATCCGCATCTATCATCCTGCGGATTTCGCCACTGTACCACTGTATTTTACTAGTCCTGAAACGGGAAATGTTACATTAACTTGTTAACTGCTGACGCCTTTCTGTGTTTTGTTATATTTATATCTCTTGAGGCTTTTAGTCCAAAAGTGTGCTCATTTGGATAAAAACGTATAGATTATCGTACACTATATTGCCAAAAGTATTGGGACACCCCTCAAAATCATTGAATTCAGGTGTTCCAATCACTTCCATGGCCACAGTCTTATAAAATCAAGCACCTAGGCAAACATTTGTGAAAGAATGGGTCGCTCTCAGGAGCTCAGTGAATTCAAGCGTGGTACCGTGATAGTTGCCACCTGTGCAATAAGTCCATTCGTGAAATTTCCTCACTACTAAATCTTCCACGGTCAACTGTTAGTGGTATCATAACAAAGTGGAAGCAATTGGGAACAACAGCAACTCAGCCACGAAGTGGTAGGCCACGTAAAATCACAGAGAGGGGTCAGCGCATGCTGAGGTGCACAGTGCGCAGAAGTCGCCAACAAGAGTCAATAACTACCTAAACTTTGTGTTGCCTTCAGATTAGCTCAAGAACAGTGTGTAGAGAGCTTCATGGAATGGGTTTCCATGGCCGAGCAGCTGCATCCAAGCCTTACATCACCAAGTGCAATGCAAAGCGTCGGATGCAGTGGTGTAAAGCACGCCGCCACTGGACTCTAGAGCAGTGGAGACGTGTTCTCTGGAGTGACGAATCACGCTTCTCTGTCTGGCAATCCGATGGACGAGTCTGGGTTTGGTGGTTGCCAGGAGAACGGTACTTGCCTGACTGCATTGTGCCAAGTGTAAAGTTTGGTGGAGGGGGGATTATGGTGTGGGGTTGTTTTTCAGGGGTTGGGCTTGGCCCCTTAGTTCCAGTGAAAGGAACTCTTAATGCTTCAGCATACCAAGACATTTTGGACAATTTCATGCTCCCAACTTTGTGGGAACAGTTTGGGGATGGCCCCTTCCTGTTCCAACATCACTGCGCACCAGTGCACAAAGCAAGGTCCATAAAGACATGGATGAGCGAGTTTGGTGTGGAGGAACTTGACTGGCCTGCACAGAGTCCTGACCTCAACCCGACAGAACACCTTTGGGATGAATTAGAGCGGAGACTGTGAGCCAGGCCTTCTCACAAAACATCAGTGCCTGACCTCACAAATGTGCTTCTAGGAGAATGGTCAAAAATTCCCATAAACACACTCCTAAACCTTGTGGAAAGCCTTCCCAGAAGAGTTGAAGCTGTAATAGCTGTAAAGGATGGGCCAACTCCATATTAAACCCGACGGATTAAGAATGGGATGTCATTAAAGTTCATGTGCACGTAAAGGCAGGTGTCCCAAAACTTTTGGCAATATAGTGTATGTTTACTTCAAATATCTTTAGAGAGGAATATTTTTGTTGTATTTTTACCCAAAACAGGGCAATGTGATTACAATGGAAGGGTAAACTCTCACATGTAATTTGTTTCATTCACACTCAACACCGGAGGGAATTTCTGCCTAATTCCTTGATAAGAAGCCACATCAGTTCACAGAAGGAAGTTATTTCAATCACTTGACTAACGTGATTTTGGAGTAAAATATGCTGTTTTTCTCATAAATTGTATTTTGGCACTATACTAATCTAAAAACGGTTACCATTTCAGCATCCTCTAAATGAAATAAACGTAGCATGGTCTTAAAAAAGTTCCATAAATCTCATAATTTTATCATTGATTTAATTAATTCTAACGATATGACAACAAGCTGCCAAATGTTTTCTTTCAAATAAGTCTACAATATTTGAAGTCCAAAGGCTTCATGAACTATGTCTTTTTAATTTATGTCTGTTGAACTTGGCAGTATTTTCTCTCTCCTGGTTATTCTCTAAAGCTAGAATCTCAATTGTTGTAATTGTTGAATACAATAGTGTGACTCATTGGCTAAAAAAAGAAATCAAAACACAAAGTAAGGTAAAGATGAATTTGATAAGTTTTCTACAGATATCGAGATATCATTACCGTGAAATCTTTTGGCCATGATAACAGAGGTAAAAAATCTGATATCGTGACAGCCCCAATGTGGAAAATACATCACAGGGACTTCCCGCTTGAGAAGTAAGGACTGAGAAACGTCAAAATGGTAGTAGTGTAGCTGTCTAGATTTTATCAAAAAGATCTTGATTTGTGTTTCGAAGATGAACAAAAGTCTGAGGGGTTTGGAACAACATGAGGGTGAGTAATTAATGACAGAATTTTCATTTTTGGGTGAACTAACCCTCTAAGTATTTTCTAATTTCATTAAACATTCATTTGATTTCATTAACAATTTTTATCAAACATGGACCTTTATTTTCATTGAAAAGGCTTATTTCTACTATTGTAGGCTCATTTTGTAAATTTAAGCAATTAATTTAGATAAGCGAAAACTGGGTGGCCATCATGCCCATACTGTTTTATGGTGCATATTTTTAAACACCTTATACCTTATTTTGATTATTCTCAGCTTAGGTAAAGTAAGTCAAATCTGTTCTAAATCAAAAGCATCTGAAATACTTTTCCTTTTTTAGTACATTGTTGTTGTGTAAACATACCCTTATATTGAAGGGATTTTGTTGCTTGACAATATTATTGTCACATTTGATGAGGATGCGGCTTCACCCTTGAAAGTGCTGGATCTGAAGATGAACTAATTACTGTGATTGCTTTTTATATGATTGTGTAGAGAAGATGACTGAGTGAAACTCTTCCCACATGCAGTGAAGTGATACGGATTCTCCCCAGTGTGGATCCTCTCATGTGTTTTCAGATGTCCTGACTGATTGAATCTCTGATCGCAGTGTGAACACTTGTAAGGTTTCTCTCCAGTGTGGATCCTCTCATGTGTTTTCAGGTCTCCTGACCGACTGAATCTCTTGTCGCAGTGTGAACACTTGTAAGGTTTCTCTCCAGTGTGGATCCTCTCGTGTCTTTTCAGGGCTCCTGACCGATTGAATCCCTTGTCGCAGTGTGAACACTTGTAAGGTTTCTCTCCAGTGTGGATCCTCTCGTGTGTTTTCAGGGCTCCTGACCGATTGAATCTCTTGTCGCAGTGTGAACACTTGTAAGGTTTCTCTCCAGTGTGAATTCTCTGGTGCCGTTTCAAATCTTCAGTTGTAATAAAACTCTTCCCACACTCAAAGCACACATAAGCTTTTTCACCAGTATGTATTTTCTGATGAACTTTTAAATTCTGCAGATGTGAAAAACTCTTTCCACACAAAGAACATGAATGTGGTTTCTCCTGTGAATGAACTTTCAGGTGGATCTTCAGGCCTGAAGCCCAAAAAAATGTTTTGCCACATTGATCACATTCATGCAGTTTCTCTCCGGTGTGGATGTTCATGTGATCCTTAAGGTGAACTTGTTGTCTAAAACTCTTTCCACACTGATCACATGTGAACGGTTTCTCTCCAGTGTGGATCCTCAAGTGAACATTTAGACTCTTTTTGTATGTGAAACTCTTCCCACATTGATCACATGTGTGCGGTTTCTCTCCAGTATGGATATTCATGTGGGCCTTAATGTGAACCTGTTGTCTAAAACTCTTTCCACACTGATCACATGTGAACGGTTTCTCTCCAGTGTGGATCATCATGTGAACCTTGAAACTTTTTTTGTGTGTGAAACTCTTCCCACACTGATCACATGTGAATGGTTTCTCTCCAGTGTGGATCCTCATGTGATCTTTAAGATTCTTTTTGTATGTAAAACTCTTTCCACACTGATGGCAAGTGAAACATTTCTTGTCTCTTTTTTTCAGTAAAGAAATACTTTCAGTCTCTGAGCAAGTTTTTTCTCCAGTTTTGACATGATGTTTCTCCTCCTCTTCACTCTCCTCATTCTTCAGCATCATGTCTGAAATAAAAGTAAAAAAGTTTCATTTTAAATAAATCAGAGTGAAATGTAAAGTGAAAGTAGACAACAGCTACACGAAATAATTTTGAAAACGGTCGTTTTGAGAACATTGTCATCTGTATGTGCAAAAACGCAAAGGAAAAACTTCAATTTTTAGTCCATCGTTGACATGTAAATGTACCCTCAGATTGAATAGATTTTATTGCTCAATGGTATTATTTACCCCTTTTCCACCAGCATGAACCGGGTGCTAGTTCAGAGCTAGTGCTATTGCCAGTTTGGAGTTGGTTCAACTGACGAGCCTTATAAGAACCAATTTGCCTTTCCACGGGCCAGAGAGCCAGCACAGAGCCAGGTCTTACGTCACTGTATATGTTTTATCTTTCCCAGCAGCGGCAGTGCAGCAGCGCCAAACAAACACACCAAGCTTGTTCAAGATGCATCAGTTTCTCGCAGACAAATCAGCGTATGACTTCAAAACACCTTGTGAGAAATCCAAAAGCACAAGGAGTTGTATGCCCTACAAACACTCCCGTGGCTCTCCGATGTCACACGCCAATTGGTCCACGTAGCTCCGATGCATCTTGAACAAGACTTCCATCAACAATGGCAGACGTTTTGTTACTATTGATGCACATAGCTTTGCGAACCTACATCAGCATCCAGCCATGGCGAATCCAACATGTTCGTGCAGCGCGCCATAATTTGTTTAGACGGAGATTACAATCGAGCTGCTATTAGCTTGATTACCGTGCGTTCACACCGCTGCCGGCGAGAGCGTCAAAGTGACAGGAAGTCATTCATTTTCAATGTGAGCTGACGGCGAGCTCCGCGGCGCGTCTTGGACGGTGAGAGCATCGAGGAGAGTTGAAGTCAGGTCAACTTTATGGTAATGAGCTATGATGCGGTTCGGCAGCAACCAATCAGAATGTAGAGGTCCTCGCTTGAGAGGATTCCAATTGGTTGCTACAACTTGTCATTTACTTTGACCCTCCCGCCGGTGGCAGTTTGAGTGCACAGTACAGCGTTGTTGGCAGGGCAGCCAGGGCGAATTTTGACGCTCTCGCCGGCGGTGGTGTGAATGCACAGTTAGCTGCTGTCACAAGTTTCTGTTCTTCTTGTTGGTCAGCCCCTGACACAAGCGGTTCTTACTTCTAGACCAGCAATGTTTTGGTGCTACTTACGAACCACTTTTCCTGGTTCAGAGCTGGTGCTTTGGGTGTCAAAAGACAAAGAACTGATTTGAAACTAGGCTCTGGTTCTGAACCAGCACTCAAACTACCTACGTGGAAAAGGGGTAATTGTGTCACGTTTGGTGAGGATGTGGCTTCACACTTGAAAGTGCTGGATCTGAAGATGAACTACTTACTGTGATTGTTTTTTGTGTGTCTGCGTAGAGAAAATGAACGAATGAAACTCTTCCCACATGCAGTGCAGTAATACAGTTTCTCTCCAGTGTGGATCCTCTCGTGTATTTTCAGGGCTCCGGAATCACTGAATCTCTTGTCGCAGTGTGAACATTTGTAAGGTTTCTCTCCAGTGTGGATCCTCTCATGTTTATTTAGGGCTCCTGAATCACTGAATCTCTTGTCACAGTGTGAACACTTGTAAGGTTTCTCTCCAGTGTGGATCCTTTCATGTTTTTTAAGCGTTCCTGAATCACTGAATCTCTGGTTGCAGTGTGAACACTTGTAAGGTTTCTCTCCAGTGTGGATCCTCTCATGTGTTTTCAGATGTACTGATTGACTGAATCTCTTGTCGCAGTGTGAACACTTGTAAGGCTTCTCTCCAGTGTGAATTCTCTGGTGCCGATTCAAATCTTTTGTAGTAATAAAACTCTTCCCACACTCAAAGCACACATGAACTTTTTCACCAGTATGTATTTTCTGATGAACTTTTAAATTCTGCAGATGATAAAAACTTTTTCCACACAAAGAACATGAATGAGGTTTCTCCTCTGAATGAACTGTGATGTGCATCTTCAGGCCTGAAGCCCACAAAAATGTTTTTCCACATTGATCACATTTGTGCAGTTTCTCTCCAGTGTGGATGTTCATGTGCTCCTTAAGGTGCCCTTGATGTGCAAAACTCTTTCCACACTGATCACATGTGAACGGTTTCTCTCCAGTGTGGATCATCATGTGATCCTTGAGATTCTTTTTGTGTGTGAAACTCTTCCCACACTGATCACATGTGAACGGTTTCTCTCCAGTGTGGATTTTCATGTGTTCCTTAAGGTGAACTTGTTGTCTGAAACTCTTCCCACATTGATTGCATGTGAACGGTTTTTCTCCAGTGTGGATCCTCATGTGAACCTCAAAACTCCTTTTGTGTGTGAAACTCTTCCCACACTCATCACATGTAAAAGGTTTCTCTCCAGTGTGGATTTTCATGTGTTCCTTAAGGTGAACTTGTTGTCTAAAACTCTTTCCACACTGATCACATGTGAACGGTTTCTCTCCAGTGTGGATCCTCATGTGAATCTTTAAAGTCTTTGTGTCTGTGAAACTTCTTCCACACTGAAGGCAGGTGAAACATTTCTTGTCTCTTCTTTTCAGTAAAGAAATAGTACTCCCAGTCTGAGAGCAAGTTTTTTCTCCAGTTTTGACATGATATTTCTCCTCTTCATTGTCCTCATTCTTCAGCACCACATCTGAAACAAAAGTAAAACGTAGGGCTGTCAAGCGATTAAAATTTAATTAATCACACATTTACACTTCAGTTACGCTTTTTTCGTAAGTTGAATACGGAAGGCGGTCTGGCAGAAGCTAGTTATTTTACTTTATAATGTGTTAAATATGGATATTTTTCTTACACAAATGCATTGCTTTACTTCACAAGGCCTTTATTAACCCCCCGGAGCCATGTGGAGTATGTTTAGGATGGATGGATGCACTTATTTGAATTTCCAATAGGTGGTTTCCATGCACTGCCATTATAAAGCTTAGGAGCATCAAGGTGATTATTAATATAACTCTGATTAACTCTGATAATCTCTGTTTGCATTCACTGATTTTCTGAAGTCATCTTAAATGTTCAATTATCAATATACAACTGAAAATTTTGAAAAATTTCACATACGCTGACTTCATAAATTGATGTTGATTTTCCTAAAATGTTTTTGTTTGAACTCACCGTTGTGGTGATTAGTGTTCCCTTTGGTCGGGCACTTCATTTATATTACTATAATTCTCTTCCTTTTGATGCAGTGATGTTTGTTTTCAAAGGAAGGGAAGTAATGTATTTATGAATGAATGATATATAATTATGTTTTGTGTCAAATAAGATTTTTTTTAAAAATTTTGGTGCTAACACTTATGTCATACACACCTTGTGAAACATTTAATTGGGTCGATATAACTCCTGTATGTTTCCATGCTTTAAGTATGTCTAAATAATTCGATTTTACAGTGTAAGAAGACATGGACATAGTGAAAATGGACAGTAAGGTAGAAGGGGTGGAAGGGGTGGAAGGGGTGGGAGGAGAGGTGGAATTCAGTTGTTCTTCAGTGTAATTCAGTGGTTCTTAATCTTGGACCTGGGGAGCCCTATCTGAGGGTATGGGGGATTTTGGATTCAGCCCCCACAACAATTTTTTTTTAATAATAATAATAATAAGAAGAAGAAGAAGAAGAAGAAGAAATGGTTCAAGATAAAATACTTTGGCATAATGTTATGAATATAAATATCAACAAATTTTTATAAATATTTGTAGTTTTAAAGCTGTTGAGATAATTGAAAAACTTTTGCCCCCAATTTGAATATTCTTTAATGTCAGGGTGGCACAACTGCAAATATTTTATTATCAGCTGAGAAGGTAGTAACGTTAAGCCTGATACTGTAATAAAACATCCAGAGGACCCCAATAGATCATTGTGTCAGAGTGAAAAGGGTTGTAGATATCTCTCAAATACTCATAAAAACAGCTAATTTCAAGTATGGGTAGATATAAATATTTGGTTGTACCACCTGACCAAAAAACAAAACAAAAAATATGCATTACATCAGTTTTGAAAAAGATTTTTTAAAATACCATTTTTAAAGATTTATTTTCTCAATGACCCATATAACAAAACCTGTTGGAAAAACATTACAATAAACATGTATTTTCGCTGAAAGTGTCCTAAAATCATTAGAGAATACGCTTGTAATTTTGATGTTAGTATTAACTTTTAATAAATGCATTACTAGAAAAAAAAATGCAGTGCTTTATTTTGCAGTAAAGTTGAACTGGCTAAAGTAAGAGTGTGTTTAGATCACTGTGTTAACTGTTTTGAGAGCAGTTACATTACTTTGGAGAAATGTGTCAAATCGATTGAGAAAAACTGTCATTTCTATGGAAGCAGTAAGGGTGTACTTGGTTTGTCACACATTACGTCTACATGTTGGCCTAGTTTTTGTTAAATACATATTGGCACAGTGTAATATGTCATGTGTTGTTGTTCATCTGAGGTTGTATTTACATAATTTTAAGACCTGCCAAGGACCAGATGATTTTATGTCCTGATACATTAAACCACAGAATTCAAAGGGGAGTATTTTGTTCTTCAGCTTCATTAATGAAGAATCAGGAATAAACACCAACCTCTTTGTTCTTCAGTGTGTTTCATTCTGCAGTGTTCTGGATCTCTCATGTTCTCACTGTCCTTCAATAAACTCTGTCTTTGCAGATTTTAAGCTCTTTCTGATGGTTTGATGCTCGTCTTCACTTGTAGGCTGATGGGAATATTCCAGCATTTATTGGTGAATTGCAGTGGGAGGAGCTTCACTGGAGGAGGAGGAGCAGATTTGACAAAATCAAGAATAATCAAGAGTTTGTTTTTATACCATTTCACACATTTTAAGTATTTATGTTTATCTATCTATCCATATTTTGCCTGTCTACCCATCTATCTAATAAAGTAACTTTTAAGTGAATTTATGATAACGTGTTTTATACTTACATTTTTATTTCTAAGAATTTCATCCACATACTTTACACCTACATGTATTATTATTATACTTTATTAAAATATAGGCAGATAATTATAGAAAAATAAAGAGTAGTGACACAACAATTAACAGATATCAAATATAAATAATGTAAAAATTAAAAAACGGGAAAAAAAAAACAACGAACAAACTTAGAAAAAATGTACAAATTTAAAAGAAACAAATAACGCACTGACTGAATTTAACTCGTTTTTGTTAATTGTGATTTAGTTTTGTGTTTTATTTGATACATGGTTCTTCACAGATTAATGAACTGCTGTTATGAAACTTACCTATTTCTTGTAGATGTCACAATAGCTGATCGTGTAGTTTGTTGATCTCCTCAAGTCTGTTGATATCAATAAAATGATCTTAATGTGGCAATTCACGGATCTGAAGACATCAGCATAATGAATGAGGTGAAAACAGGATCTATTGCCATGAAATAATGAGGCTTTTCAGCTGCTCTGATAATAGTGATGATCCATAGACTATCAATCATTAAACAAGACATTCAGGATCAGCAGCAGATCATCTCACTTTATTGTAAGTATTTACTGATAGAAACAGATTGTTTGAGTCAGAATATATGCTGAAAGCCTATGCTCCAAATACAGTTTCTCAAATGATACAGAAAAATAGCAGTAATATAAAGACAGACAATAATGACACCCATCTTTATTAACCACCTAAATTTGTCCATATGAACCTAAATATAGTTCGATTTCCTAATAACTGCATTTATAACAAAGTAGTTTGAAAATCTTACCGTTTTGTATGTGAAGAGAAACAGGCAAATAATCTTCTTCTTTAAAAATAATCGTTTTACTTATCAGACACACAAATAGCACTGAACCCGATGAAAACATTTTAGAAATGACCCCGTAAATATTGCTTTAACAAACGGTCTTACATTAGCGTGAACGGCTCACCTCAGAAGGAACGCGCGAATGATGACGTCATTACCGCGAGACGAGATCAACGGCAGATTATCAGAAACGCGCCAAATATAAATTAGGGTAAAACAATTACTAATATAGACATCAATAGTTCTGTTTGGCAATCAGTTGGTATTTTTATATTTATTTCTCTATAGGCAGACATAGTTTAACCTCATTTGTGTCCTCATTTGCTAAAGGCAATTTCAACAGATGTGAGTGATGAAAGCAGACTCAAAAAGAATTCAATTCATTTATTTTCAAAAATGAACAATACAACCAAATTATAAATAAAAACATAGGAAATATCCTAAACAAATGAAAGCATTCAAGACGTTCCGTACTCAGCATTATAAACATATGCATAAGAAAATTTAACACAAAATGAAACTATGATATTTATATCATGAAGAAAAATGATGTACAAGAATACAATATTTACTCAATCTTGTTGATCTCACCGTTGAAACTTCTGGTCTTGAAGATGAACTGTATTCACTGTGACAAACTTAGATGATGTTTCTTTGGCCTGAAAAAAAAAACCCCAACAGAAATTCAACATTTCCACTAAAACTTAGGGGTGGAACAATACATTCATGTCACGATTCTATAAAAATCGTGATACTGAACTCAAAATACGATCACGTTATCTTGAGCCAAAATAAAGGAAAGGTTTTTTATTATTACTACTTTATTTTTATTTTATTATCCGGACCCACAAATATTCCCCCATTGCATTATTATGCATTATATTTAACATTATATAGTAGTTTAATGTAATAATGTCACTTAAACTCCATAAACTTTCAATTTTTTTCCCTCATGCAGTACTCACACTTTCAATACAGGCATTGGTTGGATCTCTTACACAAGCGCACTAGTCTCGCGTAACCAGACCTTCAGACTGATGGCAGAAGGTCTGGACTCTATCGCAGCTTTCATTGGTCAAGGACCGCCCAAGAGGACGTTTGACTGACATGTAACGCAACCAATCACAGTTCGCTTTGTTTCACATCATGTTTAGGGGCATGAAAATGTCAAGTCGATGTCCCTACAATAACAGACCGGCGTGCATCTAATAAATTATTAATTCAAGAACATTATGCAAGTTTACTGTAATGATGAAGCTGCGAATTTCACATACTTTTGAAAATCCAGCGTTTAGTTGATCCTGGTAAGCGCTCATTTTCACAGTGGTAAACATGACGGCGCTGGTTTGGCATCACAGCATGTGTTTCCTGGCGGACCGTTAAAGAACGCGAGACACAGACATCTTGCAGAATTCAACCAACCAGATGACTTCGAAAATCCTGAAGTGTTTCCAGTTAAGTGTGCCATATGCATCAGACGTTCAGCCAACGGTCCCTGGGCGTGACGTCTGAGGCTGAGACTACGTGCACACAGACTCTCCCAGGGCTCACTATGACCTGCCTCTACAGCCATTAATGCACTATACATATAAGAATAAACCATAATCATAAAAATAATCATACTACTAAAACTAAATGCGATATGGTGATTTAAATGATGTTTGCGCTTTCACTTTGAGTGCCGTTCCGGCACATTTGCTTCAGATGATTGATGCAATCAATCATAGTTCTAATCGCAAGAAAGCGTGTCAGTATGACTATTCCCAAACTGTAAATGGCCAATCCATCCAAAAATTTACATTCTTGCATTTACTTATGTTCCCAAGCGTCATGCAAGCATTTGAACGTCTGTGTTTATGTACATCGTTTTAAATCTGTTCATCATATCATATGGATTAGACCATTCGACTGATTTTTACGATGATTTTGATTTTGGATCTTTTAAGTTTTAGAGGAATTGACTTTAAATGGAAAGATAGAAATCTCTCAGGTTTCATAAAAAAAAAAAAAAAAAAAAAAAAAAAAAATCTTCATTTGTCTTCAAATATCTTTAAGGGAAATATGAATAATTAATCAACTCGTAATTATAAATATTTGAATCAGTTAATCAAATTAACGATGTAGCTGAATTAATATTACGATCAATCTGTTCGGCCAGCGAACACTCAGTATTGATCGTCTATCAACTCTTCAGAAAGGATATTTTCAGTGGCCACAAGAAAATAACGCTTTCTTACGTAGCTGTGATCGTAATCGTTATCATTGACATTGGTTGAGAAGCAGATCAGAATCAACTCGCGAGAATGTGAACAAAAGTTTTAACTAAATCACGAACACATTACTAAACACACAGACATCCAAATCACGCATACATAGGAAATGAGAGAGTGGAAATAAATTAAACCATAGCATAACAGGGGAATGGAGCTATGAAAAGAGTCATTTAACGAGCTGGAAGAACCATCAGTTTCTCACCATAAAGCACCTTTGTTAACAAAGGGGTTCACAACTTAATACTAAATCGCCGTTTAGTGTTCAAATGTACGATACTTGCAAATGCCTTAGCTGTTGAGGAGCATCCGGATCTGCAGTGTCAAGAAAATTCTTGATGGTTCGGTCCAATGGTGCTGAAGTTGTAATCAATATCTTCTGCGTTGAATGAAGAAATGACGATGAACTTGCGCTGTTAATTTGACCCTATCGTCGAGGAAGTTGCACATGGTTTGCGCAAGTCAATAAGGCCTGTCCGCCCGGCTGTGCCGGCCGGGGTGGCCGAGTGAGGTGAGAAGCAGTCAGTAGAATCATCAAGACAAAGAAGAATGCTAAAAAAAACTGGGGAGGGAACTTTCTGTTAAATTCCACAGAAGTCACACCTTTGAGTTTTGGCTTGACCAATGAGAAAGGTGCAATTTCCAAGCGGAACAGTTCCTTTGTTTGAAAGTGGACTCATTTGCATGAGGGGAGTAAGCTGGCGGTTTGTGTCCATTTATACTCTGATAAATATAACAAACATACAATGCATTCTATGAGATGATGTGTGAGTTATTAAACAACGAGTATTTTAAAATGAAACAACCTAGATGGGCTGCATTATCTAGTAGTTCTATTATCAGACATGCATAACAGTATACAATATACAAAAGAACAAAATACACAGTAATAATATACAAAATGTACAAGGGAAATGCATGTTCATTCATTTAGACAGATTTGTCAATTAATTAGTGGCAAGGATTCCATTTGTGTCCTGTACTTTCTGATCAGACACTATCTCCTAAGTGTCTTTGAAATGTATGTGGCAAATGGTGATAGTTCTCAGTGGGGGAGCCAGGCGTTACGGAGTCTGCATGGGTGAGAGGAATTGTGAAAATTAAATTTAAAATTGTATGTTTGATCGATCCAGTCATTACACAAGATGAACAAAAATCTTATAGGTTTGAAACGACATGAAGGTGAGTACATGATGGCAAATTTACATTTTTGGGTGAATTATACCTTATAAATACAGTAAGCTGAGCCTCGGATAAAACTAACTTTTACATCAACGATACATATTTTCTCATTTTTTTTAATCGCGATATCTCAATATAATTATGTATAATTACACCCCTACTAAAACTACCATTACAAACATTACAAAGATAGTTATCTCCATGTAAACTACAAAATGCGAATATGAGGAAACTATGACGTCATGCATATGCGTATTTAGTGTTCAGTATTTCTTTACAAAGTGACATCGCCAACTACTGCCTTAGCAGCAGAATACAGTGTTTTTTTTATGTTTTCACAGATCCGAGTGAATGGGAATCATTTCCACAACATTTTCATCTGTCATCTTTTCCATTTTAGTACATCGTTGTCTTTTAAACGTACCCTCATATTGAAGAGGTTTTATTGCTCAACGGTATTATTGTCACATTTAGTGAGGATGCGGCTTCACACCTGAAAGTGCTGGATCTGAAGATGAACTACTTACTGTGATTGTATTTTGTATGACTGTGTAGAGCAGATGACTGTTTGAAACTCTTCCCACATGCAGTGCAGTGATACGGTTTCTCTCCAGTGTGGATCCTCTCGTGTTTTTTCAGGGCTCCTGACTCACTGAATCTCCTGTCGCAGTGTGAACACTTGTAAGGTTTCTCTCCAGTGTGGATCCTCTGGTGTGTTTTCAGATGTACTGATTGACTGAATCTCTTGTTGCAGTGTGAACACTTGTAAGGTTTCTCTCCAGTGTGTATTCTCTGGTGTCGATTCAAACTTGCAGTTGTAATAAAACTCTTCCCACACTCAAAGCACACATGTACTTTTTCACCAGTATGTATTTTCTGATGAACATTTAAATTCTGCAGATAATAAAAACTTTTTCCACACAAAGAACATGAATGTGATTTCTTCTTTGAGTGAGTTCTCAGGTGGATCTTAAGGCCTGAAGCCCACAAGAATGTTTTGCCACATTGATCACATCCATGCAATTTCCTTCCAGTGTGGATGATCTTGTGTGTCTTAAGGTGTCCTTGATGTGCAAAACTCTTTCCACACTGATCACATGTGAATGGCTTCTCTCCAGTGTGGATCCTCATGTGAACCTTGAGATTTTGTGTGCATGTGAAACTCTTCCCACACTGATCACACATGACTGGTTTCTCTCCAGTGTGGATCCTCATGTGAACCTTGAAACTCTTTTTGTGTGTGAAACTCTTCCCACACTTATCACATGTGACCAGTTTCTCTCCAGTGTGAATCCTCATGTGAACCCTGAGACTCTGTTTGCGTGTGAATCTCTTTTCACACTGATGGCAGGAGAAATGTTTCTTGTCTCTTCTTTTCAGTAAAGAAACACTTTCAGTCTGTGAGCTAGTTTTTTCTCCAGTTTTGACATGATGTTCATCCTCCTCATTCTCCAGCAGCACATCTGAAATGAAAGTTTAAAAAAAAGTTGCATTTTAAATAAATCATAAAAAATCTGAGAAAAACGTAAAGTGAAAGTAGACAAGTTATGATCATTTCGATGCATTTTTATAAATCTCTTTCCATGAACGAGGTACACTGACCTACCAGTAAGTACTTTTAAAACATTATCGGCACACATCCCATGTTTCTGTAGAGAGAACTATTAAATATTTGATCAACTCCACAATTACCTAACTCATGTGTTAGTGCTCACGTGCCCACTGTTGGCACTTTTGGCGTTGGACAGGGCAACACCTTGATTCGTTTCTTTTTCAGCCATTCTGTTGTAGATTTGCTGGTGTGCTTGGGATCATTGTTTAGTTGCATAATGTCTTAGGTTACATATGTAAACATGGTTCCCTGAGAAGAGGAAATGAGACACTGCATCCCCTAGGGGTCGCTATGGGGGAATGCCTCTGGCATGCCAGGTGTCTGAAATGTGAGTCAAAACACGACAATGAACTTGACATTGGCAGGCGGCAGCCCATGAAGTCATCACTGGTGCGACCGTGAATAACGTCATCCACTTCTTGTCTGAAGGAGACTGGAGCAGGAATGCCTACAGCATGGCAAAGGGACGCAGAGTCTCGTTCCCTATTCTCAGGGAACCATGGTTACATGCGTAACCTGAGACGTTCCCTTTCGAAAGGGAACTCGTGCTGCGTCCCCTAGGAGTAACTATGTGGAGCAGAATACCCATGCTGCCATGCTGAAGAGATAAGTGCCTTATTGGCTGAGCTAAGTCAAAAACTCAAAGAGTCTTCTTCCCCAAGGCGCACCAGCGACAATCATAGGTCAGAGCTTCTCATGAACGGAGGCCTCAAAAGGATAACTCTAAAGAGAGGAAGCCCAACTATGTTCATACTTAGGCCAGCTTCCAAGAGGCTCACAGAGAGCCTAAAATACTCAACTTCCCTAAAAGCAGCCCTGGAGAGTAGAGGACTCAACAAGAGGCCTGGCAACACTCTAACCCAAGGGAAATGACGGGTTGAGTCAGCTGGCCCATGAAGCTCCGCAGAGTGGAGGCCTATAGAGTAACTCTCAGATTGAGAGGAGGCCTAGCAACACTTTAAGCAGCCAAGGAGGTTCCAAGAGAGCCTAACTACCAAGTATACTATCAACAGGATGACGTTATTCACAGGTGCCCTTTTATACTTAAGGTCGCATCAGTGATGATGTCATAGACTGCCGCTTGCCAATGTCAAATTCATTGTCGTGTTTAGTCTTGTGCTTCAGACACCTGGCCTGCCAGAACCATTCCCCATAGCGACCCCTAGGGGATGCAGCACGATCCCTTTTGAAAGGGAACCCAATTTCGGCCAAGCTTTAGCTGTCAAACAGATGGCCTCCCATTTGCCTCTAGAATACTTTGGTATGCAGAGGAGTTCATGGTCGACTCGACTGTGAGGCAAGACTAAGTTTTATATAACATCTGTTTAACTTATAACATGAAAGTAAGGTTAATAATATAACTTGGAGAACAATATTTTCAGTTTTACTGAAATTAGGGTGATGCAAAAATGAGTACACCCCACTGAAAGTCTCTGGAGCAAAGCTAAATTTTAGAGTACAAATGTCTAATTTAACAAGAATTCAACCACAGGTGAGTCTAATTATTCATTACACAGGTGTCCAGCAGACAGTTGACTATAAAGGGGTGTTAAAACCCCTTCCCATTTCATGCTGTCAGCAATGGCACCACATGGAAGAGAAATGTCACAAGACCTGAGAAAGAAAATAATGTCTTTACACCAGAAAGGTGAAAGCTACAAGATCAGCAAAGCTTTACTTATCAGTCAGAATACTGTAGCAAAAATGGTACAAAAATTTTAAAAAAGATGGAACTGCAACCATCTCACAGAGACGTCCAGGTCGTCCACGGAAGTTAACACCTCGACAGGAGCGTCTTCTGATGAGAAGGGTTGAAGAAAATCGGCATGCAAGTTCACTGCAGTTATCTAAAAAAGTAGAAAGCCAAACTGGGGTGACTATTTCCCGTGACACAATACGGCGTACACTGCAGAGGAATGGCACGCATGAGTGCCGTCCATGAAAGAAGTCTCTCCTAAAGCCCAGGCACAAAAAAAGCCTGCCTAGAGTTTGCCAGGGCCCATGCTGACAAAGATGAAGACTACTGGGACTCTATACTCTGGAGTGATGAGACCAAGATAAATGTTTTTGGAACTGATGGCTTCAAAACTGTATGGCGTCGCAAAGGAGAGGAATACAAAGAAAACTGCATGGTGCCTACAGTGAAACATGGTGGTGGCCGTGTCCTTATGTGGGGCTGCATGAGTGCTGCTGGTGTCGGGGAGCTGCATTTCATTGATGGCATCATGAATTCACAGATGTACTGCTCTATACTGAAAGAGAAGATGCTACCATCACTCCGTGCTCTTGGTCGTCGTGCACTTTTCAAACATTACAATGATCCTAAACACACATCTAAGGCCACTGTTGGATTTCTGAAGAAGAACAGGGCGAAAGTGATTCATTGGCTCCAGATCTGAACCCAATCGAACACCTATGGGGAATTCTGAAGAGACAAGTTGAGCATCACTCTCCATCCAGCATCCAGTCTCTAAAAGAGCTCATTCTTGAAGAATGGAAAAAGATAGATGTTGCAAAATGTCGCCAACTTGTTCATTCCATCCCTAGAAGACTTGGTGCTGTCATTAAAAATCATGGAGGCCATACAAAGTACTAGATGTAGTAGTTTTTGTTGTGGGGTGTACTCATTTTTGCATCACCCTAATTTGAGTAAAACTGAAAAATGTGTAATCTAAGTTATATTATTAACCTTACTTTCATGTTATAAGTTAAACTGATGTTATATTAAACTTATTCTTGTCAACATTTTGGAAATTGTTTTTGTGTTCATTGAGATATTGTTTAAAATGCTACTTTTCAAAGTGGGTGTACTCATTTATGCTGAGCACTGTAGCTATTTAGTTTGTCACACATACACTATATTGCCAAAAGTATTGGGACACCCCTCCAAATCATTGAATTCAGGTGTTCCCATCACTTCCATGGCCACAGGTGTATAAAATCAAGCACCTAGGCATGCAGACTGCTTCTACAAACATTTGTGAAAGAATGGGTCGCTCTCAGGAGCTCAGTGAATTCAAGCGTGGGACCGTGATAGGTTGCCACCTGTGCAATAAGTCCATTCATGAAATTTCCTCACTACTAAATATTCCACGGTCAACTGTTAGTGGTATCATAACAAAGTGGAAGCAATTGGGAACAGCAGCAACTCAGCCACAAAGTGGTAAGACACGTAAAAATCACAGAGCGGGGTCAGCGCATGCTGAGGCGCAGAGTGTGCAGAAGTCGCCAACTTTCTGCAGTCAATAGCTACAGACCTCTAAACTTCGTGTGACCTTCAGATTAGCTCAAGAACAGTGCGTAGAGAGCTTCATGGAATGGGTTTCCATGGCCAAGCAGCTGCATCCAAGCTTTACATCACCAAGTGCAATGCAAAGCGTCGGATGCAGTGGTGTAAAGCACGCCGCCACTGGATTCTAGAGCAGTGGAGACGTGTTCTCTGGAGTGACGAATCACACTTCTCTGTCTGGCAATCCGATGGATGAGTCTGGGTTTTGCAGTTGCCAGGAGAACGATACTTGCCTGACTGCATTCTGCCAAATGTAAAGTTTGGTGGAGGGGGGATTATGGTGTGGGGTTGTTTTTCAGGGGTTGTTTTTCAGGGGTTGGGCTTGGCCCCTTAGTTCCAGTGAAAGGAACTCTTAATGCTTCAGCATACCAAGATATTTTGGAAAATTTCATGCTCCCAACTTTGTGGGAACAGTTTGGGGATGGCCCCTTCCTGTTCCAAGATGACTGCGCACCAGTGCACAAAGCAAGGTCCATAAAGACATGGATGAGCGTCCTGACCTCAACACCTTTGGGATGAATTAGAGAGGAGACTGTGAACCAGGCCTTCTCACCAACATCACTGCCTGACCTCACAAATGTGCTTCTAGAAGAATGGTAGAAAATTCCCATAAACACACTCCTAAACCTTGTGGAAAGCCTTCCCAGAAGAGTTGAGGCTGTTATAGCTGCAAAGGGTGGGCCAACTCCATATTAAACCTTACGGATTAAGAATGGGATGTCATTAAAGTTCATGTGCACGTAAAGGCAGGCGTCCCAAAACTTTTGGCAATATAGTGTAGCTTCTCCATGTTGGCCTAGTTTTTGTTAAATAATGACAGTGTAATATGTCATGTGTAGTTGTTCAACTGAAGTTGTATTTACCTAATTTTAAGACCTGCCAAAAACCAGATGATTTTTTTAATATTGATTTTTTAAGTGTAAAAGGGTGAGTACATGATGGCAGAATTTACATTTTTGGGTGAATTATACCTTATAAATACAGTAAGCTGAACCTTGGATAAAACCAACTTTTACATCAATGATAGTCGCATTTTTATATTGCAATATCTCAATATAATGATGTATCATTACACGCCTACTAAAAATACCATTACAAACATTACAAAGATAATCGCCATGTAAACTACAAAAATGCGAATTTGAGAAAACTGACGTCATGTATATGTGCATTACGTGTTCAATATTTCTTTACAAAGTGACATCGCCAACTACCGCCTTAGCAGCAGAATACAGCGTTTTTTGACGTTTTCACGGATCCAAGTATACAGGGACCTTTTTGACAACATTTTCATGTCATCTTTTCCATTTTTTATACATTGTCTTGTAAACGTACTATCATATTAAAGAGATTTTATTGCTCGACGGTATTTTTGTGTCACATTTGGTGAGGATGCGGCTTCACACCTGAAAGTGCTGGATCTGAAGATGAACTACTTACTGTGATTGTTCATTGTATGACTGCGTAGAGAAGATGACTGTTTGAAACTCTTCCCACATGCAGTGCAGTGATACGGTTTCTCTCCAGTGTGGATCCTCTTGTGTTTTTTCAGGGTTCCTGAATCACTAAATCTCTTGTCACAGTGTGAACACTTGTAAGGTTTCTCTCCAGTGTGGATCCTCTCGTGTGTTTTCAATTGTCCTGACTGACTGAATCTCTTGTTGCAGTGTGAACACTTGTAAGGTTTCTCTCCAGTGTGTATTCTCTGGTGTCGATTCAAACCTGCAGTTGTAATAAAACTCTTCCCGCACTCAAAGCACACATGTATTTTTTCACCAGTATGTATTTTCTGATGAACATTTAAATTCTGCAGACATGAAAAACTCTTTCCACACAAAGAACATGAATGTGGTTTCTCCGGTGAATGAACTTTCAGGTGGCTCTTCAGGCCTGAAGCCAACAAAAATGTTTTGCCACATTGATCACATCCATGCAGTTTCTCTCCAGTGTGGATGATCATGTGTGTCTTAAGGTGTCCTTGATGTGCAAAACACTTCCCACACTGATCACATGTGAACGGTTTCTCTCCAGTATGGATCCTCAAGTGAACCTTGAGATTCTGATTGCATGTGAAACTCTTCCCACACTGGTCACATGTGAACGGTTTCTCTCCAGTGTGGATTCTCATGTGAACCTTGAAACTCTTTGTGTGTGTGAAACTCTTCCCACACTGATCACATGTGACCGGTTTTTCTCCAGTGTGAATCCTCATGTGAACCTTGAGGCTCTGTTTGCGTGTGAAACTCTTTCCACACTGAAGGCAGGTGAAACATTTCTTGTCTTTTCTTTTCAGTAAAGAAACGCTTTCAGTCTGTGAGCTAGTTTTTTCTCCAGTTTTGACAGGTTTCTCTTCCTCTTTACACTCCTCATTCTTCAGCAACACATCTGAAACGAAAGTTTAAAAAAAAGTTGCATTTTAAATAAATCAAAAAATCTGAGAGAAATGTAAATTGAAAGACAAGAAAGAGGTAGACAAGAAATTCTGATCATTTTGATGCATTTTTATAAATCTTTCCATGAACGAGGTACATTGACCTACCAGTTCTTAATTTTAAAATATTATCAGCACACATCCCATGTTTCTGTAGACAGAACTTAAATATTTGATCAACTCCACAATTATCTAACATAATATTAACATTAAAAAAAACTATACAGTAGTGATACAGTTCTGACAGTCTCTCATATGATTATTTATTTTACTAAAAACTTAACTTATAAAATGAATTATCTGCCGACCATTTTTCATTCAACACTGTGACAAAACTTTCCTTTCATTCCACTTTCCACATTCTTAAAAATGGAGTGTTTCTTAAAATGGTGACACCCAAGAAGTGACATTATTTGAACTCTAAGATGATAGGAAAATAATCTCAATCCATTGTAGTGTTGGCTGAGTTTATCAACTCTGTAACCAAAGTTATGAGAGAAATAAACTTGTATTTCATAATACAAAGTTGTCAAAAAAGAATAGAATTTGCTTAATTTATGTTAAATGTACCCCCCTGTGTCAGGGTTGTAAAGTGTATTTAAGCATGTCCCAAATTCTGCTTACAGGGTTACAAAAAATTGTTAACAATATATATAACAAATGTAAAATAAAAAAGCTCACATCAAATTTAGTTTGGCCTTCCAATGTTGACAATCAGTGTGAATGTTTTGTAAATCTCGTTTCACTAACCGTTTGATCAAAACAAAAAAATGAAAGACAATTGAATCTCTTGCAGTATAGTATAGTAATGTGGAGAAAAAAAAAAAAAAAAGAAAAAAAAAAAAAAAAAGTACACTCTTTTGAATTCTATGTTTTTACATATCAGGACATAATGAAAAACATCTGGTCTACAGCAGGTCTTATATCTATATATATAAAACTAATAATTCTGTATTATGCGGGCCAGACAAATAATTTGGTGATGTCACTTTGTAAAGAAAAAGATTAGGCATCTGCGCACATTCAAACACGCATACCTATAGACTAAACATGTAAATGCATGGCAAAAAACGCATTAAAAGTCTTCTGTTTTCAGTTAAAAAGGTGTCATTTAAGTGGCCCCCCAGTTAATAATGATTTTTACAACGAACGTGATTTTTGAATTTTGTCTTACTCTTCTTCACAACGTTGTATCAGTTCTTTGAGGTTTGTGACCATTGTTTATGCACAGCTCTCTTAAGGTCCTTAGACTTGGACGAGGCCAGTGCAACACCTTGATTCTTTTCTTTTTCAGTCATTCTGTTGTAGATTTGCTGGTGTGCTTGGGATCACTGTTTAGTTGATTAACCCAATTTTGGCCAAGCCCTAATATTGTGTTGGTCCCCCTTTTGCTGCCAAAACAGCCCTGACCCGTCGAGGCATGGACTCCACTAGACCCCTGAAGGTGTGCTGTGGTATCTGCACCAAGATGTTAGCAGTAGATCCTTTAAGTCCTGTAAATTGCGAGGTGGAGCCTCCATGGATCGGACTTGTTTGTTCAACACATCCCACAGATGATCGATTTCATTGAGATCTGGGGAATTTGGAGGCCAAGTCAACACCTCAAACCATTCCTGAACCATTTTTGCTTTGTGGCAGGGCGCATTATCCTGCTGAATGAGGCCACAGCCACCAGGGAATGCCGTTTCCATGAAAGGGTGTACATGGTCTGCAACAATGCTTAGGTAGGTGGTACGTGTCAAAGTAACATCCACATGGATGGCAGGACTCAAGGTTTCCCAGCAGAACATTGCCCAAAGCATCACACTGTTCACTTGCTGCCTAATATATCCCACCCACTAACAGGTGCCGTGATGAAGAGATGATCAGTGTTATTCACGTCACCTGTCAGTGCTCATAATGATATGCCTGATCGGTGTATGTCATGTGTAGTTGCTCATCTGAAGTTGTATTTACCTAATTTTAAGACATGCCAAGGACCAGATATTTTTTTTAATTATATCCCAATACGTAAAACCATAGAATTCAAAAGGGTGTACTTTCTTATTCACATAAATGTAGAAAGTGTTTTCTATATTATTTATTGGTTTAACTAAGCTTTGTCCAACTACAAACACTAAATCTGATGAGCTGCTTTATAACCGTATTGTTCTTCAGTCTCATTAATGAAGGATCAGGAATAAACACCAACCTCTTTGTTCTTCAGTGTGTTTCATTCTGCAGTGTTCTGGATCTCTCATGTTCTCACTGTCCTTCAATAAACTCTGTCTTTGCAGATTTCAGCTCTTCCTGATGGTTTGATGCTCGTCTTCACTTGTAGGCTGATGGGAATATTCCAGCATTTATTGGTGAATTGCAGTGGGAGGAGCTTCACTGAAAGAGCAGATGATCTGCCAAAATCAAGAATAAAAATCAGTTACTGAGTTTGTTTTTATTTCACACATTTTAAGTATGTTCATCTATCTAGTAAATTAACTTTTTAGTAAATAAATGGCAAAGTGTTTTATACATATTCACATTTTTTATTCTAAGATTTATCCACATACTTTATTACTACATGATTAATGAAATAAATGCTGTTATGATACTTTCCTATATCTTGTATATGTCTCAATAGCTGGTCGTGTCGTTTGCTTAAGTCTGTTTACGCCAATAAAATGATCTTAATGTGGCAATTTACAGATCTGAAGACATCAACATAATAAATGAGATGAAAACAGGATCTACTGGCATGAAATAAAGAGGTTTTTCAGTTGCTCTGATAGTAATGATACGTAGACTATTGATACTTATTAAACAGATCATCTCACTTTATTCTATGCTTTTGCTGGTAGAAACAGATTGTTTGAGTCAGAATATATGCTGAAAGCCTATAAATGCTCTAATATTACTATTATTTCTAAAATCATACAAGGAAAAAATAGCAAACACTATGACACATATTAACCCTTGTAATTTGCCCATATGAATCTAAATATAGTTCCATTTCCTAGTAACTGCATTCATAACAACATAACGTTAGTTTGCTATAATCTTACCGTTTTGTATGTGAAGAAACGGGCAACTCATAAATCCTTCTTCTTTAAAAAAAAAAAAAATCGTTTTACTTAACAGAGAAACAAATAGCACCGAGCCCGATGAAAAGGGGTCAGAAATTACCCCGTAAATGTTGCTTTATTAAATTGTTTTACCACGAAATACCAACCGTGAAATGCTCACCTCAGAAGACTCGACACCTGACTGAAGGGGAGGGCGCGCTAGTTATGACGTCATCGCCGCGAGACGAGATGAACGGGAGATTGTCAAAAACACGCCAAATACTGTTTAAAACGGCAGAACATCTATAAAACAACATACCAAACAAAAATAAAGGTAAAACAGTTACTGGTGTAGACAGACAGCAGTCTAATTCCCTCTGTCATGTGTGGGTGAAATATATTAGGTATTTATCAAGTAATCCAAACACAATGATAATATTAACATTTCATGGCTTTTAGATGTAACTAAAATTATGAAATGATTTATTCTTGATCTAAGAAGAATCAGCAGAAAATAAAAAGGGACAATTAATGTTTTTGATAACATTATTAATATGCTAATTGGTAAAGCAGATTAAAAAAAAGGAAAAATGAAAACAAATTAGATTAATTTCTCTCTTTATTGACTAACAAGATAGCAAAGCATCCCAAGAGAATAAAAGTGAAGACCGATCTTACATCTGAGTTTTCTAAATACACTACAAGTGGAAGAATAACTAGTTGTTTTAAAAACAATGAACGTAAAATAAATAAACCTACTTTTTTCATAAGTGTAAACAAACTACAAGTGATACATATGCAGTATAATAAAATTTAACAAAATAAAACTCATAATAAAATATTATGATATAATATATATCATGAAGCAAAATGATATACAAGAATAAATCTTTTAAATATTGTCCATCTTGGAGTTGATCTTGAAACTGCTGGTCTTGAAGATGAACTTTATTCACTGTCACAAATTTTGATGATGTTTCTTTGTCTTGTTGATCATTGTGGCTGGATAGGACAGATTTTGGGGCTGTTTACACAACAACATTTTCAACTAAAAACTGAAAACTTTTAGTGTGTTTTCTGGCCGTTCATTTTCACGTCAATGGCGTTTTCGGTGCCTGAAAACGCTAACTTAAACGCTAAAAACAGAGTTATTATGTAAGGAATAATTGACGACGGGCCATTGAATTCTTAGAAAATAATGCACACCCGAGGTGGTAATGCGGCCACGACGCATTATTTTCTAAGAATTTGACGGCCCAGAGTCAATTATTCCGCTTACACTACAGTTACCACATCTCAAGACACTGTTTCGATGGTGTAAAACCGCAAAGACAAAACTTTTCCAAGTTTAGTACATTGTTGTCGTGTAAACATACCCTCATATCAAAGAGATCTTATTGCTCGACGCTACTATTGTGTCATGTTTGCTGAGGATGCGGCTTCACACTTAAAAGTGCTGGATCTGAACTACTTACTGTGATTGTTTTTTGTATGACTGTGTAGAGAAAATGATCGAGTGAAACTCTTCCCACAAGCAGTGTGGTGATAACGTTTCTCTCCAGTGTGGATCTTCTCGTGTCTTTTCAGATGTACTGACTGATTGAATCTTTGGTCGCAGTGTGAACACTTGTAAGGTTTCTCTCCAGTGTGGATCCTCTCATGTTTTATTATGGCTCCTGAATCACTGAATCTCTTGTTGCAGTGTGAACACTTGTAAGGTTTCTCTCCAGTGTGGATCCTCTGGTGCCGATTCAAACCTGCAGTTGTGCTAAAACTCTTCCCACACTCAAAGCACACATGAACTTTTTCACCACTATGTATTTTCTGATGAACTTTTACATTTTGAAGATGATAAAACCTTTTTCCACACAAAGAACATGAATGTGGTTTCTCTTGTAAATGAACTGTAAGGTGCTTCTTCAGGGTTGAAGCCCTCAAAAATGTTTTGCCACACTGATCACATTCATGCAGTTTCTCTCCAGTGTGGATGTTCATGTGTGACTTAAGGCTTCCTTGTACTACAAAACTCTTCCCACACTGATCACATGTGAACGGTTTCTCTCCAGTGTGGATCCTCATGTGAATCTTGAGATTATTTTTGTGTCTAAAACTCTTCCCACACTGATCACATGTGTACGGTTTCTCTCCAGTGTGGATCCTCATGTGAATCTTCAGACAAGTTTTGTATGTAAAACTCTTCCCACATTGATCACATGTGAACGGTTTCTCTCCAGTGTGAATCCTCATGTGAACCTTGAGACACGTTTTGTATGTGAAACTCTTTCCACACTGATGGCAGGTGAAACATTTCTTGTCTCTTCTTTTCAGTAAAGAAATACTTTCAGTCTGTGAGTGAATTTTTTCTCCAGTTTTGGTATGATGATGTTTCTCCTCCTCTTCGCTCTCTTCATTCTTCAGCATCATGTCTGAAATGATAGTAAAATAAATCTGCATTCAACCCTGTTACCAAAGTTACAAGAAAAATATCTTTATATTATGAAATACAAGTTTATCAAATACTATATCAATCAATGTGAATGTTTATCATATCTTGTTTCACTGACCGTTTTGAAACACAACGAGTTTCAGGCCCTATTTTGTACCCTACACATACAGTCATGTGAAAAAGTTAGGACATCCTATTGAATTCAATGGTTTTCTGTATCAGGGCGTAATAAAAAAAATCATCTGGTCCTTGGCAGGTCTTAAAATTTGGACTCAAATTGATTCTGTCGAACCCTGGTGCATTTGCGTTCATCTTACATCATCACAGACGTGCACGGCGCATGATAGAAAACTGAACGCAGGTCAATAAATTGTGTTTTTTATTAATGTGGTGCTATTATGTGCAGCAGAATAAACAACACTTGTGTTTACTGTATGTGCGCCGCATGTAGATGGTTTTCCGCTGCTTGCAAGCAGCCTATTTTGAGGAGACAGCTGATTGCCATTCATTTGCCACTCTGATGCACTCGCAAAGTGCGAATACACTGCAGGCTCACTCCTGCTCAAATCCAAGGTGAATCATCAACACTGTCATCTCTTACATGTGTTTTATTTAAGTAACAATCGGCGAAAATGCATGCGCAGGTTACTGAACAAGTGCGCACCCGAGTCCATGTTGCTTTCATATTCACGCGAACCGCGGCACAGTTCGAGTGCAACCGAACTTCAGGTAGTCTCGGGTTTGGTACCCCGGTGCGCACCCGGGTTCGCATGACAGCTTTCAACCGTGCCCCGTTTTGAACTAAGCTGCCAGTGTGAAAGCCCCCTCAGACTCTACAGGCCTCAGTTAACATGTTAAATATTAAAGTTCATGACAGTACAATTAGAAAAAGACGGGACAAGTATGGAATGTTTGTAAGGGTTGCCAGGAGAAAGCCTCTTCTCACTAAAAAAAACATGGGAGCATGGCTTAGGATTGCAAAGTTGCAAACAATAAGACTTCTAGAACAATGTCCTTTGGACAGATGAGACCAAAGTGGAGATGTTTGACCATAATGCACATCGCCAAGTTTGGTGGAAACTAAAAACAGCATATCAGCCGAAACACCTCATACCAAAAGTCAAGCATACTGGTGGAGGGCTGATGATTTTAGGCTTGTTTTGTATGCCTGGGCACCTCACAGTCATTGAGTCGACCATAAACTCCTCTGTATACCAAAGAGTCAAATGTGAGGCCATCTGTCCGACAGCTAAAGCTTGGCCAAAATTTGGTTATGCAACTGGACAATGATCCGAAGATCACCAGCAAATCTACAACAGAATGGCTGAAAAAGAAAAGAATCAAGGTGTTGCACTGGCCTAATCAAAGTCCAGACCTCAACCCAATTGAAATGCTGTGGTGGGACCTTAAGAGAGCTGTGCATAAACAGATGCCCACAAACCTCAATGAACTGAAGCAACAGAGTAAAGAAAAGTGAGACAAAATTCCTCCACAATGATGTGAGAGACTGATCAAGTCAAATAGAAAAAGATTACTTCAACATATTGCTGCTAAAGGTGGTTCTACAAGCAACTGAATCTTAGGGTGTACTTAGTTCGTCACACATGGCTTCTCACTTTTGGCTTTATTTTTGTTAAATAAATGATGACACAGTGTGATATATTATTTATTGGTTGAACTGTTTTTTCACAACTTTTTCCCTACTACAAACACAAAATCTGATTAAATGCTTTATAACCGTATTGTTCTTCAGCCTCATTAATGAAGGATCAGGAATAAACACCAACCTCTTTGTTCTTCAGTGTGTTTCATTCTGCAGTGTTCTGGATCTCTCATGTTCTCACTGTCCTTCAATAAACTCTGTCTTTGCAGATTTCAGCTCTTCCTGATGGTTTGATGCTCGTCTTCACTTGTAGGCTGATGGGAATATTCCAGCATTTATTGGTGAATTGCAGTGGGAGGAGCTTCACTGAAGGAGGAGGAGCAGATCTGACAAAATCAAGAAGAAATCACTTACTGAGTTTGTTTTTTATACTAATTCACACATTTTAAGTATGTATGTTCACATCTATCTATCTATCTATCTAGTAGGGGTTACACCAACTAGTCAACTAGACATGATCCTTCAGAAATCATTCTAATATGCTGATTTGCAGCTCAAGAAACATTTATGTTTATTATCTGTTGAAAACTGTTGATTAAAATTGTTGTGGAAACCATCATACATTTAATTTTTCAGGTTACTTTGGTGAATAGAAAGTTCAATGAACAACACTTATTAAATTTGCATTTATTACATGAATTTATTGACATTTATTAAATATGAATATTTTGCTAATGTTTGAATGGTATCACAGTTTCCACAAAAATATGAAGCAGCACAGCTGTTTTCAACTTTTATAATAATCAGAAATGTTTCTTGAGCAGCAAATCAGCATATTATCCGGAGGATCATGTGACACTGAAGACTGGAGTAATGATGCTGAAAATTCATATACATGCATACACATATATTGTACATATTACAATATATTCACATATAAAACAGCTACTTTAAATTGTTATTTCACAATATTACTCTTTTTACTGTATTTTTATTAAATAAATCCAGCCTTGGTCCGCAGAAGAGACTAAAACATTAAACAATTGTTTCCAAACTTTTGATACTGTATTTTCTGCCTTATTCTGTGATCTTTTATTTTACATTGTATAAAATCAGTGAGAACTTAATGCACTAGTGTTAGTAGTACGTACATAAACCAATCATAAAATAGACACAATAACTGATGGTGTCTGTTGACACCAATAAAATGATCTTAATTTTTCAATTTACAGATCTGAAGACATCAGCATAATGAATGAGGTGAAAACAGGATCTATTGACATGAAATAAAGAGGCTTTTCAGCTGCTCTGATAATAGTGATGATCCATAGACTATCAATACTCATTAAACAAGACATTCAGGATCAGCAGCAGATCATCTCACTTTATTCTAAGTATTTGCTGCCAGAAACAGATTAAGTCAGAATATATACTGAAAGCCTATAAAAGTGATATTTCTCAAATGATACAGAAAAATATCAGCAATTTAAGATGAACATTAATGACACCCATCTTTATCAGCCATTGTAATGTGTCTATATGAATCTAAATATAGTTTGATTTCATAACTACATTCATAACAACAAAGTAGTTCGCTAGCATTTTATCGTTTTGTATGTGAAAAGAAAATGGCAAATAAAACCTTCTTCTTTAAAAATAAGATTTTAGTTAGCAGACACACAAATAAAGGCGAACCCGATGAAAACATTTTAAAAATGACCTCGTAAATGTTGCTTTAACAAACTGTCTTACCACGAAACTGCGTGAATAAACTGCTCACCTCAGACGACTCGAGGCTGACTGAAATTGCGAGCGAATGATGACGTCATCACCGCGAGACGCGAGCAGTTAACATCTTTAAAACGACATACCAAACAAAAATAAAGGTAAAACAGTTACTGGTGTAGACAGACATCAGTCTAATTCCCTCTGTCGTGTGTGGGTGAAATATATTAGGTATTTATTAAGTAATTTAAAAAATGGAAAGCCCCAAACACAATGATATTAAAATTTCATGGCTTTTAGATGTAACTAAAATTATGAAATGATTTATTCTTGATCTAAGAAGAACCAGCAGAAAATAAAAAGGGACAATTAATGTTTTTGATAACATTATTAATAGGCTACTTGGTGAAGCAGATAAAAAAAAAAGAAAAATGAAAACAAATTAGATTCATTTCTCTCTTTATTGACTAACAAGATAGCAAAGCATCCTAAGAGAATAAAAGTGAAGACCGATCTTACATCTGAGTTTTCTAAATACACTACAAGTGGAAGAATAACTAGTTGTTTTAAAAACAATGAACGTAAAATAAATAAACCTAGTGTAAACAAACTACAAGTGATGCATATGCAGTATAATAAAATTTAACAAAATAAAACTCATAATAAAGCATTGATATAATTTATATCATGAAGTAAAATGATATACAAGAATAATTTTTTCCATCTTTGCGTTGATCTGAATCTCGCAGTTTAAACTGCTGGTCTTGAAGATGAACTTTATTCACCGTCACAAATTTTGATTATGTTTCTTTGTCCTGTCGCTCATTGTGGCTGGATAGGACAGATTTTGGGGCTGTTTACACGACACCATTTTCAACTAAAAACGTAAGTTTTCTGGCCGTTCATTTTCATGACAATGGCGTTTTGAGTGCCTGAAAACACTAACTTTAGAAAACAGGGTTCAAAGTGCAAATTTTTGAAAACAATAGAGTTATTATCTCCATGTAAACTAGGGTGACCATATTTTCGTTTTCAAAAAAGAGGACAGTGGGGGCAGGAGGCAGACGGACACCCGCAGTAGGGGGCGTAAATACTTGACAAATGCATTCACAACAACGTAATTATGTTATTAAACTTTAATACATAAAGTAATACATCCTTTCCATTTCACTTATGGCCCTCAACAATAGAATAACAATAACAACAAAAAAAGGTTTAGCTTTTAACACCTTTTACATTACACCGTTTCTTTTCATGGCCATAGATTAAAAAAATTCTGATTTCGCTGGTATACTTTCCTGAAGATCGAATCTTTCCCAACAGTCCTGGGTTACCAATCAAATACACATGAAAGTCTTTGCAAGACATTTGTCTATAGTTGTATTGTGAACACAGAATCCTCTTCAGCGACTCAACAGAGAAGTGATTCCTTTCCTTTGTCCACTGGCTTCAATGAAAAAACTCTCTACATTTGCATTGTGAGAAGGAATAGCAAAGAAAAACTGTGCAATCTTCAGTAGCTCTGAATGAAACTCTATGCTTTTAGACGTTTCAAAATATTTGGTCCACTTCTCGTGTGCTTGCAGATCAAGGAAATCTCCATCACTGTTACATCTTTCTGTGAATTTCTTCAGGTTGGTGACCTGATCAAAGCACTTTGCATCATCAATTGGCACCCCCTTTTCTCCCAGGTGTTTGATACAGGCTTCTATGTCATTCCAGTCCGGTGTCTCACTCAGATCCATCCACATGGAAGAGGAGAACTCCTCCATGAGTGCCATCCATTTCTCCAGATACTCCAGGCATGAACTGTACAGACCTTGTACTTGAGCACTAAAATGGTCACACCTCTTACCAAGTCCATCCTTTTGTGCCAATAGTCCCTTGACTTTAAGGGACATGAAGTTATTGGTCTTGCGTTCAAGAAGCATGGTGTGGACGTTGTTCAAAATGTTCTTCACTTCCACAATTCCATCGCATGAATGTGTGAATGAAACACACACATAAGTGAGTGCATGTGCCAGAGGTAAATTTCACTGAACTCATCTTCAAAAAACTTCTCGATCAAGGAGGGTGTTTTTGTCCTGTGACAAAAAGAATGCTTTCAAGGCTGGAAACATCTGTAGCAGCCTCTCAATACCTGTGAATAATGACAGCCGTCGCGTTTTGCTGTGAGAAAGCAGACGTCTGTATTCAACATCAACACATTCACAATACTCCTTCAGATTCTCTGTGCGCACAGTGTAGATGTGAAAGTATTGATATGTTTTGAAGATGATGTTCTCAATATCGACATCTAGTGTGTCTGCCCCGTGATGAACAATTGTTCATGACGTGTGCTGGGAAGCCCACACCAATTGAAGACTTGTTCTGCAATGACTTCTTTAAGCTTGTGAAAACATTCTTTCCTTCTTCATCACGCCGGATTTCCCCGAACATTGTATTGCAGTTGTCACCTGTAAACGCAATACATTTTGAAAAAATCCCTTTCTTTTCTAGTTTCTTTGATGTATTACGTGATTGTTTCAGCTGACTCATTTGGAGTGTTTTTAACTTTGACTAATCTACTTTGCACGCCACCATTCTTCCAATCAACATACTGAATAAGCAGAGGGAATATTTTCACAGCACCGTGATTGCTCCCATCAGTAGAAACACCAAAGTAAGGTATGTCTTCTAGTGCTTTCAGGGTTATGTTGACAGAATGTGGTGCTATAACAGCGTTAATACTTAATTCGGCCTTGGTGCGAGCGCTTGAAAAACTTTTTTAACAAGGCAGACGTGCAGTCCATTGATCTTGTGATGCTTCGTGGTGTGTAATGCAAAAACTCCCTCCGCAGCAGTAACAGCATCTTCTGTTTTACCTGGTCTCAAAAAATAGTTAATTGACCCTTCGCAAAGACCCGCCCCCCTTAGATACTGTTGCTTTGTCCGACAAGCCATGGCGCTATCACGCCACACAGAGTGAAAAATACATCGCGGAGCAAAGAGGATGACAACACGTCGACAGACAAGACAGAGCAGGTTACTTATGATATTAAACAAAGTCCCAGCTTTCAAATTGTGAAATTTTTTTAAGAAATTCAAACAATAAAAAACGTTTTGTGGCTCTTTAATGTGTCGTGACAGATTGCTGTAGCGCCTCAGCTCAAGCGGCTCGTGAACCGATCATCTTTTCCTACTAGTTAATTTATAGCATCAAATAAACATGAATGAACATCAGAAGGAATGTTGTTTCAAATGTGGAAAGACGTCAGTACACACCATTTTTCAAGTTCAAGTCCACCGAGGTTAATCTTCTAACTCCTGACTGCTTTGTCGGACAAAATGGCGGATTCTGCGTTATGATTGGTTAGAACGCTTGTCAATCAAACTCCCGGCGAAGGGTCAATTTACCTGACGAACTCTCTTCTTTAGCTACAATTTTGTGTTTTGCGGAGCTTATGTGGGCTTCTAGGTCGCTAGCACCTTTATTTGACACTGACACATACGTGCCAGCTTTGCAGGTCATGCATTCTGCTTCACACGGATCCCGACCGAGACGAAAACACGGGAATTTTCTCTGTAAATCATCTGTGAATTTACATCTGCGTTTGGGCATTTTTACGCTGTTCAGGCATGTGCCACCCACTGTTGATAAGCAAGCTGCCGCTCTGGTTGTTGCCATGGTGCTGAGGATAACGACTGAGGTGCAGTTTGACCAATGTTTGCGTACATGGCCGACCAATGGTGGCGTGTGAGAAGCAGGGACCTAAAGAGAAAGCTCACAGCAATGCAAAAACGCACACAATAAATAGCGACTGAAGAAAGAAAAAGCCGAATCCCGGACATATTGATTTAGAAATCCCGGCCGGACGCATTTTTTTAGGTCCAAAAAGAGGACGTGTCCTGGAAAAAGAGGACATATGGTCAGCCTATGTAAACTACAAAAACGTGAATTTGTGAAAACCAAAACAGTAAAAAAAATAAATAAATAAGATGGACGACGCACCTTCACTCTCTTCAATTGCAGACAATTGAAGCCACCAATGCCCCAAGATGGCGCTGACATCTTGCACTAATTACATTGTTTCAGAGCCAGAATCTGTGCAGTAGTGAGCGTGGAGCCGTGGTATCAAGGTCCCGCCCATACTCCCGCAGAATCAATCACAAGCACACGCCCCTGAACGTTTTTTTAAGTAGCCTGACTGCTCCAATTTTAATCAACGTGCTACTGCATTTCTCTCCGATATGATAGGAAATTAAATTAAATGAAACGTGAAACGATTTTAACTGTGACAAGATGATTGACAGGCCAGTTTACGGTGACAGGATGTGTGTAACTAAGCGACAGAGAGCAACCGTTAAAGACGCTATTTTATGACGTGATAATATTTCCCAAAATTTGTCTACTCTTCTGCTACACACTCAAAAAATATGTACTTTTTTTTTTTTTTTTTTTCCCTTCTTCACAAAAAGAGTATACTTTTAGGTTGTAGTATAAGTAGGCGAATTGGGACGCAGCGCATCTCCGGGAAAAAATTATTTGAAGTGTAATTTCATTGTTTAGTTTACATGGAGAGGGCGGGGTTTATGACCTATACTGGGTCCAGCCATCTGGGGGCGATCAAAACATTTGGCCTCACTTTTCAGGACTTGTGGAGCACACCCGGTGAAAACGGTGACGTCATGCGCATGTGTATTACGTGTTCAGTCTATAGATGCATAGTGCATCTCTACAAAGTGATATCGCCAACTACTGGATGTTTCTCTCCAGTGTGGATCTTCTCATGTGTTTTCAGATGTGCTGACTGATTGAATCTTTGGTCACAGTGTGAACACTTGTAAGGTTTCTCTCCGGTGTGGATCCTCTCATGTTTTTTCAGATGTCCTGACTCACTGAATCTCTTGTTGCAGTGTGAACACTTGTAAGGTTTCTCTCCAGTGTGAATCCTCAGGTGCCGATTCAGATCTGCAGTTCTAATAAAACTCTTCCCACACTCAAAGCACACATGAACCTTTTCACCAGTATGTATTTTCTGATGAACTTTTACATTTTGCAGATGATAAAACCTTTTTCCACACAAAGAACATGAATGTGGTTTCTCCTGTAAATGAACTGTCATGTGCTTCTTCAGGCCTGAAGCCCACAAAAACGTTTTGCCACATTGATCACATTCATGCAGTTTCTCTCCAGTGTGGATGTTCATGTGTGTCTTAAGGGTTCCTTGTTCTACAAAACTCTTCCCACACTGATCACATGTGAACGGTCTCTCTCCAGTGTGGATCCACATGTGAACCTTGAGATTCTTTTTGTGTGTGAAACTCTTCCCACACTGATCACATGTGAACAGTTTCTCTCCAGTGTGAACCCTCATGTGAACTTTGAGATTCCTTTTGTATGTAAAACTCTTTCCACACTGACGGCAGGTAAAACATTTCTTGTCTCTTCTTTTCAGTAAAGAAATACTTTCAGTCTGTGAGTGAGTTTTTTCTCCAGTTTTGATATGATGATGTTTCTCCTCCTCTTCACTCTCCTCAATCTTCAGTATCAGGTCTAAAATGATAGTGAAATAAATTACAAAAACATCTGACAGAAATGTAAAGTAAAAGTAGACAACAGCTAGAAATCTAAAATCTAAAATTAGCTAAATCTTTCCATGAACAAGGTACATTTACCTTCCAGTCATTATTTTTAAAACATTATATGCACAAATCCCATGTTCCTGTAGTGAGAACTATTAAATGTTTGAGCAATTACACGATTATCTAACATGTGTCTTGTTCAGGGAAGGAGGAGGTGGGAACCGGCGAACGTTTAACAACTTTAATAATAAAACAAACACAAAACGAAAGTAAAAAAGCGGCAGCCCCTCATGGACGACAAACACATAAACATAACATAAAATAGTCCAGGCCTGGTCCTCTCTCATCCTTCACTCTCATCACTCCTTCTTTTATACTTCCGAAGCTCCAAAGAGATACGAGACAAGTCAAGCTCATTATCAATCACGCCACCGGCCTTGCTCCGTTCTCACAGCCCTCGGCCTCATCCTGCTTGCCACAATATTTACATTAAAAAAACTACACAATAGTGCTGAAGTTCAGACAGTCTCTCAGATGGATATTTAATTTATTTTACTAAAAACTTAATTAATGGGCTGTCCAACATTTTTCACTCAACACTGTTATGACAATTAACTTGCATTCCATTTTATCCTTTTTAAAAATATAAATTTCTTTCTAGAATATGATGGAAAATAATCTCAATCCATTGTAGTATTGACTGCATTCATCAACCTTGTTACCAAAGTTACAAGAAAAATGCCTTTATATTATGAAATACAAGTTTATCAAACTGATGATGATTTTGGGCTTGTTTTGTAGCCATGGGCCCTGGGCACCTCACAGTCATTGAGTCGACCATGAACTCCTCTGTATACCAAAGTTTTCTAGAGTCAAATGTGAGACCATCTGTCCGACAGCTAAAGCTTGTCCAAAATTGGGTTATGCAACTGGACAATGATCTACCAGCAAATCTACAACAGAATGGCTGAAAAAGAAAAGAATCAAGGTGTTGCAATGGCCCAGTGAAGTCCAGACCTCATCCCGACTGAAAAGCTGTGGCGCGAGCTGTGCGTTAACAAATGCTCACAAACCTCAAACTGAAGCAACGTTGTAAAGAAGAGCAGGCCATATTCCTCCAGAATGATAAAGTCATACAGAAAATGATTACTTAAAGTTATTTCTGCTAAAAGTGGATCCACAAGCAATTGAATCATAGGGTGTCCTAACTTTGTCACCCATGGCTTTTCCGTCTTGGCTTTATTTTTGTTAAATAAACGACGACACAGTATATGTCATCTGTTTTGTTCATCTGAGTTTTTATTTTCCAAATTTTAAGACCTGCCAAGCACTAGATGATTTTTTGTAATGTCCTGATACTGAAAAGCATGGAATACAATAGGATGTCCTAACTTTTTCACATGACTGTAGAAAGTGTCCCCTATTATTTATTGGTTGAACTCTTTTCCTACTACAAACACTGAATCTGATGAACTGCTTTATAACCGTATTGTTCTTCAGCCTCATTAATGAAGGATCAGGAATAAACACCAACCTCTTTGTTCTTCAGTGTGTTTCATTCTGCAGTGTTCTGGATCTCTCATGTTCTCACTGTCCTTCAATAAACTCTGTCTTTGCAGATTTCAGCTCTTCCTGATGGTTTGATGCTCATCTTCACTTGTAGGCTGATGGGAATATTCCAGCATTTATTGGTGGAGGAGCTTCACTGAAGGAGGAGGAGCAGATCTGAAAAAAAAAATCAAGAAGAAATCACTGAATTTGATTTTATATTAATTCACACATTTTAAGTATTTATGTTCACATATCTATCTATCTATCTATCTATCTATCTATCTAGTAGGGGTTGTACCGACTAATCGACTTTAATGCCCTGCCATGACGCTTTAAGCATGACATCGACTAGTCGCTGGTCATGGCCTATAGAGTGCGCAGCAGGAAAAATCTTTGAAGTCCACATTTACGCTCCGTATCCTAAAGTTAATGAAAGCGCTCCACAATTATACCATCTGGATACTCAAAATTGATCGGGTGAATGCACGTTTTAAATAGCTCATTGTACAGGTGAGTTAATCACCGTTCTAAACTCCACTGCTATACACGCACATCATGTGCAGATAGATCAAGAATCATTCAGTAGCACAGAAATGTATTGTAAGCACTATTTTGTGATTTATTAATAAACTAACTTAGAAACTGAAAAGTTCTAGCATATATTTCTTAGTAACTAAAACCCACAGCTTCACTATTAGAAGAGAGATGCTGCCAAGTAGAATTAATTCACACGCAATCGCTCTCTCACTAATGCATTCATATAAATGTAATCTTTACTGTGCTACTTTATCTGTATCTGATTTAGAACGAGCCGAAATCTGTGAGAAATATAACGACCCAAAGACAAAGAACTGATAAAAATAATGAAAAAAGTTAAAATAAACGTTCCAATCTCACCTCGAGGTCGTTCACACAGAACGCAGGCAGTGGAATAGGGAAAAAACGCAAGGTCTCGAGACGCATTTTTTTTTAAAAAAGTTGAACTGATTTGAACTTGAGTGCCGCGTTTTTATAACGCCGTGTAGAATGCACGAGATGCTGCAAAAGATGCAAGACGTGAGCACAACGGTCATATACACGTCCGTCTAGCACGTATTTACATAGAAAAACAATGGAAAAGTATCGCATTGGAATGGAAAAATGACGTCATCATCGACTAATCAATTTCGACTTGACTTTAATCACATAAATGTCGACTTTAAAAAATTTGAAGTCGTTCAACCCCTACTATCTAGTAAAGTAACTATTAGTGCCCCTATTATACTTTTTTACCCTTCATTTTGGCTTAAAATATTGCGTTAAGTATCGTATCGCGTTTTCAGTATCGATTTGTTTTGAATCGTGACGAGTGTATCGTTACAGCAAAGAAAGTGTGAGAGTATAGTATACATGTCTAATTTCAATGCTATATCCTTTGTGTAGACATTTAAAGATGGCCATCTATAAGCATGACTGTTTGAATTTATAAGAAATTGTAACAATTTAAAATAAGAGTCCATTTGTAACAATAACTAAGGTTAATAAAAGTATTGTTCATTAATTAATTTCAACATTTAATAATGCATTTTTACATTTTAAAGTTTTATCTCTTAACAGTTAATGCACTATAAACTAACATGAAGTTATAATTAATATATTAATATTTTTATATATTCAAAAAGTAAAGTGCATTTTCATAGTTCAGTACTTTTTTTGTAATAAAGTTAAGCACTGTTTTATTTGTAATGTTTGTTTTCATTCAGTAATAATTTAAAAAAAATCCACTCAAGCTCTAATAAATGCCATTATGATGTTTACCTATATCTTGTCACAATAACTGATGGTGTGTGTTGACACCAATAAAATGATCTTAATGTGACAATTTACGGATTTGAAGACATCAGCATAATGAATGAGGTGAAAACAGTACTGACATGAAATAAAGAGGCTTTTCAGCTGATAATAGTGATGATCCATAGACTATCAATACTCATTAAACAAGACATTCAGGATCAGCAGCAGATCATCTCACTTTATTCTAAATATCTGCTGATAGAAACAGATCGTTTGAGTCAGAATATATGCTGAAAGCCTATAAAAGTGATATTATATTATTTCTCAAATGATACACAAAAATATCAGCAATATAAAGATAAACATTAATGGCATCCATTATCAGCAATTGTAATGTGTCTATATGATCTAAATACAGTTCGATTTCATAACTGCATTCATAACAGCAAAGTAGTTCGCTAGCATCTTATCTTTTTGTGTGAATAAAAACAAGGAAATATAACCTGCTTCTTTAAAAATAAGATTTTAGTTAGCAGACACACAAATAGCGACGAGCCCAAAGAAAACATTTTAGAAATGACCTCGTAAATGCTGCTTTAACAAACTGTCTTACCACGAAATAGCGTGAACCGCTCACCTCAGACGACTCGAGGCTGACTGAAGGTGCGAGCGAATGATGACGTCATCACCGCGAGACGACCAACGGTAGATTATCAAAAACGCTCCAAATACTGAAAACATATGAAACAAATTAATAGTAAAACAGTTACTGATATACGACAGAGTAGATATAACAAAAATTAATAAATATTTTTTTCCTGATGCAAATATAATCAGCAGACAATAAAAGAGTAAAGATAACAATATATTAATAAAAAAAATGTAACATTTAATCAATGATTACTCAAAAGCAAATACAAAAATTAGATTAGTAAAATTAAAATTAATGAGATGGATATCTCCTATCCGACTTGGGCGGGATGAATGGGCGTCAATAATCAGTAACCATATCTAGTTTTGATACATTAATAATCCGAGCACATCAACCATGTGTTAAATAAGATTGAATTTCTCAGAACTTTTATTTTCACTTTACCACAACAACACAAACTTTTATTTCTTCAGCACTAAATAGTGACTAAAACACAATCTATCGCTTTTTAAAATATTTATTCACAGACATTTAAAAATAAATAATTATTTGACTTTAACTAGTATAAGAAACGAATGTTAGTCTGTCAGCCGCTAAACACAGCCATTCAGACAGATGTAATTCTCCAAAGTATGGTCAAGGTTGGGATATACAAGTTACTTAGTTACGTTTTTAAAATACAAAATATGAGTAACTGTATTTCAATACAGTTACATTTGAAATGGGTGGTAATCAAATTACAGTTACATCCGAAAAGTATTTTAGATTACCAAAATGATTACTTTGAATTTTAATGTTATTTGTTTCATTTAAACATCTGTAATGGGCAATAAATATAAACATCAACTGGTGATTCTCAGACTGCAAAAGCATCCTAAGCTACAGTTCTACTTGCAGAACATGCAAAATTGTAATAATTTTAACAAAATTCATAAAAATTTGATTTTGAGATCCTTTTTTTTTTTTTTACACTAAAGACAATTGAGTGACATACACAACTATTACAAAAAGTGAAAACATTTACTGATGTTCACGAAGGAAACAATGCATTAAGAGCTTTGAACAGGATGATGAT
Organism: Mylopharyngodon piceus; assembly: GCA_039654765.1. Classification (NCBI taxonomy): domain Eukaryota; kingdom Metazoa; phylum Chordata; class Actinopteri; order Cypriniformes; family Xenocyprididae; genus Mylopharyngodon; species Mylopharyngodon piceus. The sequence goes on from CM077438.1 coordinate 47,608,098, forward strand.
GATGTGTAAATTTTGTTTAATATTTTGTTTAAAGATCATATTTTTTAATTTAGTACTCCCCTTGAGAAGCTAAAATCAACTTAAAATTCAGTTAAAATCAACTTAAATACTTTTGTTCATTTAATAAGTACTAGGTAATCTTTTGAACTTAAAACTTCTTGTCAAGACAACTAAAAAAAAAAATAGTTGAGCCAACTTGAAAAAATAATATTGCACTCAATTTTTTAAGTTATCTCAACTAATTCACTCCAGTTAAAGTCAACTTAAAAAAAAAGTTTTTAATCATCTAATGAGTACAGGGAGTCTTTTGAACTTAAAACTTCTTGTCAAGACAACCAAAGAATCATTTGCCACTTAAAACTAGAGGCTCACAGTTTATCCATTTCACCCGGGCAAATAATTTGCAAAAGCCGCAATGAAAAGAACATATAGCTCAACACCTCAACACATGTCTCATGTCAACACAAATCTCAAACATGGTTATGATCAACAATTGTAATTCAGTAAAAATATGAACTCTGAAACATATGACAGCTACATAACACTGACAACAACAGCAGCTGCAGCATAAATTAAGCCAGTCAATGCAAAGCAATAATCATTTTTTAATAATAATTAACAATGCATGCTGGGAACTGGCACAACATTGTTGAATGTAAAAATGTTTGTTCAAATAACTCAATTTGTAAAGCTGGGACAACATTTGGACACGTTTTAGACAAATGCTTGAGAATCTCAGGTCAACAAAAAGAATAAATATTCTGTGGGCCATATTTGGAGTTTCTGCACAAGAGCGCCCTCTGGCGTTCAGATGGAGCAGCATTTAGCTGTGCTTCACTGACAAGCTGCGCATTTAAAAAAAATAAATAAAAAAATTTGCGGCCAATTGCTAAATCGTGTGTACGGTTTAATTTTGATTAATCGTGCAGCCCTAGTGTAGGCCTATGTTGGATTACTATCTATTTGAGTCTATTTACTTTGTTTTTCTGCTTTCAGAATTGTAACTCAGTAATGTATACTCTTTCAACTTAAAACACGTAGAAGTTCACAACTACTCAAATATCTCATTTTCACCAACGAGTCATTTTATTAACGTTGCTAGTTTTGGCTTTCAACCAAATGAAAAGGGCGAGCCGGCAAATTTAGATGAGACAATATGCAAAATATGTGGTACCATGGTTCATGTGACATGTGGCAATACATCGAATTTGAGGTGTCTTCTCGCTAACTGTCATCCAGCCATCGAAGCACAGCTGCCCCCTCAAGCATCAAGTCGTGGAGCCTTTGCGAAATCTGTCAAATACAGCCGTGAAAGTAACAGACATAAATGCCTTACAGCCGCTGTTATGCAGTATCTAGTTGAAGAGATGGTTCCATTCAGCACGGTGGAGAAACCTGCATTCAAGTCAATGCTTCAAAAATTTAACAAGCAGTACGAGTTGCCAGGCAAAACGTACTTTTCAGAGGCTGCTGTTCCCAAAACGTACAATGAGATAAAGACATTGATCAAATGCAAGCTTACTTTGATCAAATGCAAGTGTCGACTACTTCATTTTTCCATGTTCATTATCTGAGCATGGAATGGACTCTGAAATCAAGTTGCCTTGAAACAGTGTTTATGCACAATAATCTGGAAGCTCTCCGGCACGCATTTGAAGAGTGACAAGACCGCACTGCAATGGGCCTGTGTCAAACTTTGGTCAGTACATTTTTTCAGAGCTGGTTGAAGAGAAGAGATCTGGTGAAAGCACAAGCGGAACTTCAAATCCCTCAACATGGCCTCATACTGGTAAGTTATGAAATGTAAACTATTTGAAACTGAATTTCCGGATCTGCTGTCTGGCGAGAGTTACGTTACAGTGTCATCAGTCAAACCCGTCCTGAAACTCCTGACAGAAGATATGCTTAAACCTTCAAATGAGGATACCACCTTAACATCGGACATAAAGCAAAAAAATGTGCAGGGTTCTACAGGAGCTGCCTTACAAAAACCTTTGGCAAAGGCCTGTTTTTTTTCCCTAGATATAGGGGGGATCATACCAATGAGACAGATACAAAATCCGCACTCATCGAAGAGATGCTGGGAATGGAGACCCAAAAGAACGTCAGTGGTTGGAGATGAAGGGCAATCGGTGGTGCCACCTGCAGCAAAGAAAAAGACTCTTGGAGACCTTCTGAAGTCACGGACAACCTTTGCGTCAGCGTCCACACCTAAGAGAGCTCGAGCAGATAATGAGCTCATAGACTCCAACGCAAATCCACTGCCCTGGTGGCGCAATAACCAGTGTAGATTTCCACTGCTTTCCAAAGTTACACGCAAGTACATGTGTATTTCTACAACGAGCACACCATCGGAAAGGGTTTTCAGTGCCGCCGGGAACACTGTTACCCCTATGCGATCTTCCCTGAAACCACATAAGGTTAATATGTTGGTTTTCCTAGCGCGAAACAAGGACATTATAACCCAGGTCTAAATCACATTCATTAACGCTAAGGTAATATTTCGTTTATTCTCTGTATTTTCATTTACACTTTAGTATTCTTTAGTTTTTCAAGTTGGAAAAGGCATGTTCTTATTGCTCGTTTCATGTGATACTTTAGAAATCTTTGATTTCTTTCATTTTTCAAATTGGAAAAGGCATTTTAAAACATTTTGTTAATTGTTAAATGCCAAACAGCAATAAGAACGTGTGTCTCTCTGTCAGTTAAAAAGCAACAATATGCTACATAATAATAACTCAACAAAAGAGCTTTATATGCAAAAAAACGGCACACTGTACCGCATAATACCGCATTGTCACAGTTAGATTCTGTTTTGTGTTCTAAGCCTGTGTGCCCGTTAATTTTCCCAGTTTCCCAGTGTTTCATTGATTGATCCGTTTCACCTGCTGCCTCCTCGTTAGTTCTCCTGTGTTTGATTCTGTTATCCCTGTCATCAGTCTATTAATTACCTTGTTAGCTCTCACATGAGCCTGGTATGACTTCTCTAGTGCAGTCTCAAAAGCTGAAATCTGTATAGACTTCTTAAGGCTTTGCACTAGAGGTAACGTATTGTAACACGTAGCTCCATTGAATGGCTCAAGGGCCTCAATTAGCTTCTCAATCAGGTTCCACTGTTCAGGCCTGAGATCAAGGTAGTGATATTTTCCTCTCTGAGTCACGGCTGGTAATCTATTATTCTGACAATCACAATCCTGAATACCTTTCTCTTTCTCAGGCTAAAAGCCTGTTCACACCAAGGATAACTATAACGATAATGATAATAATAAAGATATAGTTAAAAAGTCATTCTAAAAATAAAAACAGCAGAGTCCACACCACAACTATAACGATAACAGCACAGAGAAACAATATTGTGGAATCACTATCTCATTAATGAAGAATCGGGAATAAACACCAACCTCTGTTTTTCAGTGTGTTTCATTCTGGATATAATTTTGAAGGGATCAATTATTTTATAGCTGAACAAGTGAATCATCCAGCATTCACTTGAATGGGCCGTAACTATCAACTCTGTAGTGGATATTACTATCAAAACTAATAGTGAAAACACTGTTTATCAGCACGATAACAAGATCAGCAGTTTAAGACATTAAATTCGTAAGCACACAACATGCAATACAAATGAGACTTTATTGATTATTCGAACACAAAAAACTAATACCTAACACAAACACATGCACACACACATTCACATGAGTTGCAGATATGCCTATGCACTTTATAACATTCAATCATTAATTTAACCCTTCTATCATTTCTTAGGAAGGGTTATTAAATTTATATCAATGCACCAGTTTGGCAAGAATTGGAGGCGTTACTTGCTTTTTTTGTGTGTCTTTGATCTGTAGCGTCCTTACTGAAAAGGATTTCCCCAGTTCATTGATTCGCTGAGGGTTTAGTCGTGTCTGAAGTGACGTTTCGGGAAGCCGATTACATTCTGGTGTGTTGTCAGATGAATAGATGAGTGGAGTCTTGTGGCTGAAGTTGAAGTTTCAGGCGGGCAAAACAATAGAATTGTGGACTAAACTTTGGGGCAAAACTTAAACACAAGACTCTCAACGGAAAAGAAAAGAAACTAAGTAAAAGAGAGAAAAATGAGACGAGAGTAGTTAGTTCTGATATGATCTCCACTCTGTCTTCTCATCTGATGCTTTGTTCGTGTCCTGAATTTTTAACTTAAATTGTTTGTCCGCTTCCTGGAGGAGTTCTGAACAATTCGTTGTCAGCTTTGGTTCAGGGGATCAGTTTGACAACGCTGTCGCCTGTTTGCGAAAAACATTTCCGTTTTTAAGTCAAGTCAAGTCACCTTTATTTATATAGCGCTTTTTACAATGCAGATTGTGTCAAAGCAGCTTTACAGTGATAACTGGTATATAATTTTGGCTGCACAGCAGCTCTTAAAGAATGCAGGCAGATCAAAGCACTGTTGAATATCAAATGTCAAGTGTCCCCAACTAAGCAAGCCAAAGGCAACAGCGGCAAGGAACCCAAACTCCATCAGGTGACATCAGGTGGCAAACAGGTGTTAAAATGGAGAAAACCAGGCTTAGTCAGGGGGCCAGTTCTCCTCTGGCGAACAGTGCTTTGTTACGATTCAGGTAGCTATCATAAGTCCGATAGGATCGCAACAATCAAAGTATTTATTCCAGTTCCATCCAGTTGAGGATCGTATTCATCACGCCGGTATGGACGGTTTGTTGAGGAGCTGTGCCACTGGCTGTCGTGTCGATGAGGCCCTCACAGTGGATGATCTAGTTGACTCAATTGTTGTTGTGTAAACATACCCTCACATTAAAGAGATTTTATTGCTCGACGGTATTATTGTGTCACATTTGTTGAGGATGCGGCTTCACACTTGAAAGTGCTGGATCTGAAGATGAACTACTTACAGTGATCGTTTTTTGTATGACTGTGTAGAGCAGATGATCGAATGAAACTCTTCCCACATGCAGTGCAGTGATACGGTTTCTCTCCAGTGTGAATCATCTTGTGTTTTTTCAGATGTTCTGACCGACTGAATCTCTTGTCGCAGTGTGAACACTTGTGAGGTTTCTCTCCAGTGTGAATCATCTCGTGTTTTTTCAGGTCTCCTGAATAACTGAATCTCTTGTCGCAGTGTGAACACTTGTAGGGTTTCTCTCCAGTGTGGATCCTCTCGTGTGTTTTCAGATGTGCTGACTGACTGAATCTCTTGTCGCAGTGTGAACACTTGTAAGGTTTCTCTGCAGTGTGTATTCTCTGGTGCATTTTCAAATCTCCAATTGTAATAAAACTCTTCCCACACTCAAAACACACATAAACTTTTTCACCAGTATGTCTTTTCTGATGAACTTTTAAATTTTGCAGATGTGAAAAACTCTTTCCACACAAAGAACATGAATGTGGTTTCTCCTGTGAATGAACTTTCAGGTGGATCTTCAGGCCTGAAGCCCACAAAAACGTTTTGCCACACTGATCACATGTGAATAGTTTCTCTCCAGTGTGGATGTTCATGTGTTCATTAAGGTGAACTTGATGTGCAAATCTCTTCCCACACTGATCACATGCGAATGGTTTCTCTCCAGTGTGGATCCTCATGTGAATCTTGAGACTCTTTTTGTATTTAAAACTCTTTCCACACTGATCACATATGAACGGTTTCTCTCCTGTGTGGATTTTTATGTGTTCCTTAAGATGTCCTTGTTGTTTAAAATCCTTCCCACACTGATCACATGTGAATGGTTTCTCTCCAGTGTGGACTAAGATGTGATCCTTGAGATTCTTTTTGTTTGTGAAACTCTTTCCACACTGATCACATGTGAACGGTTTCTCTCCAGTGTGAATCCTCATGTGAACCTCGAGTCTCTGTTTGTATGCGAAACTCTTTCCACACTGACGGCAGGTGAAACATTTCTTGTCTCTTCTTTTCAGTAAAGAAATACTTTCAATCTGCAAGCGAGTTTCTTTTCCATTTTCAACATGATGTTTCTTCTCTTCACCCTCCTCGTTCTCCAGCATCATGTCTGTAATTAAAGTAAAAAGTTACTTTTCAATAAATCATAAAAATCATCAAAAAGAAAACAGACTTTCTTGTGTGCACGAGTAACCTATCACTTACACTTACCGGATAATGTATACTTACTTAGTCCATTTGGAACAATAAATCATAATTGAATACAATACTGGGAACAGTTATACATCAGGCAAAAAATGCCATTCATAAACAGTATCAAAAGAAAGAAAGAGAAAAGAAAAAAAAAAGAATATTATTTTATTTTCATTATGATTTATTGTTCCAGATGGACTTAAACTGGAGTCTATGGACTGATTATCTGATTATTTGATTGCCTAATTATGATCATGATCACCTGAAGACTTGCAGTGTATTTTCTATATTATTATTGAGAGTGAAATTGTTACACTGACGAGGGCGAAAAGCCGAAACATTTGTTATCTCCTGTGTGTAACGAATAAAGTGTTTTAGAGTGCGTTTTGGGCTTTGACTAAACTTGAGCGAGTTTTGTACGTGAAGCTAAATCTAGTCCTAAATCTGATGAACTGCTTTATAACCTTATTGTTCTTCAGCCTCATTAATGAAGAATCAGGAATAAACACCAACCTCTGTTCTTCAGTGTTTCATTCTGCAGTGTTCTGGATCTCTCATGTTCTCACTGTCCTTCAATAAACTCTGTCTTTGCAGATTTCAGCTCTTCCTGATGGTTTGATGCTCATCTTCACTTGTAGGCTGATGGGAATATTCCAGCATTTATTGGTGAATTGCAGTGGGAGGAGCTTCACTGAAGGAGGAGGAGCAGATCTGACAAAATCAAGAAGAAATCACTTACTGAGTTTGTTTTCGTACTAATTCACACATTTTAAATATTTACCCATCTTTCTTTTAAGTAAATTAATGGAAAAGTGTCTTAAACTTAAAATTCAAAATTATAGAAAGAACAAAAAAAAAAAGTACAACAATTAAAAGATACCAAATATAAATAATTTATATTTGTAAAACAGAAAAATACATTTACAGATTTGTAAGAAACAAATAATGCACTGATTGAGTTCAACTTGTTTTTGTTTAGCCTATATAAAACATGGTTCATAACAGATTAATGAAATGCTGTTATGATACTGACCTATATCTTCTAGACGTCACAATATCTGATCATGTCGATTGCTAAAGTCTGCTGACACAAATACAATTAGCTTAATGTGACAATTTACAGAAGAAATCCGCATAATGAATGAGGTGAAAACTGGATCTATTGACATGAAATAAAGAGGCTTTTCAGCTGCTCTGATAATAGTGATGATCCATAGACTATCAATTATCATTAAACAAGACATTCAGGATCAGCAGCAGATCATCTCACTTTATTGTAAGTATTTGCTGATAGAAACAGATTGTTTGAGTCACAATATATGCTGAAAGCCTATAAATATTACTATTATATTACTATTCTCAAGTGATACAGAAAAAAATAACAGTAATATATAAAGACAGACACTAATGACTTTATCAACCATTGTAATTTGTCCATATGAATCTATATAGTTCGACTCTCTAATAACTACATTCATAACAACAAAGTAGTTCGCTAAAATCTTACCGTTTTGTATGTGAAGAGAAACAGGCAAATGTTTCAGTTAGCAGAGACGCGAATAGCGCCAAACACGATGAAACCCATTCAGAAATGACCCCGTAAAATGTTGCTTAAACAAACAGTGTAAACAGTATATTACAGTAACGCGATATAGCGTGAACTGTTTACCTCAAAAGACTCGACACTGAATGGAGCGAGCGTGAGTGGTGACGTCATCAACGCGAGACGAAGTCAACTATTTTTTCTTTTTTTTTTCTTTTATTGAAACAACAGTAGGGGAATACAAAGACATTTGAATATATAAAACAATTAAATCAAAATTCTGTATCTTATATCACAAAACAGTCACGTTTCTATTACATTAAGTATCCTTTTCAACAGCTTAGATGTCTTAACAGCTTTTCGATTGTTCTGTATTGATGTTAAAGAGTCATAAAAAATCTTCAAATCAGTGGAAAATAGTCTACCATTTGGTACAGTCGATATACATTTTGCTTTATGTATATGATATTTCCCTAGTAGTATAAGAAGTTTAATTATATTATCCAATTCCAATAAACCAGTATCACAATCCATAAACAAGACCATTGCATCAGTTATAGTGACAAACTTGTAAAACAAGTCAAAAAGAAACATAGAAACTTGGGACCAAAATAATTTGGTATAATTACAACTGAAGAATAAGTGTACAATTGTTTCTGTTTCTTCTTTACAAAAACTACATAATGGCGAAAACCCTTCTTTAAATTTACTAATAAAATTGTTACATGGATAGTATCTGTTTATTATTTTAAAGTGAGTTTCTTTGACTTTATTAGGAATTACAAATTTATTTATATCTGACCACAAATTCTGAAAAACAAGGGAGTGATAATCCTGTTTCCACTTCACACTTTTTTCTCTGGTTAATATTCTTCTAATATACATATTATTAAATTTTTTATCCCTAATGGAAAGGCCCTCAACAGTCAGAGCAGGAAGAGAACCAATTACAGGATTATACATCTTTTCGGTTTTTATAAGATAGAGTAGTTTCGAAGAGATACAATGAATGAGTTTTAAATATTCTTTAAAAGATACATTTGTCCCAAGATAATTAATAAAATCAGTATAATTATATGTCACCTGACTGATTTATCAAGTCTGTAACAAAAATTAACCCTTTGTTAAACCAATCATTCCAAAAGATGGTTTTGTTTTTGAATTATATTGATTATTCCAAATTACACAGGAATGGGGAGAGAAATTATGTTTGTAGATTAATTTCCAGGCATTAAAAGCTTGTTTGTGAAAATTAGACAACTTACGAAGTCAACTATAGATTATCAAAACCGCGCCAAATACTGTACAATTAAAACGACGAAACATCTATAAAGCAACATAATATGTGTAAAACAGTTGTAGACAGACTGCCATTTCAATCCACATAAGTCATGAGTGGGGTGAAATTTAGGCATTTAAGCTTTATCAAGAAATTTAAAACATGGAAAGCCCTAAAAGTAATCATATTTCATGACTTTTAGATGTAATTAAAATTATGAAAATATTTATTCTTGATGCAAGAAGGAGTAAAAGAAACGAATGAGACATCTCTCTTTATTGACTAACGGGATAGCAAAGCATCTCAAGAGAATAAAAGTGGACAGTTGCAAAGCTACATGACAGTATATCTTAAAGTGTATTTAGAAAATGCAGATGTAAGAGAATGACTATGTGATTTGAAAACAACAATGAAAAACAAGTTAAAAATAAATCAGCCTCTTCAGCTTCTTGAACAAGAACAGTTTGTAAAAAAAAAAACGTGTACGTTCCTTCATAAAAATGTAAACAAACTACAAAAAATGAACAAATGAAACTCATAATATAGCAAATTGATCTATTATATTAGCAAAGTAAATGTTGCTGTTTCAAATCTACAGCTCTAATAAAAGTCTTCTCACACTCAAAGCACATATGATCTCTTACACCAGTATGTCTTTTCTGATGTTCTTTTAAATTCTGCAGCAGTGAAAAACTCTTTCCACACAAAGAACATGAATGTGGTTTCTCCTGTGAATGAACCGTCAGGTGGATCTTCAGGGTTGAAGAAGCCCTCAAAAATGTTTTGCCACATTGATCACATTCATGCAGTTTCTCTCCAGTGTGGATGTTCATGTGTCTCTCAAGGGTTTCTTGTTGTGTGAAACTCTTCCCACACTGATCACATGTGAACGGTTTCTCTCCAGTTTGGATCCTCATGTGAATCTTGGGTCTCTTTGTGAATGTAAAACTCTTCCACAGTGACAGAAAGTGAAACTTTTCTTCTTTTAAGTCTCTTCTTTTAAGTAAAGAAAAACTTTCAGTCTGTGAGTTTTATCTCCAGTTTTGACACGATTATCCTCTTCACTCTCCTTTTTCTCCAGCATCACGTCTGAAATGAAAGTAAAAAAAGTAAAGAAAAAAATCAGAGAGAAATGTGAGGTGAAAGGTTATAAATAGGGATGCACCGTGTGGCAAGCAGGGCGGGGCAGAGAGCCTTGAGAACGGAACGAGGCCTGTGTAAAGATTGCTAATGAGCGTCACCAGTGGCCTCAGACTCACGGAGGAGCTCGGAAGGTTAAAAGGAGGAGTGAAGACAGTGCAAGGAGAGAGAACCAGGTCTAGGGTCCTTTCTTCATACCTCGCTTAATACATCTGAGATGACATGAAAGATGTCAGATCTTCTAATCGTAATAACATCGCTAAGCTACGGAACATGTTATCTGTTTCTGACGCAGAAAAGTTAGTTCATGCATTCATGAAGTCTAGACTCGAGCAGCTGCGCTAATTATTCTCCATTTGCTTTTCTGTTTTATCTCTCAAAGAAATCACTCACTGCTTTATTTAATTTCTGAAAACTAATGTTAGACCTACCTGAAAAACCTGAAAAGTACTGTTTATTTTATTTGTATCTTGGCTCTATTGCATTTATTTGCGCTGTTGCTTGTCGTTCGATTATTTGTTATTATTTGTATTTGACAGTCGTCCTTTTTTCCCTGAACATAGCACACACCGAACCGTACCAAAACCTTGACTCTAAAACCGTGATACAAACCGAACCGTGAGTAATTTGAACCGTTACACCCCTACCCGGAAGTGACATCATTTGAACTCTTTCTAGAGTATGATTGGAAATGGTTTTTTTTGTTGTTTTTTTTAACAACTCTTGATGTTTTTTCCTACTACAAACACTAAGTGTCAGATTTACTAAACAGGGCAAACTGATTTACTGACTTACTGATTTACTGACTGAGCACAATAAGAAGAGAGAAGCCAGATCATTTCCATAATGACCAACGCAATCTACCAAATTAACAAATTAGCGTCTGGTTTAAGATGTGGTTTTTTGGGGTGGTAAATAATGGAACAAATAACAGTAAATTGATTAGCGCAAACTTTAGTAAATCGCGTTGTGTGATTCATTTAAATACTCTCCTCCCATAAATTTTGCAAATTAAAGGGAAACTCCTAAAAATGCAATTAACCAATAACGCAAAAATAATGCCAAAAGAGGGTTTGCGTAGGCACAAGGCATTAGTAAATCTGGCCCTAAATCTGATGAACTGCTTTATAACCTTATTGTTCTTCAGCCTCATTAATGAAGGATCAGGAATAAACACCAACCTCTTTGTTCTTCAGTGTGTTTCATTCTGCAGTGTTCTGGATCTCTCATGTTCTCACTGTCCTTCAATAAACTCTGTCTTTGCAGATTTCAGCTCTTCCTGATGGTTTGATGCTCGTCTTCACTTGTAGGCTGACGGGAATATTCCAGCATTTATTGGTGAATTGCAGTGGGAGGAGCTTCACTGAAGGAGGAGGAGCAGATCTGACAAAAATCAAGAATAAAATTTTAATTCCTACATTTATTGTTCCTCTCATTAATATACAGGCAAAGAAATATAGAAATATAGCCGTTTACATTAATCACACGTCATAAAAGCATTCTGAGGTGCAAGTACACAGCCGCACACACGAGCGCTCTTCTTCATGAGCGTTTGAGTGTGTGTTTAAAAACTAGTCTACAGTGCCATTTGCTGTTAAAAACTAAGCTCAGAATTGATTCAAGAGAGAATCGTGATGCATTTAGAAAATCTCAGAATCGATCCACGAATCGAGATGCATCAGCCCTATGAAATAGAGGCTTTTCAGCTGATCTAATAAGTGATGAGCCATAAACTACCAATACTCAAAATAAGTACCTACTCAAGAGAGTATGTGATTTCGGACATAGCCAGAGAAATGTGGCAGACAAGACAGGAAACAGGAAATATAGCAAATGTCAAGAACTAGCAGAGGTTGGTAAAAACAAACTACATTTACTCTCTTACATTCACTTAAATAATTTTTGGGGAAATTTGTACTCTTAAGAGTAGATTTAAATGTGTGTACTTTAACTTTAACTCAAGTACATTTCTTGTGAAAAAACTGTACGTTTACCTCGTGTTTTAATGCAATACAAGAAAAGAAATGCAGTTTATTCCAAGCGTGCTGTCTCTTTCTAGGGCATGAGCCCATTTCACAAATGAATCACTCTTTCAAGTAGATTCTGTTCAAAGACTTTCTCTGGCAAAACTGTCTATAAACACAGTTCAGCGCTTCCGGGTTCTACGTCAGAACGCCGGCTAATTATTTTAACTCGTGCGGCTCATGTCAACAGCGTCGGCCAATACCGAGTAAGCATTCAAATGCAGAACCCAGAAGCACTGCACTGTGTTTACAACATCAACAGCGTAGAAGACTGACAATGAAGAAAAGAAATTGTTGAATAAAGTCGTTATTTTTGTTTTGGGCAAAAAAAGGCATTCTCATTCACATTTTTTGGGTGGGCCTGAAATCATGGCACGATGACACACTGGAGCAAGCCCCCTCCCCTAACACTATAATAACTAGAGCACATTAGCATCAGTGGTTCGCCCACTCAATCGCAAGTTACTGTCATTACCATTAGTTAACACAGCCTACAGTTTGCTAGCTAGCTACGCCTTCATCACGTAAATGCATATTACCTTGCAATAATTACAAAACAGCTTTTCTCTTTATTTAAATTCCCTAAAAACTATGATATCAAGAAGAGGTGGATTAATTTTGTTAAGAGCCACCTTGATGGAGGATCACTACCAACACCTGTCTCTGCAATGAACATTTTACACTGGAAACTTTCATCGGAGACAACTGGGATTTGCTGATAATCTGCTGTTACTGGTGAATGGGGCTGAACCGTCTATCTCCTGCCTTAGCCTTCATCCTCCTGTCCCGCAGACATCTGGTGCCATCGTCGACAGTACGTGCCCACCAATGAGTGCAAGTTGTCTTGTGTGTTTCCCGCGAGTAGGCGTGGTTTCAACACCAACAGCAGACACGCCCCCATCGTTTGAGAGCTGCTTCTTTTTTTCAAAATTTTGATAACTTGTTTACTTGGTGTTTTTTATTATTCAAATTTGGCTGGATGGTTAATAACACATTTTTCTGTGGTGTGACAAACTCATAACACATTTAATATTGCTTTACACAGACTTTAATGACAGAATTTTCATTTTTGGGTGAACTAACCCTTTAAAGCCCTATCAGTCACAACATTGGTGTGTAAACGTTCCCTAATTTTGAAAAGATTTTATTTCTTGGCGGTATTATTGTTTTGTGTCAAGTAAGGATGTGGCTTCACACTTGAAATTGCTGGATCTGAGAATGATCTACTTACTGTGATTGTTTTTTGTATGCCTGCGTAGAGAAGATGAATGAGTGAAACTCTTCCCACATGCAGTGCAGTGATACGGTTTCTCTCCAGTGTGGATCATCTCGTGTGTTTTCAGATATGCTGACCGACTGAATCTCTTGTCGCAGTGTGAACACTTGTAAGGTTTCTCTCCAGTGTGGGTCCTCTCGTGGGTTTTCAGATGTACTGACCGACTGAATCTCTTGTCGCAGTGTGAACACTTGTAAGGTTTCTCTCCAGTGTGGATCCTCTCGTGTCTTTTCAGTTGTCGTGACTCACTAAATCTCTTGTCGCAGTGTGAACACTTGTAAGGTTTCTCTCCAGTGTGGATCCTCTCATGTGTTTTCAGATGTCCTGACCAACTGAATCTCTTGTCGCAGTGTGAACACTTGTAAGGTTTCTCTCCAGTGTGAATCCTCTCGTGTGTTTTCAGGGCTCCTGACCAATTGAATCTCTTGTCGCAGTGTGAACATTTGTAAGGTTTCTCTCCAGTGTGAATTCTCTGGTGCACTTTCAACTCTACAGTTGTTTTAAAAGACTTCCCACACTCAAAGCACACATATGCTTTTTCACCAGTATGCGTTTTCTGATGAAGTTTTACATTTTTAACCTGTGAAAAACTCTTTCCACACAGAGAACATGAATATGGTTTCTCCTTTGAATGAACAATCAGGTGGATCTTCAGGGCTGAAGCCCTCAAAAATGTTTTGCCACATTGATCACATGTGAATGGTCTCTCTCCAGTGTGGATTTTCATGTGCTCCTTAAAGTGTCCTTGATGTGCAAATCTCTTTCCACACTGGTCACATGTGAATGGTTTCTCTCCAGTGTGGATGCTCATGTGATCCTTGAAACTCTTTTTTTGTGTGAAACTCTTCCCACACTGATCACATGTGAACGGTTTCTCTCCAGTGTGGATGTTCATGTGTTCCTTAAGGTGCCATTGTTGTACAAAACTCTTTCCACACTGATCACAAGTGAATGGCTTCTCTCCAGTGTGGATCCTCATGTGAACCATGAAACTCTTTTTGTGTGTAAAACTCCTCTGACACTGTTCACATGTGAACGGTTTTTCTCCAGTGTGGATTTTCATGTGTTCCTTAAGGTGCCCTTGTTGTCTAAAGCTCTTCCCACACTGATCACATGTGAATGGCTTCTCTCCAGTGTGAATTCGCATGTGAATCTTTAGACTCTTTTTGCATGTGAAACTCTTTCCACACTGATGGCAAGTGAAACATTTTTTGCCTCTTCTTTTCAGTAAAGAAATACTTTCAGTCTGTGAGCAAGTTTTTTCTTCAGTTTTGATATGTTTCTCCTCTTCACTGTCCTCATTCTTCAGCACCATGTCTGTAATCAAAGTAACAAAAGTTAAGTTTTAAATAAGTTATAAAAAAAATCAGAGAGAAATGTGAGGTGAAAGATCATAAATAGGGATGAACTGATATGAAAGTTTTGGCCAAAACCGATAACCATTTATATATGAAAGCCGATAATTGATAAAGCCAATTAAAAAATTTGTTTTTTCCCCCAAATCATGAAGCCCTAGTTGCTCCTTTGAGAGTGTTGTTCAACATAAGCAAGCTGTTCAAATACACTGGACTGATATACATCACTGACTACTGATGTCAGGGCAGTTTATTCTTCAGTGCATGGCAAAAGAAAAAACAAACACCATGGAAATGTCAGGTATGTTGAACAGGGACTGTCTTCATTATGTATATTTGGATTGATTGTATTTTATTTACAACACAACACAATCAAAAAAGCCATTCTTTTAATCTCCTCACATTCTTTCTTCTAGTTCCCTCACAGTCCCATTCACCTGATAGGGCCATTAGAGGGAGGTGTCTTAGTCTTCCCAGGTGTGAAACGCATCAATATTCTTGATCATTCACACCTCCTCACATTTAGCCTTTTTGACGAAAATCATATCTTACAAACTTTAAATCAATATATTGTTTAATGTGAATGAGTCGGCATGATGATTTTCACATCATTTTGAAGAAAAAAAATTGTAGGCTACAAGATCCAGTTATCAAAAGTCTAGTAAACAAATATTCACTATGGGTTTTATGGCCTTATTTTAGTGACTTTCCGCATTGGAGCTAAAGATGAGCAACGGTAAACAGGGCGCTTTACTGCATTGTTAATTAACTCAACCATCCTATTTTAGATCAATCAGATACATGTACACAAAATAAACATTATATTATAATATATCGCGGTTTCTTGTGTCTACGCACACACCCCCGAAGCGCGCGCACAAGTCGCCTCTCTGACAGCGCGCGATCCCTTCAGCTCTCTTTCGCGCCTTATTGCACTCGAGCGGTATAATACACACACTGTTATGTCAAAATGTCTGTCTTGGTGAGTATTCATGTAAACATAGTCGGTTATGTCGTAAGTGCACGTTATCAGTTGGGAAAGAAATTGGATGTGTTTCAGTATGATCTGAGGCCGTGCATTAGGTCTTAAAGAAACAGCAGCCTCATACAGTAAACCTACTGCTGTCTGTCAAACAACAAAATATAAAGAGAAATTCACTCACTGCTCTTGACTGAATAACTTTTGTAGCTTTCTCATGAATCAAAGTATATTTAATTCATGTGAAGACTATTCAATGTTTTAGATTTACATTTGATCATTCAGTTTCTGTATTGTTTCTTACTTGAATGCCATTTCCAGTAAGAATTTGTCCTATTGTTTGTTGTTCTTATTTTTTAATAACAAAGATAAATTAAAATAACCAAAATAACTAATCTTCCACCCCTAGTTTCAGGTGTTTACCTGGATGTTCTTGATGTTAAGATTTAGGTTGATATAACTATATATGAGTCAAGCAAATAGTTTTTGGTATTTACATATTGGCATAATTTTTTTTTTTTTTTGTTCGTTTACACTGATGTTAAAATTGCATTGTCATATTTGTAATGCTAAAACACTTCTGGTCATTTTTAGAAGTTGTAGTGATGATTTCTTTTCCCAGAAAGAATGTGAAACATACTTATTGGTTATATAATTTATCAGTTTTTAAATATTTTTAAATTTAATTTATTTTACACACTTAAAGCAATATCGTATCGCATATTAAATATCGCATTAACAAGGTATCTATCGTATATAGCATTTTTTTTCAATATCGCACAGCCCTAAAATTGTCTAATGCAAACTTAAATTGTTGCGTGATTCATTTAAATACTCTCCTCCCATAAATTTAGCGTCTGAAAGGCCAACTCCTAAAAATGCATATGCAATAAGGTCCTGACAGTAGTTTTATAACACCAAAAGAGGGTTTGTGCTGATGCAAGCTGTTAGAAAATCTGGCCCTAAATCTGATGAACTGCTTTATATCCTTATTGTTCTTCAGTCTCATTAATGAAGAATCAGGAATAAACACCAACCTCTTTGTTCTTCAGTGTGTTTCATTCTGCAGTGTTCCGGATCTCTCATGTTCTCACTGTCCTTCAATAAACTGTCTTTGCAGATTTCAGCTCTTCCTGATGGTTTGATGCTCATCTTCACTTGTAGGCTGATACAAGTGAATATTCCAGCATTTATTGGTGAATTGCAGTGGGAGGAGCTTCACTGAAGGAGGAGGAGCAGATCTGACAAAATCAAGATGAAATCACTTACTGAGTTTATGTTTTTATTCTAATTCACACATTTTAAATATTTATGGTCACATATCTATCTAGTGAAGTAACTTTCAAGTAAATTAATGCAGGGCTTCAGACTGCAACCAAAATGGTTGCATATGCGACCATTTTTTGAGAAATTTGACAAGGTCGCATTTGTGGTCACGCACTCAATCGGTGTATTAGATATAACTGTTAAATAAAGATCGTAAACTAATGAAGATGGAGAATGTGAGCGCTGTTTGATCAGGTGCTGCCGTTCTCAGTACTGCCTGTCAAAATAAAAGTTTGGCGCGCCATCAAAATAATAGTCCTGCTTCAAACACAACGCCGATATTTTAAAATGTACAATTGTACAGCTGTGAAGACAGTAAAAATATAATCAAACATTAAGAAACACACATGGTGTTTTTTTGAGTTTTTTTATGGTTTTCATTTGAGATTAAAACATTTTGCAACATGAGGTTGCGTGTCGTCTTTTTACATCAGTGCAAACCTAGTTTATGCATATTAAGACAACTATTCATCAGCATCAGTCCCGTTGTAGCAAAAAAAAGGTGCGACCAAATCATGTGCTGGTGAGAAAGCAACCAGTGGAAAAGTTAGCCCTGTAATTGAAAAGTATCATACTTACTCACAAATTATATCTCTTTTATTTCTATAAATTTCATTAACATCTTTTACTCACACATTTATAAGTATATTGGCAAAGGATTAAGGAGTACAACAATTAACAGACACCAATAAACAATGTAAGAATGAAAATAAAAGAATAAAACAGAATAATACATTTACAGATTTGCAAGAAACAAATAATGCACCAGTTGAGTTTAACTTATTTTTGTTTATCATGTTTTATACGAAACATGGTTCATCACGGGTTATTTAAATAAACACTGTTATGAAACGTACCTTTATCTTATAGATGTCTCAATAGCTGATCTGAATGAGGTGAAAACAGGATCTATTGAAATGAAATGAGGCTTTTCAGCTGCTCTGATAATAGTGATGATCCATAGACTATCAATACTCATTAAACAAGACATTCAGGATCAGCAGCAGATCATCTCACTTTATTCTAAGTATTTGCTGCTAGAAACAGATTGTTTGAGTCAGGATATATGCTGAAAGCCTATAAAAGTGTTATAATATTACTATTATTTCATGATACATAAAAATAGCAGTAATAATGAGGACAGAAACTAGTGACTTTGTAATTTGTCAATATGAATTATATAAATATAATTTAAATCGAATATAATTAGATTCCCTAATAACTACATTCATAACAATAGCTCAGTAACATCTTACCGTTTTGTATGTGAAGAGAAACTTGTTTTAGTTAACAGATACGCGATGAAAACCATTCAGAAACGACGTCTTAAAATGTTGCTTAAACAACCGTGTAAACCGTTTATCACAGAGAACTGTTTACCTCAGAAGACTCAGGAAGCGCGCGAGTGGTGACGTCATCTCCGCGACAAGAAATGAACGATAGACAAATACTACATAAAACGGTAAAATATCTATAAACAACATATTAAACAAAAATAATGGTAAGACAGCCACCACATTCCATCTCAGTCATTTGTGGGGTGAAATATATTAAGGCATTTATCGAGAAATGTAAAACTAGAAAGCCCCAAAAGCAATGGTATTTCATTACTTTTGGATGTAACTAAAATTATTTATGATGCAAAATGAAGGAGCAGACAATAAAAATGGACAACTAAAGTTCAATACTTGGTGCAGCAAATACAAAACGTAAGTAAAAGTGGAAACAAATGAGAATCTTTTATTTGATTTGAAAACAATGAAAAACAAGTTAAAACTTCACTTCCTCTTTGAACTTTTTCCGTCTGGTCGGCAATACAGAACAGTTTCTTTCCTCAGGCAATCTATCTCATGAACAGTTAATGTCACCAATGGCATATGTGCAGTACACAACAATATTTATAAATTTTTATTTATTTAACACACCATATCCTTATTTACATTTTTGTACCTGTAACATACCTGCATCTATTTTTGTATATTGTGTATATTTTTATAGGTTGTACTGTGTTATTGTGTATCATTTTTAAATATTTTTATATACTGTTATTTCTTATTTACGCACTCTATATTTGTCTATCTTTATTATCTCTGTCTTGTCGCTGTCATGTTGTTTGTGCTGTGGAAGCTTGTCACCAAAACAAATTCCTCTTATGTGTCAAAATACCTGGCAATAAAGCTCTTTCTGATTCTGATTTATGGACTAACAAGAGAAAGAAAGAATTGAGAAAGCCCACACATTTACCCTTCCCTTGAAGAAATCAGGACAGTCTAAAGTGGACAAAAGATACAGGTATAAATGGGAATGTGTCTCCCTCCTCTAATTTTGATCCAATCAATGAAATGCATCTTAATACCAGGTGTAAACAGAGCCTTACAATCTTCTTTTATCCCTTCCTTGACCGTGTGACAGAAACCAAATGTGAGACATTTAAACTGACCAATCAGCAGATTACAGCTTCCTACATAGTACTAAAGGTGTGACAATTAGCAAACCTCAGATGTTCAGACATCTTGGCCAACAGACCTTGATCACTATCAGCACTTCTGTGCCTTTACCAATCACAAAAGTACATTATAGAAGTGTACTTTTTTTTCACCTGGGTTGTGGTGAGAAAGAGGGGGTTGGAACAGGAAAACAAATGTCTTTGTTCATTTGCAACCCTAAAGAACGCAAAAACATTGAACTATATATTTTTCCATCACCATGTCCC
The DNA here is from genome assembly GCA_039654765.1 of Mylopharyngodon piceus. Lineage (NCBI taxonomy): Eukaryota > Metazoa > Chordata > Actinopteri > Cypriniformes > Xenocyprididae > Mylopharyngodon > Mylopharyngodon piceus. Next base: position 47,627,821 of record CM077438.1, read on the forward strand.
TTTAGTTTTTGTGGTGAGAACTATTATTTGTTTGATTAGCTATGCAACTACCTAAAATATTAACATTTTAACAATATGCAATAATGCTGTAATTTTAACACTCTGCGTTTTTACACAAACTACACATCAAAATTATTTTAAGAAAATGACTTTAATGTTGAAAAATTGCATTTTTAAAAAAACTACATTATTTAATTATTATAAATCTGTTTTTAAATCTGGCCAATACTGAGCTGGTGTGCTGACGTAGAATCTGGAAGCGCTGAACGTAAAGAATGTATGAGAATGACAGGGGAGAGACTAATTTGTGCACAAAAAGTATTCTCGTCGCTTCATAACATTAAGGTTGAACCACTGTAGTCACGTTGACTATTTTAATGATGTCTTTAGTACTTTTAAATATATACATGTTTGTGTGTGTATTTATATATACATAATTATTATACACAGAACACACATATATTATGTAAACAGACTTTTATTTTGCACAGACTTATACTTACAGCCCTATGTACCAATGTAACCCCTCCTGTTCGAACCGCTTGCTCTAAGCGGGACTTGAACCCGGGTCGCTGGCATGGGAGTCGGGCGCTCTAACAAGGAGACTAAATACTGCAGTCTCTAGCGTCAGTCGCTAGAGTGCCTCTTGAGATCAGGGGAGTGAGGTTTACGCGCACAACTCTCACCAACCTACATTCATTACAAGCGCAAACGCAATCCAGTGAAAGGCGGTAAAGAGTACAGCGCGTATCTCTGAAGGAGAGCTGTGAGGGCACGACTGACGCCGTACAATGTCTCCATTAATTTGCACATGAAGTAATTTAATGTTTATTTATTTTAAAGCACTAAAGCGTTACCGAATCATGATTAATTTGATTCTTAGCATTTTAAATCTATTATTGACCAAACGATTTATGATTCAAAAATACATGTTTTAGGATCAATGCATATGCATCGTCAGGATTTGTAATTTGTGCATTGAGTAAACGATTGAATCATTACACCCCTGGTGTTTTTGCAAGAAAATAACAAAATCACAGGCTTGTAAACTGTATTGAAACATGGTTGCAGTATTTGTAAAAATACATTTACAGATTTGCAAGAAACAAATAAAGCACCTATTGAGTTTAACTTAACTGTTTTTTGTTTATCGTGTTTTATATGAAACATGGTTCATCACAGATTATTGAAATAAACGCCGTTATGAAACTTATATCTTGTAGATGTCACAATAGCTGATCGTGTTGATTGCTCAAGTCTGTTGACACCAATAAAATGGTCTTAATGTGGCAATTTATGGATCTGAAGACATCAGCATAATGAATGAGGTGAAAACAGGATCTATTGACATGAAATAAAGAGGCTTTTCAGCTGCTCTGAGAATAGTGACGATCCATAGACTATCAATACTCATTAAACAAGACATTCAGGATCAGGATGGGGTGTTGGGGCCAAATTCAGAGCTCGGAGCCCTCGGGCAGCACGCCAAAGAGATATAATAAATAGAGTAAAGGTTATGCCCAAGTGTGAACTCGCTAATAAGCATTTATAGAGAAATTTAAATCATGGAAAGCCCCAAAAGTAATCATATTTAATGACTTTTAGATGTAACTAAAATTATGAAATGATTTATTCTTGAGCAGACAATAAAAGTTTAATACTTGGTGCAGCAAATACAAAAAGTAAGAACAAGTGGAAACAAATTAGAAAGATCTCTCTCTTTATTGTCTAACAAGATAAAGCATCTCGAGAATAAAATTGAAGAAGGCCAGTTGCAAACCTACATAAGAAAATCTTACATCTTACGCCTTATGCGGAAGAATAACTATTTGATTTGAAAACAACAATGAAAAACAAGTTAAAAACTGCTGGTCTTGAAGATGAACTTTATTTACTGTGAAAATTTAGATGATGTTTCTTTGTCCTGTCGCCCGTTGTGGCTGGTTAGGACAGACTATTAGGAAGAGATGCGGCGTCACACTTGAAAGTGCTGAAGATAAGCTACTTAATGTGAGTTTTGGCATGACTGTGTAGATTAGAGGATTGACTGAAAGTCTTCCCACATGTAGTGCAGTGATATGGTTTCTCTCCAGTGTGAGTCCTCTCGTGTGATTTCAGATAAACTGAATCACTAAATCTCTTGTCGCAGTGTGAACACATGTAAGGTTTCTCTCCAGTGTGGATCCTCTCATGTTTTTTCAGGACTCCTGAATCACTGAATCTCTTGTCGCAGTGTGAACACATGTAAGGTTTCTCTCCAGTGTGAATTCTCTGATGCTTTTTCAAATTTCCAGCTGAAATAAAAGTCTTCTCACAATCAAAGCACATATGAGCTCTTACACCAGTATGTATTTTCTGATGTTCTTTTAAACTTTTCCGATGTGAAAAACTCCTTCCACACAAAGAACATGAATGTGGTTTCTCCTGTGAATGAACTTTTAGGTGTTCTTTCAGGCCGGAAGTCGACAAAAATGTTTTGCCGCATTGATCACATTCATGCAGTTTCTCTCCAGTGTGGATGATCATGTGTTGCTTAAGGTGTCCTTGTTGTCTAAAACTCTTCCCACACTGATCGCATGTGAACGGTTTCTCTCCAGTGTGGACTCTCATGTGTATCTTGAGACTCTGTTTGCCTGTGAAACTCTTTCCCACACTGACGGCAGGTAAAAGATTTCTGACATCTTTGATGATGATGTTTCTGCACTTCATTCACTTCTTCATTCTCCTCATTCTCATCCATCAGGCCTGAAAGTAAAGTTGAAAATCTCAATCGAAGAGAAAAATATGTAGTGAAATAATATATAAAACCCTGATGTAATAGCAGAAAGTATTGAGTTGTGTTCAAACAACTGTTACACAAGATTATGATGATTTTGATCCATTATGTCCCTGGAATTTTCCATGAAAGGGGTACATTGACACAGGGGTTTTCATGACATGACCCAGAAAATTTCAGAGAGTAAAAAGAAAAGCAAAAAAAGGTTAAAGTCTATTCATTTCTAAATGTTTCTCTCCTTTCTTGCCATATACATACTTTCAAAAATTGTATATGTTTACTTTGTATCTTTCTAGTGAGTTTTTCTCACTGTAGTCCCCATTATCTTGCTCACTGGAGTTGTAAGGCAGTATTATTAACGCAGTACGTAAGCTGCTTACATATATTTATTGTCAAAGTTGGTGTTGGGGGGAAAAAGTAATATTTCAATGATTTTGTGTTCCTGCAAGAAACTTTGCGTTCACTTTGCATTTGAACACACAATGTTTTATGTTCAGGCAAGAAATTTTGTATTCACTCACAAAACCTTAGAGATCTTTGCGAGCAAATGCAAAGTTTCTCAAGGGAACGCAAATGTTTCTTTGCGTGGGAGATGTAAGACCGGCCTCAGGCAGTGGTTCAGGCTTTAGGATTGTTGAATGACAAAACTTATGTGGAAGAACATAAAACTGTATATTTCTCGCCTATTACCACCCACTGCTACCAAGGGCACTTAGAATAGCAAAATATGGGGCAGAGCATTGCTAGTTTTTGGCTACATTGTGTTGCAATAGGAATCACTTCAATGTTAATACTGAATCAAAACTTGTTAATTACATCATTTATGATTGAAAGAGTTTAATGACAGTTTAATGAGTTTAATTAAAATAAACTGTCAATTCATATGTAAATATTGCTATGTATTTCACTACCAAATGGGCTCATATACAGAAAATGTACAATATATAGCAATATTTACATATGATTTGACAGTTTATTTTAATAAATATCAAAAATCTAAAAGGTGTACACTGAGGTGTATGACGTTTTTGAAGCGGAATATAAAAAGCATAATTGTTCTGGGGTTTGACTAAACTTAAGCGAGTGTTTGTATGTGAAGTCCCGCAAGACCCATATGTAAATAATATACGGATGCAGCATTTATGACCACGTTTTCCCTTGTAACGTGGAAAATGGCACATCATTATTTACAGCAGATTCTCACGATTAAAATGAGTCCAAAATCATTGCGTCGATCACAAGATATTCCTCAGAGTTACAAAACATAAAACTCCACAGGCGGACATGTAATGAAGTAAAATCAAATGTAGCTTTCACGTGGTGTTTTCATTTGTAACCTCATGAAACATGCATAGATCATAGAAAATGGCACATCATAACATACAGTGGATGTTTTCAATTGAAATGAGTCCAAAATCAACATCCAGGGCTAAACAAAAAGACTAACTTGGTTCCAAATGCTGTAACTTTTTGATTACTTTATGCTATCACCACAAAAATTTTAATGCTACAATTTTAACACTCTCTGTTTTTACACAAACTACACCACGTCAAGTTATTTTAAGAAAATGACTTTAACATTGAAAATGTGTATTTCTTTTAAAAAAAACTACATTATTTACCTGTTACCCAGTTTAGCAAAGTCTGTTTATTTGATACATTTTTATTTTTTTAATTTTAGTGTTTTTGCAAGAAAATAGCAAAATCACAGGCTTGTAAACTGTATTAAGACATGTCCATAATTTTGGGAACATGGTTGCAGTAATTGTGATCCAGACATAAAATAAACAAAACAGCTCAGATAATACTTATTTTGACCTTCAGTTATCAAAGTTTCTCAAACCTCCTAGTTTAAAAAAATTGAACCTGTTTCATATTTTTGCTGCTTTAATTATTTTTCACAACTCTTAAGATTTTTCTACTACAACAGATCTAAATCTGATGAACTGCTTTATATCCTTTTTGTTCTTCAGCCTCATTAATGAAGAATCAGGAATAAACACCAACCTCTTTGTTCTTCAGTGTGTTTCATTCTGCAGTGTTCTGGATCTCTCATGTTCTCACTGTCCTTCAATAAACTCATTAATAACAAAGTAGTTTGCTAACATCTTAAGTTACCATTTTGTATGTGAAAAGAAATAGGAAAGCATTTCAGTTAGCAGACACATGAATAATGCCGAACATGATGAAAACCATTCAGAAACAACCCTCTAAAATGTTGCTTAAACAAACCATGTAAAAAGTATTTTACAATTACATGATATAGCGTGAACTGTTTACCTCAAAAGACTCAAGACTCAAGATCCATTGTGTCGCTGGAATTTTCCATGAAAGGGGTACATTGACGTACTAGATTTTTTTTTTAATCATTAGAGGCACAAATCTATAGAGCCCCTAATAAAGGGACATTGTGATGGGAGGAAAAATCACATTTTAATGCTTTTACGTTTTAAGTTTCTTGGGGGAATGCAAATGTTTTTTGTGAGGGAGAGGTTCAGGCTTCAGGATTGTTGAATGAATAAAGAAACATGATCAGCATGATGGTGTAAAACTGTATATTTCTCGTCTATTACCACCCACCACTACCATCGACAGAAATAAGTGCAGTTAGAATAGCCAAATATGTGGCAAAGAATTGCTAGTTTTTGACTATATTTTGTTGCAATAGGAATCACTTAATACTGAATCAAAACTTGTTAGTTATATCACTTATAATTGAAAGAGTTTAATAACAGTATTTAGTTATAGTTACACTTGACATGGGGACAAATTACATGTAAATTTTAAAAATGTAATAAAATCAAGAATCTGTGATTTGTTAATTCTCTTTAACATTTATTTAAAAAAATATAAAAGTACAAAGAAAAGATTTTCAAAGTTTTAACTGAGCAACTTAAGTGTATTTTGTAAGGTTTCTCTCCAGTGTGGATCCTCTGGTGCAGTTTCAAATCTCCAATTGTAATAAAACTCTTCCCACACTCAAAGCACACATATGCCTTTTCACCAGTATGTATTTTCTGATGAACTTTTAAATTTTTTCAGATTTGTAAAACTCTTTCCTCATAAAGAACATGAATGTGGTTTCTCTTTTGAATAAACTGTCAGGTGGATCTTCAGGCCTGAAGCCCTCAAAAATGTTTTGCCACATTGATCACATGTGAACAGTTTCTCTCCAATGTGGATTTTCATGTCTTCCTTAAAGTTCCCTTGTAGTACAAAACACTTTCCACACTGATCACTTTCCACACACGGTTTCTCTCTAGTGTGGATCATCATGTGAATCTTGAGACTCTTTATCAATGTGAAACTCTTTCCACACTGAAGGCAGGTGAAACATTTCTTGTCTCTTCTTTTCAGTAAAGAAATACTTTCAGTCTGTGAGCAAGTTTTTTCATCAATTTTGATACGTTTCTCCTCCTCTTCACTCTCCTCATTTTTCATCATCATGTCTGTAATCAAAGTAAAAAAAGTTTCATTTTAAATAAATAAAAAAAATCAGAGAGAAATATATAATGTACATAATGAGAAATATATGTATATATACTTAAATACATACACACTGTATAGTGTTGTCACGGTACCAAAATTTCAGTAGTCGTTACCAATCCCATTAAAATTTTACGGTTCTCGGTACCAATTTTGTGTGTATATACAGCTGCAAGAAAAAGTATGTGAACCACTTGCAGAATCTCTGAATATGTGAACAATTTTAACAAAATAAGAGAGATCATAAAAAATGCATGTCATTTTTTATTTAGTACTGTTCTGAATAAGACATTCTACATAAAAGATGTTTATATATAGTCGACAAGAAAAAAATAAATAGTTGAATTTATTAAAATGGCCCTGTTGAAAAGTTTGTGAACCATTGGTTCTTAATGTTGTGTCGTTACCTGGATGATCCACGACTGTTTTTATGTTTTGTGATGGTTGTTCTTGAGTCCCTTGTTTGTCCTGAACAGTTAAACTGCCCAATGTTCTTCAGGAATATCCTCCAGGTTGTACAGATTCTACAGTTTTCAGGGATTTTTTGCATATTTTAACCCTTTCCAGCAGTGACTGTATGATTCTGAGATCCATCTTTTCACACTGAAACACAACTATTAGAAAAGGTTCAAACATTCACTGATGCTCCAGAAGGAAACACGATGCATTACGAGCCAAGGGGTGAAAACTTTTTGAATTTGAAGATCAAGCTAAATTGTACTTAATTTGTTTTCCGGGAAACATGCAAGTATCTTCTGTTGCTTCCAAAGAGCAGTACTAAATGAAAAAAATTATATTTATACAAAACAAGAAAAATTTGGACATCTTCATCAAAAGTTTTCAGCCCCCGGCTCTTAACGCATTGTTTCCTTCTGGAGCATCAGTGCATGTTTGAACCTTTTTTAATAGTTGCGTTAGAGGGAGTTGAGCTCCCTCGGGGGAGCTTCCAGGACAATTTGGAGTGGATGTTCGTCCACAATGGATCCCCCTTCACCATCGTGGAGTGTGAGTAGAAAGTCTGTGAACCAGTCGTCATGGCCGCCATCCAAGAGTCTCATCCTGTCATGGCCGCCATTCCAGAGTCTCGTCCCGTCATGGCTGCCATTCCAGGGTCTCGTCCCGTCATGGTTGCCATGCCTGAGCCTGTTCCCGTGAGAGAGTTGCCTGAGCCTGTTTCTGTGAGAGAAACTATCGTCCAGTGAAGGCTTCAGCCCCTGACTATAGTCCAGTGAGGGCTCCAGCCCCTGACTATAGTCCAGTGAAGGCTCCAGCCCCAGACTATCGTCCAGAGAGGGCTCCTGTCCCCGTCCAGAGTGGGCTCCTGTCCCCATCCAGAGTCCAGAGAGGACTCCAGCTCCCAACCTGAGTCCAGAGAGGACTCTAGCCCAAAAGCCTGTTCCAGAGTTCATCCTATATGTCCGTGGTCATTGTGGCCGAGCCTTGGGTCAAGGCCACGGAGGCCAATCTGTCATGGCCCCCTGAGTTACCGGCGCCGCCCTGGCCCACTGAACTGCCGGCACCACATTGGCCCCCAGCCAAACAAAATCGGAGATATATATAATAATGTCATGGCTCTTCCATGCTTTATAATGGCAATAAATATTTTGAAATTTTGAAGCCCAAAAAAGTGCAACCATCCATCATAAAAGATATCCACACAGCTCTGGGGGGTTAATAAAGGCCTTCTGAAGCAAAGAAATGGGCTTGTATAAGAAAAATATCCATATTTAAAGCTGTTGAAAGAAGTTTCATAGCTCTCTTTATTCTATTGACTTTATTTGTGCTGTTATTTGTAATTTGTTTGTTCTCATTTTATTACTTTTATTTGTCTTTTCTTTTATGAAAATAAAAATTTGTGTTGAAGAAAAGTAGATTTTTGTTTGTATATGGTGTCAGTTATAGTTCTTAGAAAGAAAATCGGAATCGGCAAAGATCGGTCTCCGCAGGCCACACTAAAAATTTTCGGTACAGCAGGGGTGTGGGGGGGGGGGACCTTAGGGAGACCTTACTTCAACATCAGTATAATATTAAAGGTTAACAACAAAGTCCAAACTACTAGCCCAAATTCAATTGCTATTTATTTTTAGATATAATAATCAACACTCAACAAGTATGCAAACATGTAAGCTGCACATAAAGCAGTGATTTTAGCAGAGATTTTATACATTTCAGTAAGTTGTACTGTATCTTTCAACACACTGTCCCTTTTAAATGTTCATTCATGTTTATTTCTGTAACTAGTAGTAGCCTATTAACGAGGAAGAGATGATCACGTTCACTCGCGCTCTGTGCTGCCGCTTGAACTTGAGGCATCTATACGGTGATCTGTCACGCCACATTAAAGAGCGTCAAAACTGCATTTTCTGTTTGAATTTCATGATAAAATAGACAGAATTCGAAAGATGATACTTTGTTTCTTATCGAAAGTAAAAAAAAAAACAAAACAAAAAAAAAACGCAGAGCTTATTTTAAATCGACCTTAAACAGGAGACCTTGTTCGCTTGTTGCAATGTAATGCATTCGGTACACATGTGCAGCGTACCGGAAGTCCTGTACCGAAACGGTTCCGTACGAATACGTGTACGGTTACACCCCTATTATTAAGCAAAATGATACATAAGTGATATTGTTCTTTGGGGAGGAACATCTTTGAGTTGATCTGAATACATTGAAACTGCTGGTCTTTTAGATTAAGCTTCTTTGTCCTGTCGCTCGTTGTGGCTGATTAGGACAGACTAATAGGGAAGAGATGCAGCTTCACACTTGAAAGTGCTGAAACTAAAGAAAAGCTACTTAATGTGAGTTTTGGCATGACTGTGTAGATTAGATGAATGAGTGAAACTCTTCCCACATGCAGTGCAGTGATACGGTTTCTCTCCAGTGTGGATCCTCTCATGTGTTTTCAGGACTCCTGAATCACTGAATCTCTTGTCACAGTGTGAACACTTGTAAGGTTTCTCTCCAGTATGGATCCTCTCATGTGTTTTCAGAAGGTCTGACCGACTGAATCTCTTGTCGCAGTGTGAACACTTGTATGGTTTCTCTCCAGTGTGGATCATCTCATGTTTTTTCAGGTCTCCTGAATGAATGAATCTCTTGTCGCAGTGTGAACACTTGTAAGGTTTCTCTCCAGTGTGGATCCTCTCATGGTTTTTCAGGGATCCTGACTGTCTGAACGTCTTGTCACAGTGTGAACACTTGTAAGGTTTCTCTCCAGTGTGGATTCTCTCGTGTTTTTTCAGGGATCCTGACTGTCTGAACCTCTTGTCACAGTGTGAACACTTGTAAGGTTTCTCTCCAGTGTGGATCCTCTCGTGTTTTTTCAGATGTCCTGACCAACTGAATCTCTTGTCGCAGTGTGAACACATGTAAGGTTTCTCTCCAGTGTGAATCCTCTCATGTAGTTTCAGGGCTCCTGAATGAATGAATGTCTTGTCGCAGTGTGAACACTTGTAAGGTTTCTCTTCAGTGTGGATCCTCTCGTGTTTTTTCAGGGATCCTGACTGTCTGAACCTCTTGTCACAGTGTGAACACTTGTAAGGTTTCTCTCCAGTGTGGATCCTCTTGTGTGATTTCAGATATCCTGACTCACTGAATCTCTTGTCGCAGTGTGAACACTTGTATGGTTTCTCTCCAGTGTGAATCATCTCGTGTTTTTTCAGGTCTCCTGAATGAATGAATCTCTTGTCGCAGTGTGAACACATGTAAGGTTTTTCTCCAGTGTGGATCCTCTCATGTTTTTTCAGGGATCCTGCCTGTCTGAACCTCTTGTCACAGTGTGAACATTTGTAAGGTTTCTCTCCAGTGTGGATCCTCTCATGTTTTTTCAGGGATCCTGACTGTCTGAACCTCTTGTCACAGTGTGAACACTTGTAAGGTTTCTCTCCAGTGTGGATCCTCTCGTGTGTTTTCAGATGTCCTGACCAACTGAATCTCTTGTCGCAGTGTGAACACATGTAAGGTTTCTCTCCAGTGTGGATCCTCTCATGTAGTTTCAGGGCTCCTGACTGACTGAATCTCTTGTCGCAGTGTGAACACTTGTAAGGTTTCTCTCCAGTGTGAATCATCTCGTGTTTTTTCAGGGATCCTGACTGACTGAATCTCTTGTCGCAGTGTGAACACTTGTAAGGTTTCTCTTCAGTGTGAATCATCTCATGTATTTTCAGGACTCCTGAATCACTGAATCTCTTGTCACAGTGTGAACACTTGAAAGGTTTCTCTCCAGTGTGGATCCTCTCGTGGGTTTTCAGATGTCCTGACCGACTGAATCTCTTGTCACAGTGTGAACACTTGTAAGGTTTCTCTCCAGTGTGGATCCTCTCATGTTTTTTCAGGATTCCTGACTGATTGAAGCTCTTGTCGCAGTATGAACACTTGTAAGGTTTCTCTCCAGGGTGGATCCTCTCGTGTGTTTTCAGATGTCCTGACCAACTGAATCTCTTGTCGCAGTGTGAACACATGTAAGGTTTCTCTCCAGTGTGGATCCTCTCATGTAGTTTCAGGGCTCCTGACCAACTGAATCTCTTGTCGCAGTGTGAACACATATAAGGTTTCTCTCCAGTGTGAATCATCTCGTGTTTTTTCAGGGCTCCTGACTGACTGAATCTCTTGTCGCAGTGTGAACACTTGTAAGGTTTCTCTTCAGTGTGAATCATCTCGTGCATTTTCAGGACTCCTGAATCACTGAATCTCTTGTCGCAGTGTGAACACATGTAAGGTTTCTCTCCAGTGTGAATCATCTCGTGTTTTTTCAGGGCTCCTGACCGACTGAATCTCTTGTTGCAGTGTGAACACATGTAAGGTTTCTCTCCATGGTGAATCATCTCGTGTTTTTTCAGGTCTCCTGAATGACTGAATGTCTTGTCGCAATGTGAACACATGTAAGGTTTCTCTCTAGTGTGGATCCTCTCATGTAGTTTCAGGGCTCCTGACCAACTGAATCTCTTGTCGCAGTGTGAACACTTGTAAGGTTTCTCTCCAGTGTGGATCCTCTCGTGTTTTTTCAGGGATCCTGACTGTCTGAACCTCTTGTCACAGTGTGAACACTTGTAAGGTTTCTCTCCAGTGTGGATCCTCTCGTGTGTTTTCAGATGTCCTGACCAACTGAATCTCTTGTCGCAGTGTGAACACATGTAAGGTTTCTCTCCAGTGTGAATCATCTCATGTTTTTTCAGGGCTCCTGACTGACTGAATCTCTTGTCGCAGTGTGAACACTTGTAAGGTTTCTCTCCAGTGTGGATCCTCTCGTGTGTTTTCAGATGTCCTGACCGACTGAATCTCTTGTTGCAGTGTGAACACATGTAAGGTTTCTCTCTAGTGTGAATTCTCTGGTGCCGTTTCAAATCTGCAGCTCTAATAAAAGTCTTCTCACACTCAAAGCACATATGATTTCTTACACCATTATGTATTTTCTGATGTTCTTTTAATCTTTGCAGCACTGAAAAACTCTTTCCACACAAAGAACATGAATGTGGTTTCTCCTGTGAATGAACTGTCATGTGTCTCTTCAGGTCTGAAGCCCTCAAAAATGTTTCGCCACATTGATCACATTCATGAAGTTTCTCTCCAGTGTGAATGATCATGTGATGGGTAAGGTTTCCTTGTTGTGTGAAACTCTTCCCACACTGATCACATGTGAACGGTTTCTCTCCAGTGTGAATCCTCATGTGAACCTCGAGATTTCTTTTGCATGTGAAACTCTTTCCACACAGACTGCAGGTGAAATATTTTTGAGAGCTTTGATGTTTCTCCACTTCATTCACTTCTTTATTCTCCTCATTCTCATCCATCAGGTCTGAAATTAAAGCTAAAAAAGTACTCAGTAAATCAATAAAACAGTAAAATATGAAGTGAAAAAATATATAAAACCCTGATGTAATAGCACAAAGTACTGAGCTGTGTTCAAACAACTGTTATACAATATTATGATGATTTTGATCCATTATGTCCCTGGAAATTTCCATGAAAGGGGTACAATGATGTACTAGAATTTTTTTTTCATTAGAAGCACAAATCTATAGAGGCCCTAATAAAGGGACATTATGACGGGAGTAGACTTGTGCCAATATTCGGTAATACGATATATCACGATAATGAATATGCACAATATTGTTATCGTGGGCACTTCAAAATACTGTGAATAATTGTTTATTACGAATTATTCCGATTTTTATAATACATTTTAAGAATACTTTCCCCATCAACCGTATAAAATGCACAACACCGCTGTATGCTGCGTCAAAGGGACATGCGCACTCAGATGTAAACAAGCCCGACATGCATGAGAAGCACATGGCAGAACGTGTGAAGGAGACACGCTGAATGAATGTGCACGTTCACTCTCTGAACAGCAGAGGGCGCTGCTGGAACAGCAGAAATGCTGCGGTTACCCCGGAAACCCCGTAAACAAAGCTAAAAATAATACCTTCTGTAACAAATGTAGCTATTGCTTATTCTTAATCTTAGTTAATGCATTAACTAACATTAAATAATGAGACCTTTAATTATAAAGTGTGACCTGTTTTTCTTTATAATTTTTTTGTGTATTGTGTTATTGTATTTAAATGTTCAGAGTTATTTTTGTTATAAGAAAAAGAGTTCTTAAACCTGTTATACTAGGACAACACTTTTTTTGCAACAACAACTTATTTCAATATCGTGATAATACCGTATACCGTGATAAAAGCTTCAGCAATTATCGCAACATGAGAATTTGATACTGTCACATGCCTAGATGGGAGGAAAAATAATATTTCAATGCTTTTGTGATCCCACGACAAACTTCACATTTGAATGCAAAATGTTTTACGTTCCTGCAAGAAATTTTGTATTCATTCACAAAACCTTAAGAGATCTTTGCAAGCGAACAAAAAGTTTCTCGAGGGAACACAAATGTTTTTGCGAGGGGGATGAAAGGCCAGCCTCAGGCAGAGGTTCAGGCTTTAGGATTGTTGAATAAATAAAGTAATATCATCAGTATGATGGTGTAAAACTGTATATTTCTGTATATAACTGTCTATTACCACCCACCGCTACCAACGACAGAAATAAGCACAGTTAGAATAGCAAAATATGTAGGAGATAGTGATGTTACGTTCATGAACGAATTCTGGTACGTGAATGAGTTGAACGAACTGTCGTTCGTGAATGAAATGAACCATGTTGAACAATAATGATAGCGAACAGTAGAGCTCGGCTCGTGTAGTTTGGCAGTGCGCAGCATAAATGAGTACACCCCCTCTGAAACTTCTGAAAGTCAGCAATTACTCAATACTTAGAAGACATGTTAGGGTTCTTTAGAGATATAATGTTCCAGCAAGTCTGCTTAATCAATTACCAAAGAAGCATGTCAAAATTATTCAGGAAAATAAGATTTCTTATCAAGGTGATAAAATGTACACCTTCATTTTAAGCTTTCATTTAGTGATAAGGGATTTTTTTGCTAGACAAAGAGCAGGAGAAATACCAAGCGAGTGTCTCAGAGCCAGCAAAAGCTATGAAAAGAGTGACTGTTTATCTCACAGAGTAAGATGCAGCCTGCAGAAATGACATGCATGGTTGTTGTTCTCACTGGAACCACCTACTGTAGCCAAAGCACAATAAAGTCAGTTAGCCATTTCCAAAGCCCATATTTACAAAATATAGATTCTGGGAATCAATACTCTGGTCTCATGAGACCAAATCAATTATTTTGGATCTAACAGCATCCAAAATGTTATGGTGTTGCTAGAGGAGGAGTACAGTGAGAAGTGCCTGGTCCCCACAGTAAAGTTCAGTGGTAGTAAAGCTCTTATATAGGGATGTATGAGTGCTGAAGGTATGAGGTAGTTGTGCTTTATCAATGCTGTCATGAATTCCCACACCACTGTGTAATTTAATACGCAAACTTGAAACAGAAGATATTACCCTTTCCTCATTCCCTGCATTGTTGGGCATTTTTTTTAACATGACAATGAGGATATGCATTCTCCCAAGGTGAAAAACCTTCTATGGACATGTATTGCACTCAATCTTAACACTCTTGAGCGCCTGTGGGGGATTTTATTTATTTATCAGTTTTTATTATGTATATGTTTAATACATTTTAATTTTGCCATTTTTCCATGAATTGTATTAGTGATCATAAAGAAAATACATCTTTTGTATTTGTTCAGAGGGGGTGTACTCATTTATGCTGTGCACTGTATTTGGAACAAAGAAAGAAATTTACACTTTACCATTGTAATGAAAACAGTGTAATAACGCAAGCTGATGGTTAAATGTAACAAAGACAAACTAACATTGTCTTTTTTTTATTTGGTTTGAGCTAAGTGTTGTTTTTATGTTGTTGTTTTCTTCTTTTAAATAAAATGACTTCATTACCTTTGAGTCAAGTCATGCACTTCTCTAAAAACTAAAACAAACAAAAAATGTGACAGTATTGTTTAGATCTCATTTGCGTCACGTCAGCAAATAGCATTCCAGTTCGGGGTGTGAAGGGGCATGTAATTTGTGAGATCTACTGAACGAATACGCCCGTCACTGACCGAGTCGCTGTTTTGAGTCTGAACGAGAGAGAGAGATCTCGTTCTTGAACGAATTTCGTTCAGCAATCAGCAGAAAGCGGATGCAAAGCGCAGTTATAGGTACTGTGCACATACGCTAGTTTATATATTCATATTTAACATACAGAACATAACTCCACGTTTAACAGGAATGTGTAAATGTCTGACCAAACAATTAAAATGTTAATCATGCAAGAAAACCTTGTGCTTTGGTCATCTGAACCACTTATTTAGACTTAATTTATTTAATGAGTAGATTAGGCACACATTTTATTAAAGCCAAATCAGTTTTTTGTAACAAGTAAATACGTTCGTTGACTTAAAACCCCCTGTGGTGAAAAAGTTTTTAATGTTGTTTATGTCTATGTAGTGTTTTTAACATGCTTTAAGACAAACCATGTGCAATTTCATAAGTCAACACCATTGCTGAGTATTTTCTCTTTAAAACTGCAGTGATCTAAAGACAGTCTCAAACCCGCGATTTGAAATCACTGGTGTTTATGACGTCATAAACTACCTTGTAACCAATCGCGTTAATGTGCCGCCGGGCTTTAGCATATCATTAGCTTATCCCTTATTTTTCCGTTGATATGAAAAATCGGTTAGATTTAGCAATATGGCGGGTGTATGATGTATATAATGATGTTATGATGAACTACATACTTTTCTCCACTGAAATTCAGAGTTGTTCAAAGCGTTTCTAGGATATTGATTGTTAGAAGGCAGCTATCTGACTCGCAAATGTGAACATGGTTTGAGTAACGTTAGCAACATTATTAGTGGTTTGATAACAGTCAAGCAAAACACTGATCATATTAATTACCATTATGTGTCCGACGTTGTAAAAAGCGATACCATTGTGCAGTGTTTACCTCAGAAAGTTGGCCGAGTGGACATAGTCTGAGCTTGTGTGAGTGAGTGGAGGCGGGGCTAATTATCATATTCATAGATCCGTGTATATTAAATGAGGCAAGGGTGTAGAGTTACATTCAAGCTATTTTAAAGCATTAAGAATTTTTTTTCACAGGAAAAAACGTTTAAATATGTAATTTTGGTGATCAAACATAAGTTTTAATGGATAAAATTATTGACTACAGGGGGACTTTAAGACATAACACATAAGACACTCTTTTTCGCCACCTGCTTGCCTGTTTCTGTAATATGAAGAAATGGTCACCGAACGAATCATTTTGGTGAACGAACTGAAAATGAACAAATCTCTTGAAAGAATCAAAATTTCCACCACTAGTGGCAGAGCATTGCTGGTTTTTGACTATACTGTGTTGCAAAAGGTAGCACTTCAGTGTTAATACTGAATCAAAACTTGTTAGTTATATCATTTATAATTGAAAATTTAATAACAGTTTAATTAAAATAAATTGTCGATTCATATGTAAATATTTCAATGCATTTCACTACATAAATTTTTGAAGTTGGGAACACGAATGTAAAAAAGTTAATTTTGAGGCCTGATTTACAGTTAATTTTACTTAAATATGTAAAATGTTTTTTGTGTTTTTGTGTCAAAATCACAGGCTTGTAAACTGTATTAAGACATGTCCAAAATTTTGGTAGCGTGGTTGCAGTAATTGTGAACCAGATGTAAAATAAAACAGCTCAGATTATACTTATTTTGACCTTTAGATATGAAAGTTTCTAAAACTTTAATTTTTGCTGCTTTAATTGTATTTCACAACTCTTAAGTTTTTATCCTACTACAAACACTAAATCTGATGAACTACTTTATAACGTATTGTTCCTCAGCCTCATTAATGAAGAATCAGGAATAAACACCAACCTCTTTGTTCTTCAGTGTGTTTCATTCTGCAGTCTTCTGGATCTGTCATGTTGTCCTTCAGTAAACTCTGTCTTTGCAGATTTCAGCTCTTCCTGATGGTTTGACACTGATGGGAATATTCCAGCATTTATCAAGTACAGGTCTCTGCAGGACACTAATGATCAGTGGGCGAGGCCATAAACAGAGGGCCGTTTTTGAGAGCGTTACCTGATTTACCCACGTCAGAGTGTGGGTAGGGTTTAGGGGTGGGGTCGGGTGAAGGGGATCATTTTCATTGCATGATATATAAACACCCACCAGTTTGAACACACCCACAAATACAGAAACGCCCACTTTTGTTCCGCAGAGACCTCATACTCGCATTTATTGGTGAATTGCAGTGGGAGGAGCTTCACTGAAGGAGGAGGAGCAGATCTGACAAAATCAAGAAGAAATCACTTACTGTGTTAATGTTTATACTAATTCACACATTTTAAATATTTATGGTCACATATCTATCTATCTAGTAAAGTAACTTTTAAGTAAATTAATGGAAAGGTGTCTTTTTATTTTGTAAGAATTTCATCCGCATACTTTATTCCTACATTTATCTTACATCTCATTAGCATATTGGCAAAGATTTAAGGAGTACAACAATTAACGGATACCAAATATAAAATGTAAGAATAACGATGAAAGACTAAAACTTAGAAAAATACATTTACAGATTTGCAAGAAACAAATAACACACCAGTTGAGTTTATCTTAACTTGTTTTTGTTTATCATGTTTTATATGAAACATAGCTTATCAGATTATTATAATAAATGCTGTTATGAAACTTAACTATATCCTTTAGATGTCATAAAAGCTGATCGTGTCATTCGCTCGTCTGTTGACACCAATAAAATGATCTTAATGTGGCAATTTACGGATCTGAAGACATCAGCATAATGAATGAGGTGAAAACAGGATCTACTGACATGAAATAAAGAGGCTTTTCAGCTGCTCTGATAATAGTGATGATCCATAGACTATCCATAGAATATATTTTTCAATTACGCGATATAGTGTGAACTGTTTACCTCAGAAGACTCGACGCTGAATGATGGAGCGCGCGAGTGGTGACGTCATCAACACAAGGCGAAATCAACGTTAGATTATCAAAAGCGCGCCAAATACTGTTTAAAACGGCAAAACATCTATAAAACATATCAATATATTCAACAATAAGGGTAAAACATTTACTGATGTATGACAGGCAGCCATCTCACAGAATATAACTATATTAAGAAAAAAAATTCCTGACGCAAAATAATGGTTGTTGATAAAATGTAAAAAGATAACAATGTATTCATAAAAAAATCTAAAATTTAATCAATGATTTAGCAAATACAAAAATTAGATAAGTGAAATGAAAACTACACTCTAAAAAATGGACAAACTCAGCGGTAAGGTTAAATGTTTGAGTTTTATTTACCTCAACTATTGTTTAAAAATTACTATATGGCTGGCTTAAAATGAACTCAAATTAAAAAATTAATTGGAAATAAAAAATCAGACACATATTTACTAGAGGCAACATTAATAAAAGGTGAAAATTTATTAATAAGCAATTTAATAAATGTTTATTATTCAATTATTATTCATTAAACTTATTAATAAATGTTCATTTATTAAACATTTTAATACATGTTAATTTCCAACATATTTTGGGTTCATTTTAAGCGAGCAATACAGTAATTTGTAAACAATAGTTGAGTTAAATAAAACTACTTTGCAAGTTGGGCAAACATTTAACCCAACCACTGGGTTTGTCCATTTTCAACCCAACATTTGTTAGAGTCTAGTGAAAATATGAGATGGATCTCTAATTCCTTATAATAATCAGTACTATACAAACCATTTCTTGTTTTGATATATTAATAGCCAGCAACATCAACCAATTATATAAATAAGATTTAATTTCTCCATTGTAATATTAGGGATGGGAATCTCTGGGCACCTCACAATTCGATTACGATTCAGAGGGCTGCGATGCGATTATAAAACAATTATCGATGCATCTTTTTTTTCTATACAGATTTTCTTTTTTGCCTCTGTGTAACTACTTGGTACTTTTAAAGCAAAGTATTTGTAATGATCCATAATGAATTGCTTCCAATATCTAACAAATGGAAGTGATTTGGCAAGTCAACTGGAAGGATACATTTGCCAGCATATGTCCCAACATTGCAAAGAACCAACAGGAAAACAAATATGTGCCTGTAGCAGCATACTTATAGTAAATTAATACAGACTTCAGCATATTCTGAATCACTATAATAAAATAACAGAATTCTAACCAACATCCTACTGTTATGTGCAGTAAGAATTATAACAATATTATATAATATTAATAATATAGCAATAACATAACTTGCATTTCCAGTGAACTGTTAGCTGTCATTCTGTACTCACTGTACATCGACACAAAACCAACGGTTGACTGTTTAATGTTGTATTCATATTTTAATCCAGTTATCACATTTACCTATCAGTTTTATTGATTGCAATAAAGACGAAGCTATTGGGAACGTTTAAGAAATGTCGTGTCTGTTAGTTAGACACACACGCATTTTTTTCCAGCACATCAAATGTTATTTTTATTGTGATGACCACAAACATTATTAGTTCATCCTTCTGAGATTGTCCCCATTGTAAAACCGAATGTTTCAAAATGTAGGAAATCCAACATTTGATAGAAAACACTTATTTAAAAATAAAAAAGACATTAATTACCACTTTAACCAGCAGGTGGCGGTAGAGTAGCATTTATTTGCGCATATATTAGCCATTTCCTTTAATAGTTTTTCACTTAGTTTCGTTTTTGAATAAATATTTAACATTATAAAATAACTAGGTTTAAAAATACATTTTGTCAAGGTGAAATATGAAGTACTCACAAAATCTCATGAAAAACAATAACTTTTCTTGTGATTCATGACAGAAAGCGATCACCGCGCTTTCTCTTATAACCACAGCAGCTGTCAGTCAGTGCTGCACAAGATCAATGATTTCAGCACACTTGTGAAAACACACATTTTATTCAATGAATCTAACTAAAGTACACAATAAATATTTAATTTTTGATGTTTTTTTCACACGAAAGCGTGAAAACTGATGGTCGAATTGAATTTAGCCGAGGAGGAACACTGAGGTACGTCTTTATTTATTTATTTTTTATGTCGTCTTACGTTTAAATAACTGAATTAATGCTATGCCTGACTATTTAAGTGACTGTATTACACTGTTGATGCTCAACACACCAGCAAGTGACATTCATTTCACCGGAAGTTTTCCAGTCGGCTTATATTATTGCGGAAGTTCTAAAGAACGCTCCGTGCATATGGTCAATTGTAAAAGCTCGCTCTGTTCCACTCGCTCCGTGGCAGTGGACAAAATGGCTGCATCCGAAAACCTAGACAGCTGACTTGTTGCCTCGCTGCCCTATCAGGCAATGACTTTTGGCATTTGTGCATGAAGGCACCTTACGAAACTGTTTTCGGACAGACTTCAGAGGTAGCGTAACACTTTAATGATCTACCGCAAGCAAAATAGCGTGAGCTTTGGTGAGAACTAAACAAATATTTAATTACTACAGTAGTAATTTCTCACTAGAAATGACATCAAAAGTAGAAAATGTTGCTCAAAAATGTACATTTACACACAAACTGACCAGCAAACTCAACTTCCGGACGCCATCTTTAATTTTTTTTTTAAGTAACAGTCACAGAATGGACGCACAGGATTGTGGGATATCAAAGGCAGTGAAGGATACATCTATGCTGCCTTCAAAAATCGATCAGATGAAGGTATCTCAGGAAACAGGAAGTGAAGCTAACTCTGGATGCCTTCCTACCTTGAAATGAATCACAAAAAATAAAATTTTTAAGTAAAATTAATTATAAAACAGAAACAGAAAGTAACAATTAAAAAGTTTTCTTCAAACAACTGCTATACATAATAGGATGATTTTCATCCATTATAAATCCCTACAACTTTCCATGAATGAGGTACATTGATAATTATTATTTTTATTTTCATTATTTAATTATTATAATTAACCCTCTGGTGCTGTTTGGTCAAAAAAAAAAAATTTTTATTTAGACTTTTTTACTTCATCGGAATGGTACAAACACCCTAGCAACCGCATATCAACACCCTAGCAACCACATAGCAACACCCTAGCAACCACCCCTAGCACCTTAGCAACCGCATAGCAACCACTCAGAATACCCTAGAAACCGCATAGCAACCACCCAGAATACCTTAGGAACCGCATAACAACACCTTAGCAACTACCCCGAGTACCCTAGCTGCTGCATAGCAACACCTTACCAACCACCTAGAGGGCCCTAACTCTATCTATCTATCATCTGACCATTTCTATCTATCTATCTATCTATCTATCTATCTACAGTGCACAGCATAAATGAGTACACCCCCTCTGAACAAATGAAAATATCCCAACAATGCAGGGAATGAGGAAAGGGTAACATCTTCTGTTTCAAGTTTGCGTATTAAATTACACAGTGGTGTGGGAATTCATGGCAGCATTGATAAAGCACAACTCCCTCACACCTTCAGCACTCATACATCCCTATATAAGAGCTTTACTACCACTGAACTTGTGTTGGCTGATGAGTGAAAAAGTTAATCACAGTTTAAGTTTATAGGCATGTTTTGTTATCAGATAAAAATGTATCTGCCTCAACTGAGCACATACGTTTTTATGCGCATTTTTAGAATTTATCCGCATATTGGCGTTTTTTATGCTATATCCCAAAATGCACATAAAAACAAATGGAAACAGTCACTATCAATCACTCGTTCTGATATTTGATTATCCTACAAAAAAACTATTAGTAACAATTTTTAAATTTACATTTTATTAGCTTTAACCTAAAACCTTCATAAAACCTTTTCTACATCATGATGGGTAGACAAGACGATAATCTCAAACCATCTCAAATTGCACTCATCGATCACAAGAATTCAACCATTAAATTCATGAGAAAAACTTTCCTTCTTGTGCTAAATCTCCAACACTGTTACCCATTTTGGCAAAGTTTGTTTGCCTAGCATTGAAATGTAATATAAATAGCTCATAATATTTAGTTTCACCTGGTGCTGACCATTAAACATTTGTTTAAAATGTTCAGTTTCAGACCCTATATTTTTGTACCCAGCTCATACAAAGTGCAATTATATTTTTTAATTATTTATTTTTTCAGAATCAAGACTAAACACCAACCTCTTTGTTCGTCAGTATCTTCATGTTTCATTCTGCATGATTCTTCTGGATCTCTCAGCTTCTGCCAGCACAAAGACGATATTAAGACTAGGTTTTGATACGGATTTCATTATTCGATTTAGATTTCAATTCGTTTGCACGTGTCAATTTTCTAGGGAAACACATCCTTGTTGAAACTAATTCTTAAGTATACAGGTAAACCTTAAACAATTAACAATCCCATTCTGAACTAAGAAGCTATAAACAATAAATGACTTTACTGCTAAGTGTTGATCCGTTCGGTCACGTCACATTACAAGGACATTTTTTAATCATTAAAATAATACCAAAATTAATGCTTATTTTGAATGGGAGACGCTCTACAAATGATGTTAGTCAAGTTTTATTTATGCATAAACGAAAAAAAAAAACATGGACTGACCCTGAGATTTAATCTAAATCGAGCTCGTTCAAATGAAGATCGCGATGCGAAAGAAAATGTTTACTTTTACCAGCCTTAGATGATGAACCAGTCTTTGGAGCGCTCAGTTCCTCATTCCTTTTCCTTTTGTGCAGTGTTGCCAGATTGGAAATGTCCAAGTATCGTACCAGAAGCTCAACGTAATTATCGTACACGAGTTTATAGTATAGGTAAATGAACTAAATTAATAACTAATGATTTTTACAACGGAATGAATCAATACTGAACTTATTTTCACACTAATTGTACAGCCAAAATTATGTTCCCTCTATCTCTGTAAAGATATACTTTGACACAATCTGCATTGTAAAAAGCGCTATATAAATAAAGGTGACTTGACGAGTCAAACGTACAGAATACAGCTATTTATCTAGACCAATAAACTTTTTGACATGACCTGCAAATTACCAAAATAGATAAATAACTAGGCGTACCTTGAACAACTGACCTAAAAGCGCTGCGGCAGGAACGTTAACTTGTGCTCGTGAGAGAGAGTAATTCTCCACGATGATTGGTCGAGAAGACGTAACGTGAGATGAGATGGAAGACATGCCTAACAACGTTCACATTCTCCTTACAATCATGACGTAGAGGATCCACAGCTAGATCAAAAGTAAAAAATAAGCCGATTATAACGACCATCATTTGAAGTGTCACAAAATTCTGAAATTATCTTACATAATGGGATTGTTTTCATTATTGATCGTACATCGTACAGAGGTCTAAATTATCGTACAAATACGATAATTATCGTACATCTGGCAACACTGCTTAGGGTGCATTGTCGCCACCTGCTGGACTGGAGAGTGGAAAATGCTGTACTTGAGAGTAGAAAAAGTTTTTTTTTTTTTTTTAAATAGGGCAAATATGCATTTATAAAATCATAAATAATGTAATTAAATGAAATTTAATCATTTTAGATTAATGCATACAAATCAGAACTATAACATGCATTTGGCAACTCTAAAATAAGCCAGATTTTATGCACAACCAAAAGTAGCAATTAGTTACTATCAGTGATATAATTCCAATTTGTCACATCTATCCAATCACCTGCTTATTTTATTTTTTTATGTTTCTTATGGGCCAATGAGGATCTTTTTTTATTCGTGCTTAAATAAATAAAAAAAAAAAAAATAAATAAAAAAAAAAAAAATATATATATATATATCTGGCCAATCCGGGGCCCCTAGGCTGCAGCCTAGGCAAGCCTGTGCGTTAATCCGCGATTGACTACGTGTGTCAGGTTTTTGCGTAGTATAGAGTGACAAATCGTACCAGCGTACTTTGAGGTCAAAATGCGTACCCGCTACGTAAAATGCGTACATGTTGGCAGGTCTGAAAGCATGTTTATCAAGCATTTTGGGAGACACAACAAGAGAACAGGGAAAGAAATTATATATCGATATATTCCTACGAAATAATATATTATTATTAAAAACTTGCCTATTATTACTCCCATTTTTACACTTTTTTCATTAAATGTTGCTCCAAGAACACATTAATATGCAAATTACATACAGTGTGTAGATACATTGTATATAATGGGAACAAAAAAACATTTTACACACATATTGCATAAAGCAAAATGGTTTATCAAATCATTGTTATATCTTTCATAACAGTTGAGAATCATCTTTATACAAAGTTTGGTATAAAAAATCCTGAAACCTAAAAGTTGATTGTTAATTTAATTTAAATAAAAATCCAGTTTTTGCCTTTTCATGTCGATTCATGTCTTATTTTATTTTTTTAAAAACTGAGTCCTGGTGTCCACTACAGAGGACATACTGTAGCATAACATATGAATAAAATATCATTTTTCAAAAATTTTATTTTTCTTATGCTCTAAACAACGTAATGACATAAAAAAATGCTTTCAGGAAAAAAAATTTTCCCTGATAGTCAATTAAAACTGCAGACAGAAACAAACATAGCATGGAAACACTAGAAGACAACCAACAAACTGTACCATTTAATTAAAGATTATTATGAATAATGTTACAAAAACATGCATGGATAAATTGTTCCCAGTAATATGCATTCAGAAAATAAACCAGGTCAGTTTTTATTTAACCCTTGTGCGACCTTATGGACATTTTCCAGTCTTTCAGTTTTGTTTTGTTTTGTTTTTTTGATAATTTTGCATGTGTTAATGCCAACTGCATAAATTGCCACAGTGTGCATTTTTATTGGAATTTTACTATTTCAAGGACTAGTAACACTAGTACTAGTAACACAAAATAGATCCTCTCAGGACCTTTTGGACAAAAATGTCCCCATTAAAACTGCAATTTTTAATCCCAGGGCCATTTAACTATAAAATGATGCAATCTTTGTTAATAGGCTTTCATTCTGTTGGCAATGCTTCAAAATTAAATTTTTTACAATTTTTTTTTACCAGATGGTGCCATTATCTCAGAGCCAATTGGATCAATTATGCAGCTATAATGGTGTGGGTTTGTTGGTATGGATGTCAGAGTGTGATTTGTATGTGTGTTAGGGTTGTAACGGTATGAGATTTTCACTGTATGATAATCGTCTAAAAAAATATCACGGTTTCATGGTATACGGTATTAAACAATCAATTATTATTATCATCATCATCAGTTAAAAAGACCAATTCAGGTTTTTTTTTGTTTTTTTTGGGGTTGATCAAATGCTTTATTACAACAACAAAAAAAAAGGTATTTATTTGTTTTGTTTATTAAAATTTCAATAATCAAAACCATATAATCAATAAAATTGAATAACTGATTAATTGAATAACTTACATTTATCATTAATAATTTATTAAAATTCAGAAATTCTGGTTTGACTTTCTTCTGGATTTTAAAAATATCAATAATTGTGGTAATGAATTTTTTTTAACAATTTAATGTTTTAAAATGTAATCAAATGAATATTTAACAACTTTGTCATCAATTTATGTTTTGGCAAAGTGCTGCACAACAGAGATTTACTAAATTAAAACATGGACAAAAAACTATATCCCTTAAATAATGTTTTAATAAATTTTATTAGGCTATTATTTTTATTTTGAGAAGTACATTCTATCAGCTTCTTCGAGTTAAAAATCGGACTTTTATTTTGACAGGCTGTAGTGAAGTGCTTTGAGTTTTAGAGTGTATTTGACAATGCCTTTCTAAAATAAATTGATTAAATGCTCATTAAGCGTTCATGTCCTCCGATAGTGAGACGGCAAACACTGAAAACAATCGCTGCGTCCTAAATCGAATACTACTCTACTATATAGTACGTGAAAAACAGTATGCGAAAAGTACCCGAATGACTTACTACTTCCGGCGAGGGTCTGAAGTGCACATACGATGGACACTTTACTATCCCATGAGGCCACGGGAGAGGATTTGTGAATGGAGTATAATGGACATAACTGACGCCAGTAGGTCATGTGACGGTAAAAACATAGCGGATGTAGTACGTCCGAATTCATTCATACTACACGCATTCGTACTATATAGAACGTACTTTTTCAACGGTTGTGAAGTAAATTTAAATTCAAATGTAGTACTCAATAGTACTCAACAGTACGCGATTTCGGACGCAGCGAATATGAGCGTTGCGCGTACTCGAGTATGTACGAAATGGCGCCGCTCATTCACACAGAGACATGCAAAACAAACAGATATATTATTTATACTGCAGTCTTTTTGCGCTTTAATATTCACAGACCCTAGGCCATGACGCGATTTGATCTATTGTACAGCTCGGCTTTCGTTTTATTCATCAATCCGTCAAATTGTGCATTTTATGTGACATCTGCGTTATACTGTAAATTCCATTTTTATGACTGGATTCCGGGATTCCCTCTGCATCACGGAAATCATAAAGTTATAAACAGATCATACCTGCATCTGCACGGACGGTGTTCTTGAATATAGGAGAACATGTTCGATGTTTTTCCTTCTTTTGCAGCTACTTTCAGCTACTAAATTTTTTTGCAAACTGGCTATCCTTGAGGACAACACCGTGTTTGTTTTTTTTCTACATCCAAAGTATTGCCATACTGCAAATTTTATCCAGTCTCTGACAATTCACTGTACGTGTGTGAGTCTTGTCAAGTGGAAAGTTGTTGCGCATGCGCAGGTGAGTTTCTGATTCAATACCGTAGATAAGGAAATGTACACGATATGATAATCGTACCTGTGCATACCGTGATATACCACCATACCGATATATTGTTACAACTCTAATGTGTGTAATAAAATAATTGTGTGTGTGTGCTTGTAATATTTGAGAGAGAAAAACTCTAATGCAAATCATAAATCCAACCACTGTGTACACCAATCGAGTTTTGCTGGCATCTAATGGGGAAAATTTGGTACTGCGCCCAAACAAAACCTTACTGAAAGCTCATTTTTTTGAGATCTCAACCTCAAATTTGGAACACAACTTTAGATTTATGGCCTTCAGTTTCTTGCAGTTTTAGAGTTCAACATGTTTCATAAAATATATATTTTATATAAAATAATGTTCATAAATCATTTTCATAAAATAAACCTCTATAACTTTTTTTTTAGTTTTCGCTTTTTAAACTTTTTTACTTCAAGATTCTGCCAAGGGTCTTCTTTAAAATGAGACAAAACTTAAGTCTGTGCTCCCAAGCTTCAAATTTTTATGACAGTTTTTTGACATAGCTTTTTTTTAATTGACGCACAAGGGTTAATATCATTTTATTCACAGATTGACAGGTTAAACAAGTGCTGTGGTGTTGACTTCTAACTTCTCAAGATTTTCAAATCATGCTGGAAAACATGCATCATCAAGGTTTTGTCAAAGCCATAGCAACACACTACTTTCCCCAAATTGGCTTTGATGACCAAGACAAACATGAACAAATGTTTCAGTATATGTGAATCTCACAACTTTTTACAGATATATTAGTTACAGATATGGTTTCTATCCAATGTGAATCCTCTCATGTCTTTTCAGATGTCCTGATTGGCTGAATTTGCTGTCGCAGTGTGAACACTTGTAAGGTTTCTCTTCAGTGTGAATCCTCTCATGTCTTTTCAGATGTCCTGATTGGCTGAATTTGCTGTCGCAGTGTGAACACTTGTAAGGTTTCTCTTCAGTGTGAATCCTCTCATGTCTTTTCAGATGTCCTGATTGGCTGAATTTCCTGTCGCAGTGTGAACACTTGTAAGGTTTCTCTTCAGTGTGGATCCTTTCATGTGTTTTCAGTTTCTCTGACCGCATGAATCTCTTGTCACAGTGTGAACACTTGTAAGGTTTCTCTCCAGTGTGGATCCTTTCATGTGTTTTCAGTTTTTCTGCCCGCATGAATCTCTTGTCACAGTGTGAACACTTGTAAGGTTTCTCTCCAGTGTGGATCCTTTCATGTGTTTTCAGTTTTTCTGAACGCATAAATCTCTTGTCACAGTGTGAACACTTGTAAGGTTTCTCTTCAGTGTGGATCCTCTCATGTAATTTCAGATGTCTTGATTGGCTGAATTTCCTGTCGCAGTGCGAACACTTGTAAGGTGTCCCTCTACTGTGGATCCTCTCATGTCTTTTCAGGTCTCTTGAATCACTGAATCTCTTGTCGCAGTGTGAACACTTGTAAGGTTTCTCTCCAGTGTGGATCCTCTCGTGTTTTTTCAGGTCTCTTGAATCACTGAATCTCTTGTCGCAGTGTGAACACTTGTAAGGTTTCTCTCCAGTGTGGATCCTCTCGTGTGTTTTCAGGTCTCTTGAATCACTGAATCTCTTGTCGCAGTGTGAACACTTGTAAGGTTTCTCTCCACTATGGATCCTCTCGTGTCTTATCAGATGTCCTGACTGACTGAATCTCTTGTCGCAGTGTGAACACTTGTATGGTGTCTTTCCAGTGTGGATCATCTCATGTCTTTTCAGATGTCCTAACTGACTGAATCTCTTGTCGCAGTGTGAACACGTGTATGGTTTCTCTCCGGTGTGGATCCTCTCATGTGCTTCCACATTTCCTGACTGACTGAATCTCTTGTCGCAGTGTGAACACTTGTATGGTGTCTTTCTAGTGTGGATACTTTCGTGTCTTTTCAGAAGTCTTGACTGACTGAATCTCTTGTCGCAGTGTGAACACTCGTATGATGTCTTTCCAGTGTGGATCCTTTCGTGTCTTATCAGATGTCCTGACTGACTGAATCTCTTGTAGCAGTGTGAACACTCGTATGGTGTCTTTCCAGTGTGGATCCTTTCGTGTCTTTTCAGAGGTCCTGACTGACTGAATCTCTTGTCGCAGTGTGAACACTTGTATGGTTTCTCTCCAGTGTGGATCCTTTCGTGTATTTCCAGAGGTCCTGACCGACTGAATCTCTTGTCGCAGTGTGAACACTTGTATGGTTTCTCTCCAGTGTGGATCCTTTCGTGTCTTTTCAGAGGTCCTGACTGACTGAATCTCTTGTCGCAGTGTGAACACTTGTATGGTTTCTCTCCAGTGTGGATCCTCTTGTGCACTTTCAGGGTAACGTCTGTCATAAAGGACTCGTCACATGTGAACGCTGTTTCTTGAGCATGAGTTCCTATGTGCTCATTCAGGCTTTCTTTACATGTGAAACCCTCTCCACACTGGTCACATAACAGATTCTCCATATAATGAGTACTCATGTGTTTCCTGAGATGACTTTTACGTGTGAAACTCTTTCCACACTGGTCACATGTGAACACTGTTTCTTCAGCATGAGTTCCTATGTGCTCATTCAGGCTTTCTTTACATGTGAAACCCTCTCCACACTGGTCACATATCAACAGATTCTCCATAGAATGAGTACTCATGTGTTTCCTGAGACGACTTTTACGTGCGAAACTCTTTCCACACTGGTCACATGTGAACGCTGTTTCTTGAGCATGAGTTCCTATGTGCTCATTCAGGCTTTCTTTACATGTGAAACCCTCTCCACACTGGTCACATGTCAACAGTTTCTCTTTAGAATG
Source organism: Mylopharyngodon piceus (assembly GCA_039654765.1). Taxonomy (NCBI): domain Eukaryota; kingdom Metazoa; phylum Chordata; class Actinopteri; order Cypriniformes; family Xenocyprididae; genus Mylopharyngodon; species Mylopharyngodon piceus. Next base: position 47,657,094 of record CM077438.1, read on the forward strand.
AGTACTCATGTGCTCCCTGAGATGACTTTTACGTGCGAAACTCTTTCCACACTGGTCACATGTGAACACTGTTTCTTCAGCATGAGTTCCTATGTGCTCATTCAGGCTTTCTTTACATGTGAAACCCTCTCCACACTGGTCACATATCAACAGTTTCTCTTTAGAATGAGTACTCATGTGCTCCCTGAGATGACTTTTACGTGCGAAACTCTTTCCACACTGGTCACATGTGAACACTGTTTCTTCAGCATGAGTTCCTATGTGCTCATTCAGGCTTTCTTTACATGTGAAACCCTCTCCACACTGGTCACATATCAACAGATTCTCCATAGAATGAGTACTCATGTGTTTCCTGAGACGACTTTTACGTGCGAAACTCTTTCCACACTGGTCACATGTGAACGCTGTTTCTTCAGCATGAGTTCCTATGTGCTCATTCAGGCTTTCTTTACATGTGAAACCCTCTCCACACTGGTCACATATCAACAGATTCTCCATAGAATGAGTACTCATGTGTTTCCTGAGACGACTTTTACGTGCGAAACTCTTTCCACACTGGTCACATGTGAACGCTGTTTCTTCAGCATGAGTTCCTATGTGCTCATTCAGGCTTTCTTTACATGTGAAACCCTCTCCACACTGGTCACATATCAACAGATTCTCCATAGAATGAGTACTCATGTGTTTCCTGAGACGACTTTTACGTGCGAAACTCTTTCCACACTGGTCACATGTGAACGCTGTTTCTTCAGCATGAGTTCCTATGTGCTCATTCAGGCTTTCTTTACATGTGAAACCCTCTCCACACTGGTCACATATCAACAGATTCTCCATAGAATGAGTACTCATGTGTTTCCTGAGACGACTTTTACGTGCGAAACTCTTTCCACACTGGTCACATGTGAACGCTGTTTCTTCAGCATGATTTCCTATGTGCTCATTCAGGCTTTCTTTACATGTGAAACCCTCTCCACACTGGTCACATGTCAACAGATTCTCCATAGAATGAGTACTCATGTGTTTCCTGAGACGACTTTTACGTGCGAAACTCTTTCCACACTGGTCACATGTGAACGCTGTTTCTTCAGCATGAGTTCCTATGTGCTCATTCAGGCTTTCTTTACATGTGAAACCCTCTCCACACTGGTCACATGTCAACAGATTCTCATTAGAATGAGTACTCATGTGCTCCCTGAGACTTCTTTTACGTGTGAAACTCTTTCCACACTGAGGGCAGGCGAATGACTTCTTGGCTTCAGTCTTTTCAGTCTGTGAGAAAGTCAAAGATTTTTCTCCAGTGGTGAAATGATGTTTCTCCTCCACCTCATTTGATTCTTTACTTTTCTTTTTCACCTCCATCTGGTCTAAAACAACCATAAATCATCATAAACTTAATGTATAACAATATGTATTATTAATGAAGGATCAAGAATAAACACCAACCTCTTTGTTCTTGATGCTCGCCTTCACTTGTAGGCTGATGGGAATATCCCAGCATTTTTTGGTGAATTGCAGTGGGAGGAACTTCACTGAAAGAGGAGCAGCAGATCTGACAAAAAACAATTAAAAAAAAAAGGTTAATTTATACATTCTATACTAATTCAAGCATTAATGTTGTGTGTATATTGATATTGCTGCATGAGTCTAGATAAATTGAGAATGGGGTGGGCGAACTTCACAAAATTTCATTTCACGAACTTTTAACAAACAATCGCGTTCTTCCCAATTTTAAGATGTAACTATCAGTCACTGCTTTCCTGGTGCTCGTGTATTCGATGTCGCTGCGCAGGTACCTGCGAGCCTGAACGGTGACGAGAGCATCGGAGCTGTTGTTCTGCACGCGGGGGTGAACAACATCAGGCTGTGGCAGATGGAGGTACTGAAGCAGGACTTCAGGAGCCTGATCAAGACGGTACGCAGCACATTGCCCGCAACAAAGGTCATCATGTCCAAATCGCTTCAGACGTACCAACAAGGACATGAAAGGTTCAGTAGATTATTTGTTTTAAATGAATGGTTAATGTTTTGGTGTAATGAACAGAAGCTGCTCTTTGTAAATAATTGGAATCTTTTCTGGGAGTGACCTAGGCTTTTCCGTGCTGATGGCCTGCACCCCAGCAGCATCGGAGCGGAGCTTCTGTCCCAGAACATCTCCAAGATGCTACGCACCGTATGACTAGTAAGTCAAACCTCAAATCACATTCTGTGTTCTACCCACTTAATTGATAGAAATGTGAATGTAGTCCAGTCTATAGAAACTGTCTATTCCCTGAATAGTGAGGTCTAACAATAAATCTATAGCATCTAAAAAAAAATCTGATCGTGATTAAACCAGAAAATCTCGAAATTACTGAACAAAAACAATTCCTAAAGCTAGGGCTCCTAAACATTAGATCACTGACACCTAAGGCGGTTATTGTAAATGAAATGATCACAGATAATAGTCAATGTAATTTGCCATAATGAAACCTGGCTTAAACCAAATGATTATTTTGGTCTTAATGAGTCTACGCCACTGGGCTACTGTTATAAGCACAAGCCCCGTCTGATTGTTGCAACACCGCCGCCACGACCAATCTATAGAGATATTCTTAATGTTACTCAGAAAACAGAACACAGATTGAATTCATCTGAAGTTCTTGTGCTAAATGTTACACTCTCAGATATAAGAAAAAAGTCCCTACTATCTCTTGCTTTGGCTACGGTTTATAGACCTCCAGGGCCCTATGTTGATCTCCTAAAAGAGTTTGCAGATTTTCTCTCAGACCTATAGGTCAATGTCGATAAAGCATTGATTGTTGGAGATTTTAACATTCATGTAGACAATACAAATGATGCGTTAGGGGCTGCGTTTACAGATTTACTAAACTCCTTTGGGGTCAAGCAAAACATCACTAGACCCACTCATCGTTTTAATCATACACTAGATTTAATTATATCACATGGAACCAATCCTACCGATATAGAAATTCTACGGCAAAGTGATGATGTAACATGCATACTGCTGATATTTGCCATATTGCGCCGCGTTCTCGACCAGGTAGAACAATTCTCCTGACAACTATAGATAAATTCACAAATAACCTGCCCGATCTGTCTCAGCTGCTCAGTGTACCCAAACACACAAGTGAACTTGAGGATATGACTAGCAGTATGGGCACCATTTTCTCTATTACATTAGATACTGTTGCACCCATCAGATTAAAAAGGTTAGAGAGAAAAATACTGCACCTTGGTACAACAGTATTACTCACGCTATCAAGAAAGAAACTTGTAGTCTAGAGCGCAAATGGAGACAAACTTTAGAAGAGGTCTTCAGAATCGCATGGAAAGACAGCACTTCCCGTTATAAAAAGACTCTAAAAGCAGCCAGGGCCGAGCATCTCCGCAAACTCATAGAAAATAACCAAAACAATCCAAGGTTCTTGTTTAGTACAGTGGCTAGATTAACAAATAAACAGACATCACCAGAACATAATATTCCACTATAGTTTAGTAGTAATGATTTTATGAATTTCTTCACTGAGAAAATCGAAAGCATCAGAAATATGATTCATTTTGTGATTCAGCCTCAAAAACAGTTGCAGTGCTTTACAACTATAGGACAGGAAGAGTTAAATAAACTTATCATTTCATCTAAACCAACAACATGTTTATTAGATCCAGTACCCACTAAATTACTGAAAGAGTTGTTACCTGTTACAGAAGAGCCTCTTCTCAACATTATTAACTCGTCTTTATCTCTAGGTCATGTCCAAAGACCGTTCAAGCTGGCAGTTATTAAGCCTCTCTAGGGCTGGGTTTCGAGTTCGATTCTTTTTAGGTACTGACCGAATTGCCTCGATACCATCGAGTATCAAAAATTGTCTTGTCATTCGGTACCAAACTTCGATACCTCCGAACGGAGCCGGGGAGAGGGTGGAGAAATGCTGTCGCTGTCTTGTTGAGCAATGTAATAACATTGCACTACATTGTTATTTATATCTAAATATATAAAACTATGCGCGCGAGAGAGAGTGAGTGAATCAATGGTTTCACTTTCAGTTTATCTCTGAAAAGGATGGCTGAGAGTACCGGCTGTTTATGCTAGCAGCCGGTTCACTACAGTCACTCCAGATATGGTGAACAGCAAAACAGAAGTGCCGCACTGCCTGCACAAACAGCGGGACACGCAATGATTTTTTAGACTAGTTATGGGCAGGTACAACACACATCAGCGTTACATCAGCGTCCGTTCCTCAAGGCTATGGAAACGTGACGGGCTCTAGTTCGCCTGTACAAGCACAGGCTCTGGCTCCAGAACGTCAACAATTCTGGTGAAAAAGGGGTATCAGCATCCTTCTGATACTGCCACTGTGTGCAAGCATCATCCACACCCTCAGAGCAGACATTTTCAACTGCTGTCTCCTGAAAAAGCAGACGTGGTCTATATATCAGTCCCTCCAAGATTCGCAGAATTTACCGCAAAATCAAGCAAACGCCGCAAAATTCGAAGGGGCTTGCAATTTTTCTAAATTGCTGCATATTTTCCGCAGATTTTGGGCCTGAACGCGTCGTGTGACGTCATCACAACTTACATTCAGCCAAAGGAAAGCCCACTTCGTGAATATCATATTTGATACATAAAATAGACAAAATTGATTGATAAAATACAAACCTTTCTAAAGGGGGAGCATATACCCCCAGACCCCCCTAGAGTACCTGACAACCATGCCCCCTTTCACAAAATCATGTGGGAAACACTGCAATATAACATTTTATTAAAAAAAAGTTTGTTTTATTTGGTGTTACATATGAAATAAAATGTTGAAATTATATTTTGAGTTATTATCAGTGATCTCCTTTTAAAAATTACAGAGCCCAGTGGTTCTTGAACTCAGAAAAGTAATAAAAATGTTAGAAGAATATTGACTCTGGTGTATTTTTACTGAAAAACTACACAAGAAATGCCGCAAATATTGCTGCAAATTTTGAGAAAAGCCGCCGCAAAATCAGTCATTTTAGGCCGCAGAAATCAGAAAAAAGTCCCGCAAAATCCTGGAGGGACTGATATATATATACAGGTGCTGGTCATATAATTAGAATATCATCAAAAAGTTGATTTATTTCACTAATTCCATTCAAAAAGTGAAACTTGTGTATTATATTCATTCATTACACACAGACTGATATATTTCAAATGTTTATTTCTTTTAATTTTGATGATTATAACTGACAACTAAGGAAAATCCCAAATTCAGTATCTAGAAAATTAGAATATTGTGAAAAGGTTCAATATTGAAGACACCTGGTGCCACACTCTAATCAGCTAATTAACTCAAAACACCTGCAAAGGCCTTTAAATGGTCTCTCAGTCTAGTTCTGTAGGCTACACAATCATGGGGAAGACTGCTGACTTGACAGTTGTCCAAAAGACGACCATTGACACCTTGCACAAGGAGGGCGAGACACAAAAGGTCATTGCAAAAGAGGCTGGCAGTTCACAGAGCTCTGTGTCCAAGCACATTAATAGAGAGGCGAAGGGAAGGAAAAGATGTGGTAGAAAAAAGTGTACAAGCAATAGGGATAACCGCACCCTGGAGAGGATTGTGAAACAAAACCCATTCAAAAATGTGGGGGAGATTCACAAAGAGTGGACTGCAGCTGGAGTCAGTGCTTCAAGAACCACTACGCACAGACGTATGCAAGACATGGGTTTCAGCTGTCGCATTCCTTGTGTCAAGCCACTCTTGAACAACAGACAGCGTCAGAAGCGTCTCGCCTGGGCTAAAGACAAAAAGGACTGGACTGCTGCTGAGTGGTCCAAAGTTATGTTCTCTGATGAAAGTAAATTTTGCATTTCCTTTGGAAATCAGGGTCCCAGAGTCTGGAGGAAGAGAGGAGAGGCACACAATCCACGTTGCTTGAGGTCCAGTGTAAAGTTTCCACAGTCAGTGATGGTTTGGGGTGCCATGTCATCTGCTGGTGTTGGTCCACTGTGTTTTCTGAGGTCCAAGGTCAACGCAGCCGTATACCAGGAAGTTTTAGAGCACTTCATGCTTCCTGCTGCTGACCAACTTTATGGAGATGCAGATTTCATTTTCCAACAGGACTTGGCACCTGCACACAGTGCCAAAGCTACCAGTACCTGGTTTAAGGACCATGGTATCCCTGTTCTTAATTGGCCAGCAAACTCGCCTGACCTTAACCCCATAGAAAATCTATGGGGTATTGTGAAGAGGAAGATGCGATATGCCAGACCCAACAATGCAGAAGAGCTGAAGGCCAGTATCAGAGCAACCTGGGCTCTTATATCACCTGAGCAGTGCCACAGACTGATCGACTCCATGCCACGCCGCATTGCTGCAGTAATTCAGGCAAAAGGAGCCCCAACTAAATATTGAGTGCTGTACATGCTCATACTTTTCATGTTCATACTTTTCAGTTGGCCAAGATTTCTAAAAATCCTTTCTTTGTATTGGTCTTAAGTAATATTCTAATTTTCTGAGATACTGAATTTGGGATTTTCCTTAGTTGTCAGTTATAATCATCAAAATTAAAAGAAATAAACATTTGAAATATATCAGTCTGTGTGTAATGAATGAATATAATATACAAGTTTCACTTTTTGAATGGAATTAGTGAAATAAATCAACTTTTTGATGATATTCTAATTATATGACCAGCACCTGTATATATATGTATATAATTTTTTTTGAAGAACAATAACAATTGCTGAGTGATTTAAAGATCTGCAGTGAGCCTCGCATACTGACTTGAAACTAGGGCTGTGATGGTAGGTATGACAACCGTGCCACACCGCGGTCGTGGAGTGTCACCGGCGGTAGTGTGACGTGTATATTATAACTTTATAATTTATATATATCAGGGCCGTAACCACCATAGACATTGAGGGGGACAAGTCCCCCCCATTAATTACAAATGGTCAAATCGTCCCCCCAATATTTGAAATTTTTGCACTGCTCTGCTGCACTTCATTACAGCACTCTGCATGTTGTTAGGATGAAAAAAAGTTTTAAAAGTAACATTTTTATTCTGGTCTGCCCGTCTGAGAATGCTCGTCAATGTCAAAATGATTGAGATGGCCAATCAAATTAAAAAGTAGGCGGGGTTTACGTTCTCTTTTTGCTCGTGCACACAGTCTTTACAGCACAGACGAGCGCGTCAATCGATCGCTTAACGTCGTTGCGGAGGTTCTATTTTTCCGGTAAAATCACAAAACAAATGCACACAAACGTGTCCCTGCTCTTGATATACAACCATTGATGGACATCTTCAATGAGAAAAGAAAAAAAACTATGCGACGGCGGATTAGAACATGCAACCTTTGATACTGTTAACAAAAGTTCTACCACTAGACCACTAGGAACTTCGAACGCTCATTGCAGATCTATTTATTTATTCACTAAATTGAAGAATCTCAGAACTAACAATATATTGTATTATGAAACTATCACATTAAACATGAGTTCTCAATGAGTACTATTAACTATTATAACTCAATCAAACTATTGAAATTGATTTCTGGACATCGTAATGTTATTTTTTTTCCTACAATTGTTATTGTACATATCTGATATAGCATTGTATTAGCAGCAATTTCATTCACTGTTTTGTATCTTTATGCTTTATTGAAAAAGAAAAAAAAAAGGTCCCCCCCAATGTTCAAGACATGGTTACGGCCTTGATTATATATATATAAAATCTCAAAGGTTGCGTTTAAAATTTTCCGTCATTTACGAATTTTTTTTAGCAGTGACGGAAAAAATCTGCAGCCTGTCCGTCATTTTGACAGATTACTGAGGCTGATGTTGTTTGTAACTGTAATTCCCACCCCTGTCCAGTTGGTGGTGAGTGCGCTCCAGTGTGTCTGCAGAGCGCGAGTTCAGTCTCCAGAATAAAATGAAAACAATACACACAGGCGAGCACCCAGTTTAAGTCCATTTTATAATAATAAAGTTATAATACTTATACTTACTTACGTAATTAAGTTTCTAATTCTGTTCGTTTTGTTTTAAATGGTTCCTTTTGTTATTTTCTTGCTGACTATAAGTTTATGGTCAACGACTGGCTTTTCTGAGGTTTAATGTTACGTGACATTGTTTGCAACACTGATTGAACTGACGTGATACAGATTTCGGTAAGCTACTGTATCTTTCAACATATTTTTTGATTTTCATTCATGTTTATTTCGTTCTGTACAGTAGTAAAGAGGAAAGGATGATCGCATTCACTCACGATCCTCGACAAGTGTTCAAGATGAAAAGTGACGCAGTCTTTGATCAACTTTTTCACAATATAAATAAATGCATAGCCTATGCCTATTTGCTTATCCTGTAAGTTCGTGAATAAAAATGTGGACGAAATCAGAAGCTATTAAATGTCTTATCATTAAAATATAAAAATTAAAATCTTCGTCCTTTGTCGTTCGATTAACATTAAACGACATAGAGCAGAAATATTAGACTGCTTTCCCTTTAAGATATAATTACACTGATACTGATACACATGCGTTGTCTGTTCCGTTTTTCTCCTAAGACATAACCTACTATGTTTGTTAGGATACTCGCTAAGATGGGCATGTTGACATATTTTTTGTGAATTTGTCGTTTAGGTGCAAGACTTGAAAGAGAATTTGCGCGCGAGTTCCCTTTCGCGTCTTATGGTTGAATGTTTAAATTGGCAAGGTTTAAATGAGTTTAGTTTAAATACAGATAGCAATGTGAGCTGGTCAGGTCTCACCTGCGCTCGCGCGCTATCAACACCCGGGTGTTTCTTCTGAATGACCTCTTAGTGACTTAGAAAAACCCAGAGAGACTGTTTTTCACAAATAAACTGCATCAGATTGTTCCAAAACAATTCTAAACTGACTTATCGAACATCATTCAACAGCATAATTCTATATCATGTCTATACCTTCTACATGTGACCAGTTCTGCTTAGAACACTCACAATTCTTGTAATTGTTATAATTATTGAACGTCTGATTGAAAGTGTGCCTTGTCTGGTATGAATGGAAATCTCTACTCACAATTCAAAGTTTGGCTTGAATGAAATTTCTGTAAAACGTGTTGTATTATTTAGCGTACTCTTTCTATTCTCTGCTGAGAGCGGGAATTTAGGAGAACATGAGATAACACTTAGTTTATGATCGGGGAGGAGAAAAGCCACCTTTGAAACAAAGACGATACCTGATTGGTCAGAACTCCTCAAAGAGGTAAAACACATACAACTGACAAAGTTTAGTGAAGACTAAAGCGAAAGTGACTTACTGAGGGCTCGCGCTGTCTGAGGGTGTTCACTCAGCGTTTCAGCTCGCCTCTGTGTTGCTTCCATGGCGCTGACTGGATGGGGAGGAGTCATGTGACTACGCACGCGGTAGTATGTTTTTAAAGGGAAAGTATTAACAGGATTAAAAAACCGACATGGGAAAATTACGTCAATTAGAGGTTCTCGATTTCGATTACTTTTCAATTAATCGTCCAGCCCTATAAAATACTCTTAGATCGACCACTAAATTACACTGATGTTCAAGGACAGGCATTAAGGTGGTTTAGATTGTACCTGTCAGACGGTTACCATTTTGTATCTTATGAACAGCTGCTACGCTAATTATTCTCCATTTGCTTTTCTGTTTTATCTCGGGATACTCGAGGTCACTAGAGTACATCAGCTTTGGCTTGGATCCAGCCTCTTATGAAGACACCCACCATTTTTAAAAAGCTACTCCACAAACTAACTCTACAAACATGGAAAACAGTGATAGATGGACCTCTCAACCTCACGCTAAGGAGAAATTCCAGCGCGACTTTGATTCCAAGCGAAACATGACTATGCATTTCTTCTCAGCTAGCGACAACCACACGGCTAAAGTTAATACTTTTTCATATACTGTCTACTTTTTTTGTATAACAGTTTTACCGAATAACGTATTAAACAGATCGTAAACTAATAAAGATGGAGAATGTGAGCACCGTGTGCTCAGGCTCTGGCTGAGCTGTTCTCAGCACCGTCAAAATAAAAGTCCACCGCACTATCAAAATAAAAGTCACAACAAGCACAGTTTACTTCATTTCAGGCCCTATTATTATACCATGTATGTGTTTACTTTTTTTTGTAAAACCAATGTATAGTTGCCATTTGATGACTATTAATGCTGTAGAAAAGCAATAAAAAAAAATTTCAGGAAGAGCATTTTCAGCTTGTTTTTTATTTTTATATAAATATGGCATGCAATTGCTTCAAACAATGGTATAAAGCTATTTAAATCATTTTAAATGTAAATTGCGATAATCATAATTAATAATCGCAATTACAAAAAATGCAACCGTTCAAAAATTTACATACCCTTGATTCTTAATACTGTGTGTGGTTACCTGGATGATCCACGACTGTTTTTATGTTTTGTGATGGTTGTTCATGAGTCTCGTTTGTCCTGAACAGTTAAACTGCCCAATATTCTTCAGAAAAATCCTCCAGATCCTGCAAATTCTTCAATTTTCCAGCATCTTTTGCATATTTGAACCCTTTCCAGCAGTGACTGTGATTTTGAGATGCATCTTTTCACACTGAGGACGACTGAGGGACTCAAACACAACTATTAAAAAAGGTTCAAACATTCACTGATGCTCCAGAAGAAAACATGATGCATTGAGAACCAGGGGGTGAAAACTTTTGAACAAGATGAAGATGTCCAAATTTGTCTTATTTTGTTTAAATATCTAATTTTTTCATTTAGTACTGCCCATCGGAAGCTACAGAAGATACTCACGTTTCCCGGAAGACAAAATAAGTAAAATTTATCTTGATGTTCAAATTCAAAAGTTTTCACCCCTCGGCTCTTAATGCATCGTGTTTCCTTCTGGAGCATCAGTGAATGTTTGAACCTTTTTTAATAGTTGTGTTTGAGTCCCTCAGTCGTCCTCAGTGTGAAAAGATGCATCTCAAAATCACAGTCACTGCTGGAAAGGGTTCAAATATGCAAAAGATGCTGGAAAATTGAACAATTTGCAGGATCTGGAGGATTTTTTTGAAGAATATTGGGCAGTTTAACTGTTCAGGACAAACGAGACTCATGAATAACCATCACAAAACATAAAAACAGTCGTGGATCATCCAGGTAACCACACACAGTATTAAGAATCAAGGGTATGTAAATTTTTGAACTGGTCATTTTTATAAATTCAGCTATTTTTCGACTATATGTAAACATCTTTTATGCAAAATATCTTATTCAAGACAGTACTAAATAAAAAAACACATTTTGCATGATCCCTCTTATTTTGTTAAAATTAACATTTTGCAGATTCTGCAAGGGGTATGTAAACTTTTGAGCACAACTGTAAGTAGCTTACAAATATATTAATATTAACCTTTAATATTATAATGATGTACCAGCTGTGGTTCCCTGTATAGTATAACAGCATTAGTTGAGAAATAATTTTTTCTTTGAGGATATTTGCCATGGCCCCAAATTAATCAATAATGAATCAAAGGTAATCAAATCGCAAGCTTCTGAATCATTTTTTTTTTTTCTTTTTACTTGAAGCAAATATTGTCTTTTCCATTTATTTTCTAGTCAGAGTGCACCAGAATGCTTAGTTTACATGTTAAAATAACAAAAAATGTAATTATTTAATAAATATGTCACCTTTTTCACCTCTTTTGAGTTCATCAGACACAGTATCGTATCGTATTGCCTGCATTTGACCGAAATTACAGAATCGTCAGCCACCGGACTACCTAGATAGCACTGTGAATGTTTATATGGGTGTCAGTGCATGGGACACTACACAGGCCTATAATTTTGGTTTTAAAAAGATTTTCCCAAAAAATAGGCAAGAATAAACCTGGTGTCCTCCAGTGGCATGCTCAGACCTCCGCGAGGGCAGGGGCGAAATCGCGTTCCGGGGGAGGAGAAATGGGAACGCGGGGGCACCGCGATGCGACCGCAAAGGGCACTTTCACTTTCGCGATCAAAGGGGCAGGGGCTCAAGCTCAATCTACACAATCGCAATTCTTTATATGCATATATTTTATATTCTCTATGTATATATTGTATCATTAACTGTTCATTTTGTATCCGTATTTTTCCAGCTAAATAATATACAAAACATGACATTTTTTTTTTTTTAAAAAAAGTCTAGTCATTATCTTAATCACTTAGTGCCCCCCTATTTTCTGGTGCCCCGGTGCACTCGCCCAATCCCGTCTATGGACAATCCGGCCCTGATGTGAGAGTCTCTTTTCTAGTGGTGCAAATCTTATAACGGTGTTGGAGCGCGCTGGTGAACGCGCCACTCATGCTAAATTAAACAACTGGGCTTCAGTCACAGTTAAATTGCGCAGGCAACTGATCCATTCAGTTCGTACAGCTTATAAAAGCTCCGAACGCGAGATGTATTCAATCAATTAATGGTCTGATTCAAAGTTTCCCTGTGGGCGCTCAGAGTGCCAGCAACATGTGAGAAGTTCCGATTCGCAATAAAAAGTGAGGGTATGCTACTGATTAAAATATAGAAGTGAATATAGAATATCCTCAGTTCAAGCACCATAAACATTAACAATATACAGTGTGTGTGTGTATATGTGTATATATATATAACTATATATATTCTGAGACACGTGGTAACATGTGATACACGTTAAAACCTTACAACACGTGAAAACATTTTTCACATGTTAGTAACACGTTTCCCACATTTTGTCGCACATGTAATCACATAATCGGAAAATAGTTAATTATACTCACCCTAGATGATAGTCTTTGGAGAGATCAGACCCCAGACAGAAGTTATCTTCTTTCTTTCCTTCTTCTTCTTCTTCTACTTTTGATTTTATGGCGGGTTGCGAACCAACTTCAAAGGTGCATACCGCCACCTACTGTGATGGAGTGTGAAAAGAATGAACTTTAATCCACTCATCCTAATAAATCTCATGATTGCATTTATCATTTTCTCTGCATTTGATCCATCAATTAATATTGTACTTAATGTGAAATCTTGGTATCCCAGTGATTGCAGTTCCTCCTCAAGACTTTTTCTTTCTCTTTCATATACATTACATACCATCATTACATGTTCCACTGTTTCCTCTATTAAACGTACTTCACATAAACCTGTATTATGTTTCCCTATTATATGTAATGTGTGAATAAGATTCGAATGCCCTGTTCGTAAATGAGTGAGGATAACTTGTTCCCTTCTGCTTATATTATGAATGATTTTAGATTTCTTTATACTCTTTTGAACTTTTTTGACCTGTTTGATATGAATCCCAAAATGTTTGCCACTTCCTATTACAAGCTTCTAAAATTAAATATTTTCCTTCTGATCTACTGATTAAAATATTTATGCTTGGTTCATCCATTTTTAAAGTGTCTTTAGCCATTTTGTCTGCTTTCTCATTATCCTGAATTCCCACATGTGCAGGTACCCATATAAAACGAGTATTCCTATTTGTTTTATACTGTATAACATAATCATGATTTCTATTAAAATGTCACTTCTATTTGTTTGCATTGATTGTGAACTCATAAGAACCGCCATTGAATCAGAACATATTATTACTTTATCTGGTCTTATTTCGTAAACCCAACCTAGTGCCATTAGGATTGCTACCATCTCTGCTGTATACACAGATGTACCATCTGATATTCTTAGTTATCTTCTTTTGCTATCTTCTTTTACTTTTGTGGCAGTTTACGGTGCGTTGTCACCACCTATTGGACTGGAGCGGAAAAACATACTGCTTTTCCACAGTGCAGACAGAAATAAAGGAGGCAAAGATCTTTAAAATATATAAAAGCTATTTATTTATTTATTTTTAAAGCGCTTAATTTTGTCTGAATTCACCTCCTAATCAGTGGAAGAAATTAAGTTTTATTTAGGGCAAAAATGCAACTGTAGAAATGTCCTATTTGGAGGCATATTTAACAATTTAAGTGATCAGTTTCCAGCTGTTCCAATACTTCTCCCATGTAGAATAAAGCCGCGGTCAGTTTGAATGAATATTGATATGATATTGATATGAATATCTTCAAGAAATAAATATCTAACTTTCTTGTTTCTATCTTTTTTTTCTGAAAAACATATTTTACCTATAGGAGTATCTATTGGTTCAGGGAAATTAGTGTTTATAGTAGTAGAGTAAGTATAATTCTTAAAAAGATGTGCGAAATTTCGTCGGATGCTGCAACGGTCGTGATATGACGTCACGGTCTACAGCGTCTTTTTTATAAACATGAATTCAACATATAACATATAGTAATACATTCCAAATGTAAAAATATACAACCTACTCGACTTTACTGCAAAAATATCATTCTTTTAATTCTTTTTAATTCATGCCGTGACGAATCCATCTTCTACTGGTAGCACATCTTCACGTGATGCGAATTCGCAGGTCAGAGTTCACTAAACTGGGGCTGCGTTCCGCTCCACTTTTAAGCTGTGTCCCAATTCAGGGGCTGCGCACTTCGAAGTGCATGAAAGGGGCGGGCCTTTGAAGTGGAGGAAGGTCTAACTGAGGTGCAGGGTTGCCAGGTCTGCACAACAAAACCATCCCAAAAGTAGCGTAATCACGGCAACGGTGTAAAAGTAGCCCAATTCCAGACGTGGCAACAATGAGCCGAGCGTCGTTACATGGCTAGCGGCTGTGTGACAGCTGACAGCAGACGTTTGTGACTGGATTTTGAAAAGGGAAATGGATGCAGAAAAGTTTTATGTCTTTTTATTGGGTTTTGACATGCTTCAATGCCGGCGACAGTGTGACACACCGGACCATATAAACAGGTCAAATATGTATGGTTAAACTGTGTAATATAAGTTTTATATCGTTAGCAACTATTAGTTAACCTTGTTTATTTCTTATGTTAAATGTAACCTTAACTGTGAAAATATATTTTCATATTTATACATTTACTGTGTATTTAAGTCTAAATTTTAAGAACAGTACTTTAGGATTTTATTCAACTCCACTCCATCTCAGAGACAATATTGTGTTTATGAAATCTGACGTTTTGGACATCATGGATATTCAATTTTGATTTAGATATTACATATTGGTGAAAAAATATGAACACTATATAATAGAAACACTAAAAATGTTTAGTCCCAGACTAAAATGCATGTTTGAGTTGTTTTAACTAACAACGTGAAATGAAGCGTACATCTCAAGACACTTCGCACTCTACCCTATCCCATAATTCATTGTGTGCCGGAGTTCTATGAAAGTATATTTGGTGCAAAACAACTGAGCACCTGTGACAGTGGAATTTGTAGTTGTAGAGAATAGCCACACACGTGTATCAGTGGAAGTCACAGAGAAAAATGTTTTAAGAATTGCAAACTTGTATTTTTTTTTTCTCTCCCACAAACACAACACAACAGTTACACCTTCTTAAATTCTTCTTTGCAGGTGCACAAATCCTATTCTACAAAACACTAATTAAGAAACTCGTACGCTCACATTTTTGCTACAGTTGACGCAGTGAATATGGTGCAAAACGCATTCACACACCCGCATCAAAAAATGTTAAGTCACGGACAAATTTTGCTCATCCGCAAATCAGTATGTGAATTCAGCAAATGAGAGTTGCACACTTGTAGAATTTTTTCTTGGATATTTTTCTAGCACAAACACAAGTATACATAAATACAGCTGCTTGAATCTGCTGCGACGAGTCTCAAACACTGTTTTTCGCTTTCAAGACTTTTGCGCGCTTGCACTTTTGCACCACAGGTCTGTCAGGCATTTGTTCCACCGACACTGGCCATAGTGTTTGGTGGGCGTATGGCAAAAAATATTTTAAAAAAAGGATATCAATGTTGTTGTGCTCTTGAGCAAACATTTTTATTGCAATATGATCAATTATGTCTTTATTTACAATGTGACTGCCCGTGAATAAAGAATATTTTTTATTGTTGTATCACTTTAGAAAACTGGCGAATCACATCTCTCCTGGCCATTGGAACATGTCTGTACTGACAGATTTTGAGGTACAGCTTTTTAACTTCTTTGCTTGTAAACTTTTAATATCTGTAGTGAAGTATTAAGAAAGAATGCAGTACTCACTTGTCACAAATAACCCACTGAGGGTGAATTGAGTAAACCAAGTGCACGTTTTTAGCAAAACTAAAAACAAACATAAAAACTTTACTTAAATAAAACAAAAAACAATAACCGGATGTGACCGCTTCACATCAAGAAGGGGATGCCATTTGTAGGGGTGTTCCAAACGAATCACCTGAATCCCTTTACGAAGGGCCCTTCCACAAGGCCGTTAGTGAAGGGTACATGCGATGGTCACTTCGAGGAAGTAATTTTATTATTTATGGTCCCAGCAAATACTCATGATTCATTCATTTTAAAGCTAGATGGCAGGAGAGTTCGAGTTAACAAACATAGCAATTCAAGCTGTTTTGTTTTTTTCGTGATATATTTCACACATTATTGTCATGTTATGTTTAAATAAGTTTCATAGGTTAGAAATGTGTTGAGTTATACATTGTCCAAAGATGAGACGGCATATTTTAAAGTTGAGAACACTGAAATACACTCTCACACACATATATTTTAAAAAAAAATATATATATATATATATAAAATGTATCTTTATTTGCAACAGCTATGTTAACAGCAATAATAAGAAACTTCTGTCGTAAGAACAGCTAATCAGCTGATAGACACCGTGCTGTGTTGTCATGAGAACATCCCAGGTGAAGATAATGAAGAAATTACGTTGCCCCCTTCGCCAAGTGCATTCCAAACGGCTACATAATGGCACGCAAGTGCCCTGCTCCCTCCAAAGTCCCCACTTCAAGGGCTCTGCCGTTCGAAGGGAGTAGGGCATAGGGATGCTCCCTTCCGTTTGGAATTTGCCCAAGATAGCGATCATAGCCTCCTTCTTCTTTTACTTTTGTGGTATGTGACAAACCGACTTCAGTGCATTTCTCCACCTACTGGACTGGAGTGTGGAGAGAATACTGCGGTTCGATACCAGCGTTCTGAAAACAAATAGAGCTGAGTTCTGTATGAGAGGTCAATAAACACATATGAATGTGAATGTAAATATATATATATATATTAGGGGTGTAATGCTACACAAAACTGACGGTTCGGTATGTACCTCGGTTTTGAATTCACGGTTCGGTACAGCAGGGTGAGAAAACTAAACAAAAAATTGATTTTTATTATTAAACAGTGGTTTACTGAACAAATTGTATCTAACTATGTAGGGAGTCCTTACTTGAACATTACTATAACATTAAAGGTTAACAACAGAACCCAAACTATGAAAATGTTTGAACAGGATAAAGATGTCCAAATTTTTCTTATTATAAATATCTTTTTTTTTTTCATTTAGTACTGCCCTTCGGAAGCAACAGAAGACACTTAAATGTTTGCCAGAAGACAAATTAAGTACAATATTCCTTGATCTTCAAATTCAAAAAGTTTTCACCCCCCATCTATTAATGCATCGTGTTTCCTTCTGGAGCATCAGTGAATGTTTGAACCTTTTTTAATAGTTGTGTTTGAGTCCCTCAGTTGTCCTCAGTGTGAAAAGATGGATCTCAAAATCACACAGTCACTGCTGGAAAGGGTTCAAATATGCAAAAGATGCTGGAAAACTGAAGAATTTTTGGGACCTGGAGGATTTTTCTTAAGAATACTGGGCAGTTTAACTTTAAAAATTATTTTCCGTCGTTACCAATAGAGTTCAGTGGAACGTACGACCATAGTTGACTAACGATGCTTTCGGGAAACGCACCCCTGATTGGTTGATTGTTAAAATATATATTTTATATAAAATAATGTTCATAAATCATTTTCATAAACTTAAACCTCTAACTTTTTTTGTTTTCACTTTTTAAACTTTTTTTTTTTTACTTCAACGATTCTGCCCAGGGTCTTTTTTTAAAATGAGACAAAACTTAAGTCTGTGCTCCCAAGCTTCAAACTTTTATGACAGTTTTTTGACAACTTTTTTTAATTGACCCACAAGGGTTAATATCACTTTATTCACAGACTGACAGAAGTCAACACCACAGCACTCCTTTAACCTAACAACTTCTCAAAATTTTCAAATCATGCTGGACAACACGGATCATCAAGGTTTGTCAAAGCCACGGCAACACACTACTTTCCCCAAATTGGCTTTGATGACCAAGACAAACTTACATGAACAAATGTTGCTCTGTTGGAAAGAATCTCACAACTTTTTACAGATATTAGTTACAGATATGGTTTCTATCCAGTGTGGATCCTCCAATGTTTTTTCAGATGTTCTGTCTGAATCTCTTGTCACAGTGTGAACACTTGTAAGGTTTCTCTCCAGTGTGGATCCTCTCGTGTGATTTCAGGGATACTGAATGACTGAGTCTCTTGTCGCAGTATGAACACTTGTAAGGTTTCTCTCCAGTGTGGACCCTCTCATGTGCTTTCAGAATTCCTGACTGACTGAATCTCTTTTTGCAGTGTGAACACTTGTAAGGTTTCTCTCCAGTGTGGATCCTCTCATGTCTTTTCAGGGTTCCTGAATAACTGAATCTCTTGTCGCAGTGCGAACACTTGTAAGGTTTCTCTCCAGTGTGGATCCTCTCATGTGTCTTCAGGTCTCCTGACCGACTAAATCTCGTCACAGTGTGGATCCTCCAATGTTTTTTCAGATATTCTGACTGTCTGAACCTCTTGTCACAGTGTGAACACTTGTAAGGTTTCTCTCCAGTGTGGACCCTCTCATTTCTTTTCAGGGATCCTGAATAATTGAATCTCTTGTTGCAGTGTGAACACTCGTAAGGTTTCTCTCCAGTGTGGATCCTCTCATGTGCTTTCAGAATTCCTGACTGATTGAATCTCTTCTTTCAGTGTGAACACTTGTAAGGTTTCTCTCCAGTGTGGATCCTCTCATGTGCTTTCAGAACTCCTGACTGATTGAATCTCTTCTTTCAGTGTGAACACTTGTAAGGTTTCTCTCCAGTGTGGATCCTCTCATGTGTCTTCAGGTCTCCTGACCAACTAAATCTCTTGTCGCAGTGCGAACACTTGTAAGGTTTCTCTCCAGTGTGGATCCTCTCATGTCTTTTCAGATGATCTGACCTACTGAATCTCTTGTCGCAGTGCGAACACTTGTAAGGTTTCTCTCCAGTGTGGATCCTCTCATGTGTCTTCAGGTCTCCTGACCGACTAAATCTCTTGTCGCAGTGTGAACACTTGAAAGGTTTCTCTCCAGTGTGGATCCTCTCATGTGTCTTCAGGTCTCCTGACCGACTAAATCTCTTGTCGCAGTGTGGATCCTCCAATGTTTTTTCAGATATTCTGACTGTCTGAATCTCTTGTCATAGTGTGAACACTTGTAAGGTTTCTCTCTAGTGTGGATCCTCTCATGTGCTTTCAGAGTTCCTGACTGACTGAATCTCTTTTTGCAGTGTGAACACTTGTAAGGTTTCTCTTCAGTGTGGATCCTCTCATGTGTTTTCCGGGTTCCTGAACACCTGAATCTCTTGTCGCAGTGCGAACACTTGTAAGGTTTCTCTCCAGTGTGGATCTTCTCATGTGTCTTCAGGTCTCCTGACCAACTAAATCTCTTGTCGCAGTGCGAACACTTGTAAGGTTTCTCTCCAGTGTGGATCCTCTCATGTGTCTTCAGGTCTCCTGACCGACTAAATCTCGTCACAGTGTGGATCCTCCAATGTTTTTTCAGATGTTCTGACTGTCTGAATCTCTTGTCGCAGTGCGAACACTTGTCTTCAGGTCTCCTGACCGACTAAATCTCTTGTCGCAGTGTGGATCCTCCAATGTTTTTTCAGATATTTTGACTGTCTGAATCTCTTGTCACAGTGTGAACACTTGTAAGGTTTCTCTCTAGTGTGGATCCTCTCATGTGCTTTCAGAGTTCCTGACTGACTGAATCTCTTTTTGCAGTGTGAACACTTGTAAGGTTTCTCTTCAGTGTGGATCCTCTCATGTGTTTTCCGGGTTCCTGAACACCTGAATCTCTTGTCGCAGTGCGAACACTTGTAAGGTTTCTCTTCAGTGTGGATCCTCTCATGTGTTTTCCGGGTTCCTGAACACCTGAATCTCTTGTCGCAGTGCGAACACTTGTAAGGTTTCTCTCCAGTGTGGATCCTCTCATGTCTTTTCAGGGTTCCTGAATAACTGAATCTCTTGTCGCAGTGCGAACACTTGTAAGGTTTCTCTTCAGTGTGGATCCTCTCATGTGTTTTCCGGGTTCCTGACCAACTAAATCTCTTGTCGCAGTGTGAACACTTGTAAGGTTTCTCTCCAGTGTGGATCCTCTCATGTGTCTTCAGGTCTCCTGACCGACTAAATCTCTTGTCGCAGTGTGGATCCTCCAATGTTTTTTCAGATATTTTGACTGTCTGAATCTCTTGTCACAGTGTGAACACTTGTAAGGTTTCTCTCTAGTGTGGATCCTCTCATGTCTTTTCAGGGATCCTGAATAATTGAATCTCTTGTTGCAGTGTGAGCACTCGTAAGGTTTCTCTCCAGTGTGGATCCTCTCATGTGCTTTCAGAGTTCCTGACTGACTGAATCTCTTTTTGCAGTGTGAACACTTGTAAGGTTTCTCTCCAGTGTGGACCCTCTCATTTCTTTTCAGGGATCCTGAATAACTGAATCTCTTGTTGCAGTGTGAACACTCGTAAGGTTTCTCTCCAGTGTGGATCCTCTCATGTGCTTTCAGAATTCCTGACTGATTGAATTTCTTGTTGCAGTGTGAACACTTGTAAGGTTTCTCTCCAGTGTGGATCCTCTCATGTCTTTTCAGATGATCTGACCTACTGAATCTCTTGTCGCAGTGTGAACACTTGAAAGGTTTCTCTCCAGTGTGGATCCTCTCATGTGTCTTCAGGTCTCCTGACCGACTAAATCTCTTGTCGCAGTGTGAACACTTGAAAGGTTTCTCTCCAGTGTGGATCCTCTCATGTGTCTTCAGGTCTCCTGACCGACTAAATCTCTTGTCGCAGTGTGGATCCTTCAATGTTTTTTCAGATATTCTGACTGTCTGAATCTCTTGTCACAGTGTGAACACTTGTAAGGTTTCTCTCCAGTGTGGACCCTCTCATGTCTTTTCAGGGATCCTGAATAATTGAATCTCTTGTTGCAGTGTGAACACTCGTAAGGTTTCTCTCCAGTGTGGATCCTCTCATGTGCTTTCAGAATTTCTGACCGATTGAATCTCTTGTTGCAGTGTGAACAATTGTAAGGTTTCTCTCCAGTGTGGATCCTCTCATGTGTCTTCAGGTCTCCTGACCAACTAAATCTCTTGTCGCAGTGCGAACACTTGTAAGGTTTCTCTCCGGTGTGGATCCTCTCATGTCTTTTCAGATGATCTGACCTACTGAATCTCTTGTCGCAGTGTGAACACTTGAAAGGTTTCTGGTCACATGTCAACAGTTTCTCTTTAGAATGAGTAACCATGTGCTCCCTGAGACTTCTTTTACGTGCGAAACTCTTTCCACACTGGTCACTTGTGAAAACTTTGTCTTCAGCATGAATTCCTATGTGCTTATTCAGGCTTTCTTTGTATGTAAAACCCTTTCCACACTGGTCACATGTCAACAGTTTCTCTTTAGAATGAGTACTCATGTGCTCCCTGAGACTTCTTTTACGTGCGAAACTCTTTCCACACTGGTCACATGTGAACACTTTGTCTTCAGCATGAGTTCCTATGTGCTCATTCAGGCTTTCTTTGTATGTAAAACCCTTTCCACACTGGTCACATGTCAACAGTTTCTCTTTAGAATGAGTACTCATGTGCTCCCTGAGACTTCTTTTACGTGCGAAACTCTTTCCACACTGGTCACATGTGAACACTTTGTCTTCAGCATGAGTTCCTATGTGCTCATTCAGGCTTTCTTTGTATGTAAAACCCTTTCCACACTGGTCACATGTCAACAGTTTCTCTTTAGAATGAGTACTCATGTGCTCCCTGAGACTTCTTTTATGTGCGAAACTCTTTCCACACTGGTCACATGTGAATGCTCTGTCTTCAGCATGAGTTCCTATGTGCTCATTCAGGCTTTCTTTACATGTAAAACCCTCTCCACACTGGTCACATGTCAACAGATTCTCTTTAGAATGAGTACTCATGTGCTCCCTGAGACTTCTTTTATGTGCGAAACTCTTTCCACACTGGTCACATGTGAATGCTCTGTCTTCAGCATGAGTTCCTATGTGCTCATTCAGGCTTTCTTTACATGTAAAACCCTCTCCACACTGGTCACATGTCAACAGATTCTCTTTAGAATGAGTACTCATGTGCTCCCTGAGACTTCTTTTACGTGTGAAACTCTATTTTTGTACCCAGCTCATACAAAGTGCAATTATATTTTTTAATTATTTATTTTTTCAGAATCTAAACACCAGACTAAAGACCAACCTCTTTGTTCGTCAGTATCTTCATGTTTCATTCTGCATGATTCTTCTGGATCTCTCAGCTTCTGCCAGCACAAAGACGATATTAAGACTAGGTTTTGATACGGATTTCATTATTCGATTTAGATTTCAATTCGTTTGCACGTGTCAATTTTCTAGGGAAACACATCCTTGTTGAAACTAATTCTTAAGTATACAGGTAACCCTTAAACAATTAACAATCCCATTCTGAACTAAGAAGCTATAAACAATAAATGACTTTACTGCTAAGTGTTGATCCGTTCGGTCACGTCACATTACAAGGACATTTTTTAATCATTAAAATAATACCAAAATTAATGCTTATTTTGAATGGGAGACGCTCTACAAATGATGTTAGTCAAGTTTTATTTATGCATAAATGAAAAAAAAAACATGGACTGACCCTGAGATTTAATCTAAATCGAGCTCGTTCAAATGAAGATCGCGATGCGAAAGAAAATGTTTACTTTTACCAGCCTTAGATGATGAACCAGTCTTTGGAGCGCTCAGTTCCTCATTCCTTTTCCTTTTGTGCAGTGTTGCCAGATTGGAAATGTCCAAGTATCGTACCAGAAGCTCAACGTAATTATCGTACACGAGTTTATAGTATAGGTAAATGAACTAAATTAATAACTAATGATTTTTACAACGGAATGAATCAATACTGAACTTATTTTCACACTAATTGTACAGCCAAAATTATGTTCCCTCTATCTCTGTAAAGATATACTTTGACACAATCTGCATTGTAAAAAGCGCTATATAAATAAAGGTGACTTGACGAGTCAAACGTACAGAATACAGCTATTTATCTAGACCAATAAACTTTTTGACATGACCTGCAAATTACCAAAATAGATAAATAACTAGGCGTACCTTGAACAACTGACCTAAAAGCGCTGCGGCAGGAACGTTAACTTGTGCTCGTGAGAGAGAGTAATTCTCCACGATGATTGGTCGAGAAGACGTAACGTGAGATGAGATGGAAGACATGCCTAACAACGTTCACATTCTCCTTACAATCATGACGTAGAGGATCCACAGCTAGATCAAAAGTAAAAAATAAGCCGATTATAACGACCATCATTTGAAGTGTCACAAAATTCTGAAATTATCTTACATAATGGGATTGTTTTCATTATTGATCGTACATCGTACAGAGGTCTAAATTATCGTACAAATACGATAATTATCGTACATCTGGCAACACTGCTTAGGGTGCATTGTCGCCACCTGCTGGACTGGAGAGTGGAAAATGCTGTACTTGAGAGTAGAAAAAGTTTTTTTTTTTTTTTTAAATAGGGCAAATATGCATTTATAAAATCATAAATAATGTAATTAAATGAAATTTAATCATTTTAGATTAATGCATACAAATCAGAACTATAACATGCATTTGGCAACTCTAAAATAAGCCAGATTTTATGCACAACCAAAAGTAGCAATTAGTTACTATCAGTGATATAATTCCAATCAGAGAAACAAGCATAAAATCACTAGAAAACATACCTGCATGAAACAAACTGCAGTGTGTCCCCACGGGATCTGATCGCGACTGGCTGAACATTTTTATTAAAGATTGTTATAAAAACATACATAGATTAATTGTTCACAGCCGAAACAGTAATAAGCAGTTTTGATTTCATGTCACTTTAATCACTGACACAAAGATTTACACAGCTGGTAACATGGTTTTGTCAAAGCCACAGCAATGCTTTTTTTCTCAAATTGGCTTTGATTTGATGAACAAGACAAACTTAAATGAACAAATGTTGCTCGGTTGGAAAGAATATCCACATTTCAGAGTTGAGAAGTTATTACCTGTGAAATTCAAGATGAACTACACCGGGCAGAACGGGGCTACAGGCACACCTTAAGAAAAATGTTCTTTTTACTACTCCCATAGTGTATGATTTGCAAAAAACATATATTTGTATTGACAATTTATGGAGCAGCAGATTTTGTGTGAAAATAAATCATAAAGGTGTGTAAAAATCTTATAAATGTATGAGGTGGAGAGGTGGGCCTTTTACCCCACAGACACACGGGGAAAAATCAGCATGAGGCACACAGTATTGATAATACTTTAGCTAAAATAATGTTTTTAATAATGTCTAAGTTAATACTTGATCAAATCAATCACTTTAGCAAAGTTTGTACTATTTTCTGTTTATTTGGTAAATAAAGAATTAATTTTTGTTTTCAAATTTCAAATTTTGTGCCGATATGTCAAATTGTTTAAAAGATATTGCAATTTATGACAAATTTCAAAATAGAGGACCAATAGTTTGTCCAATCCTGGAAAATCCTGGTATCCACAGATTCGGCATGACACAAGGAATCCATAGACACCAAGCTTTTCATTTTCTGACAAACTGTTATGAGTTAAAATAGCCATTTTTCCGATTTCATGACCTGTATGTGGCGCTGTTCCCAAATTTGGCATGGACACTCAGATCATGGTTTCGATAAAGCATACCAATGTTCGTTTCGACTGCTCAAAGTCTGGCAAAGATGAATAAAAAAAAATTATTCAGTCATTTCTGTGCGGCTCAGTTCAAAGATCATTAATTGATAATATAATAATCAACACATTGATAATGTTTTCTGTTTCTGGCTGCAGAGAATAAGTCCACGATGCTGATTCGTCATCTCCTCAGTAGTGGACGCGCGTCACGCGCCTACGCATGTTTCATATGAATTACATAATCTGAGAATATTTATTTTCCATTTTAATTGGTTCATTTAAAAGTAGTCATTTCAAGCTTTTTATAGGTATATTTCTCGTGTCTGTGAGGCTAGTAGCTTTACGCTAAATTTCGGCTCATGTTTTTTATGTGCTCATGTTCAGAGAACGAGACGACAGAACGCGCATCCTGATTGTTTTCGTTATTTTACAAAAGCACAACGTTTTGCTGTTATTGTGAGTTTACAGAAATAAAAGTAGACCCTTTGCAGTTTTCATTACTCTTATCTGTATGACCAAAATGACGGAGTATTTTAAGTTAAATGCAAGTGATCGCACCGGCGCCTCCATGTCATGCAGTGAGCGCGGTTAGTAGGCTATTAGGGGCCGGGGCAGCCCTAGTAATAAGCGTGTCATTGTGGAACAACAGAGATTTACTAAATTAAAACATGGACAAAAAACTATATCCCTTAAATAATGTTTTAATAAATTTTATTAGGCTATTATTTTTATTTTGAGAAGTACATTCTATCAGCTTCTTCGAGTTAAAAATCGGACTTTTATTTTGACAGGCTGTAGTGAAGTGCTTTGAGTTTTAGAGTGTATTTGACAATGCCTTTCTAAAATAAATTGATTAAATGCTCATTAAGCGTTCATGTCCTCCGATAGTGAGACGGCAAACACTGAAAACAATCGCTGCGTCCTAAATCGAATACTACTCTACTATATAGTACGTGAAAAACAGTATGCGAAAAGTACCCGAATGACTTACTACTTCCGGCGAGGGTCTGAAGTGCACATACGATGGACACTTTACTATCCCATGAGGCCACGGGAGAGGATTTGTGAATGGAGTATAATGGACATAACTGACGCCAGTAGGTCATGTGACGGTAAAAACATAGCGGATGTAGTACGTCCGAATTCATTCATACTACACGCATTCGTACTATATAGAACGTACTTTTTCAACGGTTGTGAAGTAAATTTAAATTCAAATGTAGTACTCAATAGTACTCAACAGTACGCGATTTCGGACGCAGCGAATATGAGCGTTGCGCGTACTCGAGTATGTACGAAATGGCGCCGCTCATTCACACAGAGACATGCAAAACAAACAGATATATTATTTATACTGCAGTCTTTTTGCGCTTTAATATTCACAGACCCTAGGCCATGACGCGATTTGATCTATTGTACAGCTCGGCTTTCGTTTTATTCATCAATCCGTCAAATCGTGCATTTTATGTGACATCTGCGTTATACTGTAAATTCCATTTTTATGACTGGATTCCGGGATTCCCTCTGCATCACGGAAATCATAAAGTTATAAACAGATCATACCTGCATCTGCACGGACGGTGTTCTTGAATATAGGAGAACATGTTCGATGTTTTTCCTTCTTTTGCAGCTACTTTCAGCTACTACATTTTTTTGCAAACTGGCTATCCTTGAGGACAACACCGTGTTTGTTTTTTTTCTACATCCAAAGTATTGCCATACTGCAAATTTTATCCAGTCTCTGACAATTCACTGTACGTGTGTGAGTCTTGTCAAGTGGAAAGTTGTTGCGCATGCGCAGGTGAGTTTCTGATTCAATACCGTAGATAAGGAAATGTACACGATATGATAATCGTACCTGTGCATACCGTGATATACCACCATACCGATATTTTATTACACACATTAGGGTTGTAACAATATAATTGTGTGTGTGTGCTTGTAATATTTGAGAGAGAAAAACTCTAATGCAAATCATAAATCCAACCACTGTGTACACCAATCGAGTTTTGCTGGCATCTAATGGGGAAAATTTGGTACTGCGCCCAAACAAAACCTTACTGAAAGCTCATTTTTTTGAGATCTCAACCTCAAATTTGGAACACAACTTTAGATTTATGGCCTTCATTTTCTTGCAGTTTTAGAGTTCAACATGTTTCATAAAATATATATTTTATATAAAATAATGTTCATAAATCATTTTCATAAAATAAACCTCTATAACTTTTTTTTTAGTTTTCGCTTTTTAAACTTTTTTACTTCAAGATTCTGCCAAGGGTCTTCTTTAAAATGAGACAAAACTTAAGTCTGTGCTCCCAAGCTTCAAATTTTTATGACAGTTTTTTGACATAGCTTTTTTTTAATTGACGCACAAGGGTTAATATCATTTTATTCACAGATTGACAGGTTAAACAAGTGCTGTGGTGTTGACTTCTAACTTCTCAAGATTTTCAAATCATGCTGGAAAACATGGATCATCAAGGTTTTGTCAAAGCCATAGCAACATACTACTTTCCCCAAATTGGCTTTGATGACCAAGACAAACATGAACAAATATGTGAATCTCACAACTTTTTACAGATATTAGTTACAGATATGGTTTCTATCCAATGTGAATCCTCTCATGTCTTTTCAGATGTCCTGATTGGCTGAATTTCCTGTCGCAGTGTGAACACTTGTAAGGTTTCTCTTCAGTGTGGATCCTCTCATGTAATTTCAGATGTCTTGATTGGCTGAATTTCCTGTCGCAGTGTGAACACTTGTAAGGTTTCTCTTCAGTGTGGATCCTCTCATGTAATTTCAGATGTCTTGATTGGCTGAATTTCCTGTCGCAGTGTGAACACTTGTAAGGTTTCTCTCCAGTGTGGATCCTCTCATGTAATTTCAGATGTCTTGATTGGCTGAATTTCCTGTCGCAGTGTGGACACTTGTAAGGTTTCTCTTCAGTGTGGATCCTCTCATGTAATTTCAGATGTCTTGATTGGCTGAATTTCCTGTCGCAGTGTGAACACTTGTAAGGTTTCTCTTCAGTGTGGATCCTCTCATGTCTTTTCAGATGTCCTGATTGGCTGAATTTCCTGTCGCAGTGTGAACACTTGTAAGGTTTCTCTCCAGTGTGGATCCTTTCATGTGTTTTCAGTTTTTCTGACCGCATGAATCCTTTGTCACAGTGTGAACACTTGTAAGGTTTCTCTCCAGTGTGGATCCTTTCATGTGTTTTCAGTTTTTCTGACCGCATGAATCTCTTGTCACAGTGTGAACACTTATAAGGTTTCTCTTCAGTGTGGATCCTCTCATGTCTTTTCAGATGTCCTGATTGGCTGAATTTCCTGTCGCAGTGTGAACACTTGTAAGGTTTCTCTTCAGTGTGGATCCTCTCGTGTTTTTTCAGACTTCCTGAAACACTAAATCTCTTTTTACAGAGTGAACACTCGTAAGGTTTCTCTCCAGTGTGGATCCTCTCGTGTATTTTCAGGTCTCCTGAATCACTGAATCTCTTGTCGCAGTGTGAACACTTGTAAGGTTTCTCTCCAGTGTGGATCCTCTCGTGTATTTTCAGGTCTCCTGAATCACTGAATCTCTTGTCGCAGTGTGAACACTTGTAAGGTTTCTCTCCACTATGGATCCTCTCGTGTCTTTTCAGATGTCCTGACTGACTGAATCTCTTGTCGCAGTGTGAACACTTGTATGGTGTCTTTCCAGTGTGGATCATCTCATGTCTTTTCAGATGTCCTGACTGACTGAATCTCTTGTCGCAGTGTGAACACTTGTATGGTGTCTTTCCAGTGTGGATCCTTTCGTGTCTTTTCAGAAGTCCTGACTGACTGAATCTCTTGTCGCAGTGTGAACACTCGTATGGTGTCTTTCCAGTGTGGATCATCTCATGTCTTTTCAGATGTCCTGACTGACTGAATCTCTTGTCGCAGTGTGAACACTTGTATGGTGTCTCTCCAGTGTGGATCCTTTCGTGTCTTTTCAGATGTCCTGACTGACTGAATCTCTTGTCGCAGTGTGAACACTTGTATGGTGTCTTTCCAGTGTGGATCCTCTTGTGCACTTTCAGGGTAACGTCTGTCATAAAGGACTCGTCACATGTGAACGCTGTTTCTTGAGCATGAGTTCCTATGTGCTCATTCAGGCTTTCTTTACATGTGAAACCCTCTCCACACTGGTCACATGTCAACAGATTCTCCATAGAATGAGTACTCATGTGCTCCCTGAGACGACTTTTACGTGCGAAACTCTTTCCACACTGGTCACATGTGAACGCTGTTTCTTCAGCATGAGTTCCTATGTGCTCATTCAGGCTTTCTTTACATGTGAAACCCTCTCCACACTGGTCACATGTCAACAGATTCTCCATAGAATGAGTACTCATGTGCTCCCTGAGACGACTTTTACGTGCGAAACTCTTTCCACACTGGTCACATGTGCACGCTGTTTCTTCAGCATGAGTTCCTATGTGCTCATTCAGGCTTTCTTTACATGTGAAACCCTCTCCACACTGGTCACATGTCAACAGATTCTCCATAGAATGAGTACTCATGTGTTTCCTGAGATGACTTTTACGTGCGAAACTCTTTCCACACTGGTCACATGTGAACGCTGTTTCTTCAGCATGAGTTCCTATGTGCTCATTCAGGCTTTCTTTACATGTGAAACCCTCTCCACACTGGTCACATGTCAACAGATTCTCCATAGAATGAGTACTCATGTGTTTCCTGAGACGACTTTTACGTGCGAAACTCTTTCCACACTGGTCACATGTGAACGCTGTTTCTTCAGCATGAGTTCCTATGTGCTCATTCAGGCTTTCTTTACATGTGAAACCCTCTCCACACTGGTCACATGTCAACAGATTCTCCATAGAATGAGTACTCATGTGTTTCCTGAGACGACTTTTACGTGCGAAACTCTTTCCACACTGGTCACATGTGAACGCTGTTTCTTCAGCATGAGTTTCTATGTGCTCATTCAGGCTTTCTTTACATGTGAAACCCTCTCCACACTGGTCACATGTCAAC
The DNA here is from genome assembly GCA_039654765.1 of Mylopharyngodon piceus. Classification (NCBI taxonomy): domain Eukaryota; kingdom Metazoa; phylum Chordata; class Actinopteri; order Cypriniformes; family Xenocyprididae; genus Mylopharyngodon; species Mylopharyngodon piceus. Next base: position 47,687,004 of record CM077438.1, read on the forward strand.
AGATTCTCCATAGAATGAGTACTCATGTGTTTCCTGAGACGACTTTTACGTGCGAAACTCTTTCCACACTGGTCACATGTGAACGCTGTTTCTTCAGCATGAGTTCCTATGTGCTCATTCAGGCTTTCTTTACATGTGAAACCCTCTCCACACTGGTCACATGTCAACAGATTCTCCATAGAATGAGTACTCATGTGTTTCCTGAGACGACTTTTACGTGCGAAACTCTTTCCACACTGGTCACATGTGAACGCTGTTTCTTCAGCATGAGTTTCTATGTGCTCATTCAGGCTTTCTTTACATGTGAAACCCTCTCCACACTGGTCACATGTCAACAGATTCTCCATAGAATGAGTACTCATGTGTTTCCTGAGACGACTTTTACGTGCGAAACTCTTTCCACACTGGTCACATGTGAACGCGGTTTCTTCAGCATGAGTTCCTATGTGCTCATTCAGGCTTTCTTTACATGTGAAACCCTCTCCACACTGGTCACATGTCAACAGATTCTCATTAGAATGAGTACTCATGTGCTCCCTGAGACTTCTTTTACGTGTGAAACTCTTTCCACACTGAGGGCAGGCGAATGACTTCTTGGCTTCAGTCTTTTCAGTCTGTGAGAAAGTCAAAGATTTTTCTCCAGTGGTGAAATGATGTTTCTCCTCCACCTCATTTGATTCTTTACTTTTCTTTTTCACCTCCATCTGGTCTAAAACAACCATAAATCATCATAAACTTAATGTATAACAATATGTATTATTAATGAAGGATCAAGAATAAACACCAACCTCTTTGTTCTTGATGCTCGCCTTCACTTGTAGGCTGATGGGAATATCCCAGCATTTTTTGGTGAATTGCAGTGGGAGGAGCTTCACTGAAAGAGGAGCAGCAGATCTGACAAAAAACAATTAAAAAAAAATGGTTAATTTATACATTCTATACTAATTCAAGCATTAATGTTGTGTGTATATTGATATTGCTGCATGAGTCTAGATAAATTGAGAATGGGGTGGGCGAACTTCACAAAATTTCATTTCACGATCTTTTAACAAACAATCGCGTTCTTCCCAATTTTAAGATGTAACTATCAGTCACTGCTTTCCTGGTGCTCGTGTACTCGATGTCGCTGCGCAGGTACCTGCGAGCCTGAACGGTGACGAGAGCATCGGCGCTGTTGTTCTGCACGCGGGGGTGAACAACATCAGGCTGCGGCAGATGGAGGTACTGAAGCAGGACTTCAGGAGCCTGATCAAGACGGTACGCAGCACATTGCCCGCAACAAAGATCATCATGTCCAAATCGCTTCCGACGTACCAACAAGGACATGAAAGGTTCAGTAGATTATTTGTTTTAAATGAATGGTTAATGTTTTGGTGTAATGAACAGAAGCTGCTCTTTGTAAATAATTGGAATCTTTTCTGGGAGTGACCTAGGCTTTTCCGTGCTGATGGCCTGCACCCCAGCAGCATCGGAGCGGAGCTTCTGTCCCAGAACATCTCCAAGATGCTACGCACCGTATGACTAGTAAGTCAAACCTCAAATCACATTCTGTGTTCTACCCACTTAATTGATAGAAATGTGAATGTAGTCCAGTCTATAGAAACTGTCTATTCCCTGAATAGTGAGGTCTAACAATAAATCTATAGCATCTAAAAAAAAATCTGATCGTGATTAAACCAGAAAATCTCGAAATTACTGAACAAAAACAATTCCTAAAGCTAGGGCTCCTAAACATTAGATCACTGACACCTAAGGCGGTTATTGTAAATGAAATGATCACAGATAATAGTCAATGTAATTTGCCATAATGAAACCTGGCTTAAACCAAATGATTATTTTGGTCTTAATGAGCCTACGCCACTGGGCTACTGTTATAAGCACAAGCCCCGTCTGATTGTTGCAACACCGCCGCCACGACCAATCTATAGAGATATTCTTAATGTTACTCAGAAAACAGAACACAGATTGAATTCATCTGAAGTTCTTGTGCTAAATGTTACACTCTCAGATATAAGAAAAAAGTCCCTACTATCTCTTGCTTTGGCTACGGTTTATAGACCTCCAGGGCCCTATGTTGATCTCCTAAAAGAGTTTGCAGATTTTCTCTCAGACCTATAGGTCAATGTCGATAAAGCATTGATTGTTGGAGATTTTAACATTCATGTAGACAATACAAATGATGCGTTAGGGGCTGCGTTTACAGATTTACTAAACTCCTTTGGGGTCAAGCAAAACATCACTAGACCCACTCATCGTTTTAATCATACACTAGATTTAATTATATCACATGGAACCAATCCTACCGATATAGAAATTCTACGGCAAAGTGATGATGTAACATGCATACTGCTGATATTTGCCATATTGCGCCGCGTTCTCGACCAGGTAGAACAATTCTCCTGACAACTATAGATAAATTCACAAATAACCTGCCCGATCTGTCTCAGCTGCTCAGTGTACCCAAACACACAAGTGAACTTGAGGATATGACTAGCAGTATGGGCACCATTTTCTCTATTACATTAGATACTGTTGCACCCATCAGATTAAAAAGGTTAGAGAGAAAAATACTGCACCTTGGTACAACAGTATTACTCACGCTATCAAGAAAGAAACTTGTAGTCTAGAGCGCAAATGGAGACAAACTTTAGAAGAGGTCTTCAGAATCGCATGGAAAGACAGCACTTCCCGTTATAAAAAGACTCTAAAAGCAGCCAGGGCCGAGCATCTCCGCAAACTCATAGAAAATAACCAAAACAATCCAAGGTTCTTGTTTAGTACAGTGGCTAGATTAACAAATAAACAGACATCACCAGAACATAATATTCCACTATAGTTTAGTAGTAATGATTTTATGAATTTCTTCACTGAGAAAATCGAAAGCATCAGAAATATGATTCATTTTGTGATTCAGCCTCAAAAACAGTTGCAGTGCTTTACAACTATAGGACAGGAAGAGTTAAATAAACTTATCATTTCATCTAAACCAACAACATGTTTATTAGATCCAGTACCCACTAAATTACTGAAAGAGTTGTTACCTGTTACAGAAGAGCCTCTTCTCAACATTATTAACTCGTCTTTATCTCTAGGTCATGTCCAAAGACCGTTCAAGCTGGCAGTTATTAAGCCTCTCTAGGGCTGGGTTTCGAGTTCGATTCTTTTTAGGTACTGACCGAATTGCCTCGATACCATCGAGTATCAAAAATTGTCTTGTCATTCGGTACCAAACTTCGATACCTCCGAACGGAGCCGGGGAGAGGGGGTGGAGAAATGCTGTCGCTGTCTTGTTGAGCAATGTATTAACATTGCACTACATTGTTATTTATATCTAAATATATAAAACTATGCGCGCGAGAGAGAGTGAGTGAATCAATGGTTTCACTTTCAGTTTATCTCTGAAAAGGATGGCTGAGAGTACCGGCTGTTTATGCTAGCAGCCGGTTCACTACAGTCACTCCAGATATGGTGAACAGCAAAACAGAAGTGCCGCACTGCCTGCACAAACAGCGGGACACGCAATGTTTTTTTAGACTAGTTATGGGCAGGTACAACACACATCAGCGTTACATCAGCGTCCGTTCCTCAAGGCTATGGAAACGTGACGGGCTCTAGTTCGCCTGTACAAGCACAGGCTCTGGCTCCAGAACGTCAACAATTCTGGTGAAAAAGGGGTATCAGCATCCTTCTGATACTGCCACTGTGTGCAAGCATCATCCACACCCTCAGAGCAGACATTTTCAACTGCTGTCTCCTGAAAAAGCAGACGTGGTCTATATATCAGTCCCTCCAAGATTCGCAGAATTTACCGCAAAATCAAGCAAACGCCGCAAAATTCGAAGGGGCTTGCAATTTTTCTAAATTGCTGCATATTTTCCGCAGATTTTGGGCCTGAACGCGTCGTGTGACGTCATCACAACTTACATTCAGCCAAAGGAAAGCCCACTTCGTGAATATCATATTTGATACATAAAATATACAAAATTGATTGATAAAATACAAACCTTTCTAAAGGGGGAGCATATACCCCCAGACCCCCCTAGAGTACCTGACAACCATGCCCCCTTTCACAAAATCATGTGGGAAACACTGCAATATAACATTTTATTAAAAAAAAGTTTGTTTTATTTGGTGTTACATATGAAATAAAATGTTGAAATTATATTTTGAGTTATTATCAGTGATCTCCTTTTAAAAATTACAGAGCCCAGTGGTTCTTGAACTCAGAAAAGTAATAAAAATGTTAGAAGAATATTGACTCTGGTGTATTTTTACTGAAAAACTACACAAGAAATGCCGCAAATATTGCTGCAAATTTTGAGAAAAGCCGCCGCAAAATCAGTCATTTTAGGCCGCAGAAATCAGAAAAAAGTCCCGCAAAATCCTGGAGGGACTGATATATATATATGTATATAATTTACAAGTCCCCCCCAATAATTACAAATGGTCAAATCGTCCCCCCAATATTTGAAATTTTTGCACTGCTCTGCTGCACTTCATTACAGCACTCTGCATGTTGTTAGGATGAAAAAAAGTTTTAAAAGTAACATTTTTATTCTGGTCTGCCCGTCTGAGAATGCTCGTCAATGTCAAAATGATTGAGATGGCCAATCAAATTAAAAAGTAGGCGGGGTTTACGTTCTCTTTTTGCTCGTGCACACAGTCTTCACAGCACAGACGAGCGCGTCAATCGATCGCTTAACGTCGTTGCGGAGGTTCTATTTTTCCGGTAAAATCACAAAACAAGTGCACACAAACGTGTCCCTGCTCTTGATATACAACCATTGATGGACATCTTCAATGAGAAAAGAAAAAAAACTATGCGACGGCGGATTAGAACATGCAACCTTTGATACTGTTAACAAAAGTTCTACCACTAGACCACTAGGAACTTCGAACGCTCATTGCAGATCTATTTATTTATTCACTAAATTGAAGAATCTCAGAACTAACAATATATTGTATTATGAAACTATCACATTAAACATGAGTTCTCAATGAGTACTATTAACTATTATAACTCAATCAAACTATTGAAATTGATTTCTGGACATCGTAATGTTATTTTTTTTCCTACAATTGTTATTGTACATATCTGATATAGCATTGTATTAGCAGCAATTTCATTCACTGTTTTGTATCTTTATGCTTTATTGAAAAAGAAAAAAAAAAGGTCCCCCCCAATGTTCAAGACATGGTTACGGCCTTGATTATATATATATAAAATCTCAAAGGTTGCGTTTAAAATTTTCCGTCATTTACGAATTTTTTTTTAGCAGTGACGGAAAAAATCTGCAGCCTGTCCGTCATTTTGACAGATTACTGAGGCTGATGTTGTTTGTAACTGTAATTCCCACCCCTGTCCAGTTGGTGGTGAGTGCGCTCCAGTGTGTCTGCAGAGCGCGAGTTCAGTCTCCAGAATAAAATGAAAACAATACACACAGGCGAGCACCCAGTTTAAGTCCATTTTATAATAATAAAGTTATAATACTTATACTTACTTACGTAATTAAGTTTCTAATTCTGTTCGTTTTGTTTTAAATGGTTCCTTTTGTTATTTTCTTGCTGACTATAAGTTTATGGTCAACGACTGGCTTTTCTGAGGTTTAATGTTACGTGACATTGTTTGCAACACTGATTGAACTGACGTGATACAGATTTCGGTAAGCTACTGTATCTTTCAACATATTTTTTGATTTTCATTCATGTTTATTTCGTTCTGTACAGTAGTAAAGAGGAAAGGATGATCGCATTCACTCACGATCCTCGACAAGTGTTCAAGATGAAAAGTGACGCAGTCTTTGATCAACTTTTTCACAATATAAATAAATGCATAGCCTATGCCTATTTGCTTATCCTGTAAGTTCGTGAATAAAAATGAAAATGTGGATGAAATCAGAAGCTATTAAATGTCTTATCATTAAAATATAAAAATTAAAATCTTCGTCCTTTGTCGTTCGATTAACATTAAACGACATAGAGCAGAAATATTAGACTGCTTTCCCTTTAAGATATAATTACACTGATACTGATACACATGCGTTGTCTGTTCCGTTTTTCTCCTAAGACATAACCTACTATGTTTGTTAGGATACTCGCTAAGATGGGCATGTTGACATAATTTTTGTGAATTTGTCGTTTAGGTGCAAGACTTGAAAGAGAATTTGCGCGCGAGTTCCCTTTCGCGTCTTATGGTTGAATGTTTAAATTGGCAAGGTTTAAATGAGTTTAGTTTAAATACAGATAGCAATGTGAGCTGGTCAGGTCTCACCTGCGCTCGCGCGCTATCAACACCCGGGTGTTTCTTCTGAATGACCTCTTAGTGACTTAGAAAAACCCAGAGAGACTGTTTTTCACAAATAAACTGCATCAGATTGTTCCAAAACAATTCTAAACTGACTTATCGAACATCATTCAACAGCATAATTCTATATCATGTCTATACCTTCTACATGTGACCAGTTCTGCTTAGAACACTCACAATTCTTGTAATTGTTATAATTATTGAACGTCTGATTGAAAGTGTGCCTTGTCTGGTATGAATGGAAATCTCTACTCACAATTCAAAGTTTGGCTTGAATGAAATTTCTGTAAAACGTGTTGTATTATTTAGCGTACTCTCTCTATTCTCTGCTGAGAGCGGGAATTTAGGAGAACATGAGATAACACTTAGTTTATGATCGGGGAGGAGAAAAGCCACCTTTGAAACAAAGACGATACCTGATTGGTCAGAACTCCTCAAAGAGGTAAAACACATACAACTGACAAAGTTTAGTGAAGACTAAAGCGAAAGTGACTTACTGAGGGCTCGCGCTGTCTGAGGGTGTTCACTCAGCGTTTCAGCTCGCCTCTGTGTTGCTTCCATGGCGCTGACTGGATGGGGAGGAGTCATGTGACTACGCACGCGGTAGTATGTTTTTAAAGGGAAAGTATTAACAGGATTAAAAAACCGACATGGGAAAATTACGTCAATTAGAGGTTCTCGATTTCGATTACTTTTCAATTAATCGTCCAGCCCTATAAAATACTCTTAGATCGACCACTAAATTACACTGATGTTCAAGGACAGGCATTAAGGTGGTTTAGATTGTACCTGTCAGACGGTTACCATTTTGTATCTTATGAACAGCTGCTACGCTAATTATTCTCCATTTGCTTTTCTGTTTTATCTCGGGATACTCGAGGTCACTAGAGTACATCAGCTTTGGCTTGGATCCAGCCTCTTATGAAGACACCCACCATTTTTAAAAAGCTACTCCACAAACTAACTCTACAAACATGGAAAACAGTGATAGATGGACCTCTCAACCTCACGCTAAGGAGAAATTCCAGCGCGACTTTGATTCCAAGCGAAACATGACTATGCATTTCTTCTCAGCTAGCGACAACCACACGGCTAAAGTTAATACTTTTTCATATACTGTCTACTTTTTTTGTATAACAATTTTACCGAATAACGTATTAAACAGATCGTAAACTAATAAAGATGGAGAATGTGAGCACCGTGTGCTCAGGCTCTGGCTGAGCTGTTCTCAGCACCGTCAAAATAAAAGTCCACCGCACTATCAAAATAAAAGTCACAACAAGCACAGTTTACTTCATTTCAGGCCCTATTATTATACCATGTATGTGTTTACTTTTTTTTGTAAAACCAATGTATAGTTGCCATTTGATGACTATTAATGCTGTAGAAAAGCAATAAAAAAAAATTTCAGGAAGAGCATTTTCAGCTTGTTTTTTATTTTTATATAAATATGGCATGCAATTGCTTCAAACAATGGTATAAAGCTATTTAAATCATTTTAAATGTAAATTGCGATAATCATAATTAATAATCGCAATTACAAAAAATGCAACCGTTCAAAAATTTACATACCCTTGATTCTTAATACTGTGTGTGGTTACCTGGATGATCCACGACTGTTTTTATGTTTTGTGATGGTTGTTCATGAGTCTCGTTTGTCCTGAACAGTTAAACTGCCCAATATTCTTCAGAAAAATCCTCCAGATCCTGCAAATTCTTCAATTTTCCAGCATCTTTTGCATATTTGAACCCTTTCCAGTAGTGACTGTGATTTTGAGATGCATCTTTTCACACTGAGGACGACTGAGGGACTCAAACACAACTATTAAAAAAGGTTCAAACATTCACTGATGCTCCAGAAGAAAACATGATGCATTGAGAACCAGGGGGTGAAAACTTTTGAACAAGATGAAGATGTCCAAATTTGTCTTATTTTGTTTAAATATCTAATTTTTTCATTTAGTACTGCCCATCGGAAGCTACAGAAGATACTCACGTTTCCCGGAAGACAAAATAAGTAAAATTTATCTTGATGTTCAAATTCAAAAGTTTTCACCCCTCGGCTCTTAATGCATCGTGTTTCCTTCTGGAGCATCAGTGAATGTTTGAACCTTTTTTAATAGTTGTGTTTGAGTCCCTCAGTTGTCCTCAGTGTGAAAAGATGCATCTCAAAATCACAGTCACTGCTGGAAAGGGTTCAAATATGCAAAAGATGCTGGAAAATTGAAGAATTTGCAGGATCTGGAGGATTTTTTTGAAGAATATTGGGCAGTTTAACTGTTCAGGACAAACGAGACTCATGAATAACCATCACAAAACATAAAAACAGTCGTGGATCATCCAGGTAACCACACACAGTATTAAGAATCAAGGGTATGTAAATTTTTGAACTGGTCATTTTTATAAATTCAGCTATTTTTCGACTATATGTAAACATCTTTTATGCAAAATATCTTATTCAAGACAGTACTAAATAAAAAAATAACACATTTTGCATGATCCCTCTTATTTTGTTAAAATTAACATTTTGCAGATTCTGCAAGGGGTATGTAAACTTTTGAGCACAACTGTAAGTAGCTTACAAATATATTAATATTAACCTTTAATATTATAATGATGTACCAGCTGTGGTTCCCTGTATAGTATAACAGCATTAGTTGAGAAATAATTTTTTTTTTGAGGATATTTGCCATGGCCCCAAATTAATCAATAATGAATCAAAGGTAATCAAATCGAAATCAAATCGCAAGCTTCTGAATCAATTTTTTTTTTCTTTTTACTTGAAGCAAATATTGTCTTTTCCATTTATTTTCTAGTCAGAGTGCACCAGAATGCTTAGTTTACATGTTAAAATAACAAAAAATGTAATTATTTAATAAATATGTCACCTTTTTCACCTCTTTTGAGTTCATCAGACACAGTATCGTATCGTATTGCGTGCATTTGACCGAAATTACAGAATCGTCAGCCACCGGACTACCTAGATAGCACTGTGAATGTTTATATGGGTGTCAGTGCATGGGACACTACACAGGCCTATAATTTTGGTTTTAAAAAGATTTTCCCAAAAAATAGGCAAGAATAAACCTGGTGTCCTCCAGTGGCATGCTCAGACCTCCGCGAGGGCAGGGGCGAAATCGCGTTCCGGGGGAGGAGAAATGGGAACGCGGGGGCACCGCGATGCGACCGCAAAGGGCACTTTCACTTTCGCGATCAAAGGGGCAGGGGCTCAAGCTCAATCTACACAATCGCAATTCTTTATATGCATACATTTTATATTCTCTATGTATATATTGTATCATTAACTGTTCATTTTGTATCCGTATTTTTCCAGCTAAATAATATACAAAACATGACATTTTTAAAAAAAAAAAAGCCTAGTCATTATCTTAATCACTTAGTGCCCCCCTATTTTCTGGTGCCCCGGTGCACTCGCCCAATCCCGTCTATGGACAATCCGGCCCTGATGTGAGAGTCTCTTTTCTAGTGGTGCAAATCTTATAACGGTGTTGGAGCGCGCTGGTGAACGCGCCACTCATGCTAAATTAAACAACTGGGCTTCAGTCACAGTTAAATTGCGCAGGCAACTGATCCATTCAGTTCGTACAGCTTATAAAAGCTCCGAACGCGAGATGTATTCAATCAATTAATGGTCTGATTCAAAGTTTCCGTGTGGGCGCTCAGAGTGCCAGCAACATGTGAGAAGTTCCGATTCGCAATAAAAAGTGAGGGTATGCTACTGATTAAAATATAGAAGTGAATATAGAATATCCTCAGTTCAAGCACCATAAACATTAACAATATACAGTGTGTGTGTGTGTGTGTATATGTGTATATATATATATAACTATATATATTCTGAGACACGTAGTAACATGTGATACACGTTAAAACCTTACAACACGTGAAAACATTTTTCACGTGTCCTCCACATGTTAGTAACACGTTTCCCACATTTTGTCGCACATGTAATCACATAATCGGAAAATAGTTAATTATACTCACCCTAGATGATAGTCTTTGGAGAGATCAGACCCCAGACAGAAGTTATCTTCTTTCTTTCCTTCTTCTTCTTCTTCTTCTACTTTTGATTTTATGGCGGGTTGCGAACCAACTTCAAAGGTGCATACCGCCACCTACTGTGATGGAGTGTGAAAAGAATGAACTTTAATCCACTCATCCTAATAAATCTCATGATTGCATTTATCATTTTCTCTGCATTTGATCCATCAATTAATATTGTACTTAATGTGAAATCTTGGTATCCCAGTGATTGCAGTTCCTCCTCAAGACTTTTTCTTTCTCTTTCATATACATTACATACCATCATTACATGTTCCACTGTTTCCTCTATTAAACGTACTTCACATAAACCTGTATTATGTTTCCCTATTATATGTAATGTGTGAATAAGATTCGAATGCCCTGTTCGTAAATGAGTGAGGATAACTTGTTCCCTTCTGCTTATATTATGAATGATTTTAGATTTCTTTATACTCTTTTGAACTTTTTTGACCTGTTTGATATGAATCCCAAAATGTTTGCCACTTCCTATTACAAGCTTCTAAAATTAAATATTTTCCTTCTGATCTACTGATTAAAATATTTATGCTTGGTTCATCCATTTTTAAAGTGTCTTTAGCCATTTTGTCTGCTTTCTCATTATCCTGAATTCCCACATGTGCAGGTACCCATATAAAACGAGTATTCCTATTTGTTTTATACTGTATAACATAATCATGATTTCTATTAAAATGTCACTTCTATTTGTTTGCATTGATTGTGAACTCATAAGAACCGCCATTGAATCAGAACATATTATTACTTTATCTGGTCTTATTTCGTAAACCCAACCTAGTGCCATTAGGATTGCTACCATCTCTGCTGTATACACAGATGTACCATCTGATATTCTTAGTTATCTTCTTTTGCTATCTTCTTTTACTTTTGTGGCAGTTTACGGTGCGTTGTCACCACCTATTGGACTGGAGCGGAAAAACATACTGCTTTTCCACAGTGCAGACAGAAATAAAGGAGGCAAAGATCTTTAAAATATATAAAAGCTATTTATTTATTTATTTATTTTTAAAGCGCTTAATTTTGTCTGAATTCACCTCCTAATCAGTGGAAGAAATTAAGTTTTATTTAGGGCAAAAATGACAACAATGCAACTGTAGAAATGTCCTATTTGGAGGCATATTTAACAATTTAAGTGATCAGTTTCCAGCTGTTCCAATACTTCTCCCATGTAGAATAAAGCCGCGGTCAGTTTGAATGTGCGAAATTTCGTCGGATGCTGCAACGGTCGTGATATGACGTCACGGTCTACAGCGTCTTTTTTATAAACATGAATTCAACATATAACATATAGTAATACATTCAAAATGTAAAAATATACAACCTACTCGACTTTACTGCAAAAATATCATTCTTTTAATTCTTTTTAATTCATGCCGTGACGAATCCATCTTCTACTGGTAGCACATCTTCACGTGATGCGAATTCGCAGGTCAGAGTTCACTAAACTGGGGCTGCGTTCCGCTCCACTTTTAAGCTGTGTCCCAATTCAGGGGCTGCGCACTTCGAAGTGCATGAAAGGGGCGGGCCTTTGAAGTGGAGGAAGGTCTAACTGAGGTGCAGGGTTGCCAGGTCTGCACAACAAAACCATCCCAAAAGTAGCGTAATCACGGCAACGGTGTAAAAGTAGCCCAATTCCAGACATGGCAACAATGAGCCGAGCGTCGTTACATGGCTAGCGGCTGTGTGACAGCTGACAGCAGACGTTTGTGACTGGATTTTGAAAAGGGAAATGGATGCAGAAAAGTTTTATGACTTTTTATTGGGTTTTGACATGCTTCAATGCCGGCGACAGTGGGACACCGGACCATATAAACAGGTCAAATATGTATGGTTAAACTGTGTAATATAAGTTTTATATCGTTAGCAACTATTAGTTAACCTTGTTTATTTCTTATGTTAAATGTAACCTTAACTGTGAAAATATATTTTCATATTTATACATTTACTGTGTATTTAAGTCTAAATTTTAAGAACAGTACTTTAGGATTTTATTCAACTCCACTCCATCTCAGAGACAATATTGTGTTTATGAAATCTGACGTTTTGGACATCATGGATATTCAATTTTGATTTAGATATTACATATTGGTGAAAAAATATGAACACTATATAATAGAAACACTAAAAATGTTTAGTCCCAGACTAAAATGCATGTTTGAGTTGTTTTAACTAACAACGTGAAATGAAGCGTACATCTCAAGACACTTCGCACTCTACCCTATCCCATAATTCATTGTGTGCCGGAGTTCTATGAAGGTATATTTGGTGCAAAACAACTGAGCACCTGTGACAGTGGAATTTGTAGTTGTAGAGAATAGCCACACACGTGTATCAGTGGAAGTCACAGAGAAAAATGTTTTAAGAATTGCAAACTTGTATTTTTTTTTTCTCTCCCACAAACACAACACAACAGTTACACCTTCTTAAATTCTTCTTTGCAGGTGCACAAATCCTATTCTACAAAACACAAATTAAGAAACTCGTACGCTCACATTTTTGCTACAGTTGACGCAGTGAAAATGGTGCAAAACGCATTCACACACCCGCATCAAAAAATGTTAAGTCACGGACAAATTTTGCTCATCCGCAAATCAGTATGTGAATTCATCAAATGAGAGTTGCACACTTGTAGAATTTTTTCTTGGATATTTTTCTAGCACAAACACAAGTATACATAAATACAGCTGCTTGAATCTGCTGCGACGAGTCTCAAACACTGTTTTTCGCTTTCAGGAGTTTTGCGCGCTTGCACTTTTGCACCACAGGTCTGTCAGGCATTTGTTCCACCGACACTGGCCATAGTGTTTGGTGGGCGTATGGCAAAAAATATTTAAAAAAAAGGATATCAATGTTGTTGTGCTCTTGAGCAAACATTTTTATTGCAATATGATCAATTATGTCTTTATTTACAATGTGACTGCCCGTGAATAAAGAATATTTTTTATTGTTGTATCACTTTAGAAAACTGGCGAATCACATCTCTCCTGGCCATTGGAACATGTCTGTACTGACAGATTTTGAGGTACAGCTTTTTAACTTCTTTGCTTGTAAACTTTTAATATCTGTAGTGAAGTATTAAGAAAGAATGCAGTACTCACTTGTCACAAATAACCCACTGAGGGTGAATTGAGTAAACCAAGTGCACGTTTTTAGCAAAACTAAAAACAAACATAAAAACTTTACTTAAATAAAACAAAAAACAATAACCGGATGTGACCGCTTCACATCAAGAAGGGGATGCCATTTGTAGGGGTGTTCCAAACGAATCACCTGAATCCCTTTACGAAGGGCCCTTCCACAAGGCCGTTAGTGAAGGGTACATGCGATGGTCACTTCGAGGAAGTAATTTTATTATTTATGGTCCCAGCAAATACTCATGATTCATTCATTTTAAAGCTAGATGGCAGGAGAGTTCGAGTTAACAAACATAGCAATTCAAGCTGTTTTGTTTTTTCGTGATATATTTCACACATTATTGTCATGTTATGTTTAAATAAGTTTCATAGGTTAGAAATGTGTTGAGTTATACATTGTCCAAAGATGAGACGGCATATTTTAAAGTTGAGAACACTGAAATACACTCTCACACACATATATTTTAAAAAAAAAAAAATATATATATATATAAAATGTATCTTTATTTGCAACAGCTATGTTAACAGCAATAATAAGAAACTTCTGTCGTAAGAACAGCTAATCAGCTGATAGACACCGTGCTGTGTTGTCATGAGAACATCCCAGGTGAAGATAATGAAGAAATTACGTTGCCCCCTTCGCCAAGTGCATTTCCAAACGGCTACATAATGGCACGCAAGTGCCCTGCTCCCTCCAAAGTCCCCACTTCAAGGGCTCTGCCGTTCGAAGGGAGTAGGGCATAGGGATGCTCCCTTCCGTTTGGAATTTGCCCAAGATAGCGATCATAGCCTCCTTCTTCTTTTACTTTTGTGGTATGTGACAAACCGACTTCAGTGCATTTCTCCACCTACTGGACTGGAGTGTGGAGAGAATACTGCGGTTCGATACCAGCGTTCTGAAAACAAATAGAGCTGAGTTCTGTATGAGAGGTCAATAAACACATATGAATGTGAATGTAAATATATATATATATATTAGGGGTGTAATGCTACACAAAACTGACGGTTCGGTATGTACCTCGGTTTTGAATTCACGGTTCGGTACAGCAGGGTGAGAAAACTAAACAAAAAATTGATTTTTATTATTAAACAGTGGTTTACTGAACAAATTGTATCTAACTATGTAGGGAGTCCTTACTTGAACATTACTATAACATTAAAGGTTAACAACAGAACCCAAACTATGAAAATGTTTGAACAGGATAAAGATGTCCAAATTTTTCTTATTATAAATATCTTTTTTTTTTTCATTTAGTACTGCCCTTCGGAAGCAACAGAAGAC